>JAJPCS010000145.1:228832-244732 GCA_021164005.1 Willisornis vidua nigrigula
CCGGGCCGTGTGTGCCCTTGGCCGCAGACCCCCAGTCCCCGGCCGGGCTCTGTCCCCCCGGCCGGCTCTGTGCTCGCAGTCTCTGCCCCGTCCCTCTGGCCGTTCTGCGGGGCAGAGGTCTGGGCTCACGGCGCTGGCCTCGTTGCTCCGAGGGAGCAGAGCGTGCCCAGCGCTGAGCCCCTTTTCCCCGCTCCTGCCCCGGTGGAACCACGCGGGTGCTGCGGGGCCCGGGCTGTTCCGCGCACGCTGCCCCGGGGTCGGAGCGGCCCGTGGTGCCTGCGGGGCCGCGTCTCGCACTGCTCGTTTTTGGGGTGTAAATAGCGCGTGTGGAATAGACGGGAGTTGTTCGCAGGGCGAGTATCAGTGGAGCTCTCCCCCCTGCAGCGTGTAAAACCAGCTCAAGTGCTGCTTGGAGAACCCGGCTCGCTTAGGTGCCTTCTGTACACAAGGGATGAGGCTCTTCTCGTGACCTTGTTTATACTCTTGTTTTAACATTTATGCAATATTCGTAGCTATATTTAAAAGGGATTATAGCTCTTAGGAAACTGGCATTAAATCACTGAGAGGTATATTGTATGTGCTCTGCTCGGATATAATTCTGTGCTAGTGTTTCCTTTGGAAATCCTGTTATGTTACCTGTGTCAGGAAGAGTTAATGTGTTTGTGTAAATAGGTGTGTGTTTTTGTGCCTCTGTGATTCGTGGTGTTTCTGTTATGTGAAATCACGAAAAACAAGATACAATTTTCCATGTCTATTCTACATTGGTAGAACTTAATTATCTTCACAACTATGTGAATAATAAGAAAGACTGTTATTGTGGGTGTGTTTAATAGAGCAGAAGCATGCAGACATTTAAGTTGGTGATAATTTTGTCATCTCTTCCAAGTGAAAATTTGTCTATAATCAGTGTTTAATGACTGTTACAAATTATACATTCATTGTGCTATTCTGTAACTGGAATAAGCTTTCCAGATTTTATTTAAGTATACTTGGGAGGGTTGTAGTTGTGTTGTTCCAGTTTAGATAATACTTTAAGCCCCTTTTTCTGTACTTATCTCTTTCTTTTTAACAGGTAATGTGGCACTTGACAATTTGCAGATAAAGGAAAATGCATTGGTAAGTATTCTAATGACTTAAAAATGGTTTTTATGGGTCTAAAGACTAAGTTGTAGGATAAAATATTGCTCACTATGGCCTCACAAAAGGATACACAATGTCCTTTATTACTAGTTTTTGGGTGTCAGTTTTTAGTTAACTGCTTCTAATTTTTCTCATGTTACTGGAACAGAAGAAAAAGAGAAGTTGTGGTTGAAAAACAAGCAGTAACTTGCATTAAGTACCCATATTCCTGTCTGGAAAAACAAATGACTTGGCTGATTTTCATGTTCTGTAATTGAGCCAATGACCACCTCTGTTACTGAGGGAATCTCTCTCCAATATTTAGTGTGCTTCAAACTTCACTAAAGAGAACTGTTACTCTTCTGTGCATTGAGAACACTTTGGATCTTGGTATGATCCAGTCATTAGTTTCTCCTCACTGTTCTGAACTTTCACTTTTACTTGCCCATTTCCTCCATTCCTCATAACTTTTTTTTGTACTTTTAAATTCTTGCCACAAATGTCTTCATAACATGGTAGATAAATAAGGGAGGAAGTGTTGGCTACTTTGTACCCCCTTTCTTCCTTGTGGGGATTGATAGAGATCGTAGCAGTTCTTCCTCAGTAAAATGCAAAGTCATTTATGTGGCTGAGCAGAGCTGAGAGTGTGCCAAGACAAGTTCAGTAACTTAAAACAAGGGATGTTTCTAATGGGTTTACATTTGCAGTGTGTTGGATTTCTGTGCAGAAGTAATTAAAGGAAGGTCAGTATTTTACACAATTTTTAGAGAAATAGCCCATACCTTGAAAAAGAAGGGATTAAAGGAATGTGATATGGTCAAACTTCCCCCTCCTAATTTGCATATCTGCTGATGTTTGGATTGTTCTTCTTTTCCTTTTAAGGTTTTTCACCAGAAAAGAAGTAGCTTTTAATTTCTGTGTGTAGATACCAGCTTATATTTAAAATACATGGATCTGTTTAATACTTACTTTTTTTCATTTGCAGAGTGAACTGGATGTACCTTTTAGAATAAAAGTTGGTCAGATAGGTAAGTTTTAGTTCCAATGTGAGTATTGAAATGGAAATTAGTCCTGCCCCTGAATTTCTTTTATGAAGCTTTCCTAAGTGTAATTGTACTCACTGCTGAACTAGCACAGGAGTTCAGTGTGACTGCCATGGGTGTTATTTGGCAAACCTGTTTGTGCAACTTTACAGGTTGGTATGAAAAACATGTCTTAGAGGTTCTTCCTGGATTAAGGAATGATCAAGGGAGCTGTTTAGTATAGACTTGATTTGTGTGTCTCTTTAAAGGACTGATTAGGAGTATGAAGAATTTCAGTAAGATTCCTGAAGCTGACAGGTATGCCAAAGGTTTAGGCACTCTTAGTTAGATGTTTTTTTAACAATACATTCCCTGGTGGTCAGTGTTGCTTTTTCACATGAAACAATATTTGGAGATGTAAATATGCTGCATTTTTTCTTCTACTTCTCTGGGAAAATCACATTCACCCCAGTGAATTGTAGAATCACAGAATCACAGAATCATAGAATGGATTGGGTTGGAAAAGACCTCCGAGATCATCAAGTCCAACCCTTGGTCCAACTCCAGTCCCTTTACCAGATCATGGCACTCAGTGCCACGGCCAAGCTCAGTTGAAAAACCTCCAGGGATGGGGAATCCACCCCCTCTCTGGGCAGCCCATTCCAATCCCTGAGCACTCTCTCTGCAAAGAAATTTTTTCTGCTCTCCAACTTCAATTTCCCCTGGCAGAGCTTGAGCCCATCGTGCCCCCTTGTCCTATTGCTGAGTGCCTGGGAGAAGAGACCAACCCCCACCTGGCCAGAACTTCCCTTCAGGCAGTTCCAGACAGTGCTGAGGTCACCTCTGAGCCTCCTCTTCTCCAGGCTGAACACCCCCAGCTGCCTCAGCCTCTCCCCACAGCACTTGTGCTCCAGTCCCTTCTCCAGCCTCGTTGCTCTTCTCTGTACTCCAGTCATGATTTCAGGGTTTGCTGTGAAGTATTCTGAGCCAAATTGCAACTTTTTCCTCTAAACTATGGCTTATGTTTCATCACTTCAGTGGCTTTATAAAATGTTCAGGCCCACATGGTTTCTCCTTAACTCCTAAGGTGTTCAGGACACCAAGATACAGGGCTGGTGCTCTTCAGTGCCTGAGGGGTTGTTTGGACTATTTTGTTTTGATGTAACTGTATCTGCTTTGTTTAGATAAACTTACTCTGAAGATTCCTTGGAAGAATCTCTATGGCGAGGCAGTTGTTGCCACTCTAGAAGGCTTGTATCTTCTGATAGTTCCTGGAGCAAGTATGTAAACTCTTCAGCAACAGTTAAATAATGGGGAAGGAAAATATCCAAGGGTACCATGTCAATGAGTATATAATAGCAAGTAGCTCGTGTAAGCTGCCATTTTTACATTCAGTTCCCTCAGGGAAGTTTCTAGACAAATATTGACAAGTTGGTAGAAGAAGGGTGGGAGAAAACAGCACCTGTTGCTTTTATGGAGGTTCTTGGTTGTGTCCATTCCAAGCTCAATTCAACAGCCAAGTTTCCTCTAAAATGTGCTTATCCTGAATCCAGTTTCCTGGCATGGTTTAGAGCTTTGGCTGGTGTTGATACAGTTTATCTGCTTCTAACTGGCAACAGCTGAAAGTAGTAATTCCATCAGTGCTGTTTTTAGGGAGAGGGAAGAGGGTCAGAAAACCTGATTAGTTTTCTCTGAACTTGGAACCTCTGGTGTGTTTAAGAAAATTTGCAACTTTTAGAGTGTCAAATATATGTATAGTAGAACTTACAAACTTGTGCTGTATTGCCACAGGCCACACTTAATGGTCTGAATTTCCATGGAGAGATCCTCCTGAGAAGTAATCCTTAATTGTTGGTGTGATCCTGTTGTGTCTTACTGTGTAAAAAGAATAGTTTTGGAGGCATTCAGCAATTACACCTGGAATAGCCTTTGTCTCAAACAAGGTGTTTGCAATGTGATGTTGTGCATGGTGTGCATTTATATAAGTTAGAAACAGGGCTAAAACTGTCCCAACTTGGCTTACAGGTGTTAAATATGATGCAGAGAAGGAAGAAAAATACTTGCAGGATAATAAACAGAAGGAACTGGCAAGAATTGAGGAAGCCTTGCAGAAAGCAGCAGAAAAAGGTACTGAGTTAATAATGCAAATCTCCACTGGAATTTGAGGACTTTGGCTGAGCTATGGTGGAAAAGTCCTGATTTGTGATTGACTTAAGAAATTCTGTTTTTTCAAGTGTCTACCTAATCTTACTACAGTGCTTTGAAAAGCTATTTCCTCTAAAGCTTCAAAGAAATGTTGTGTGTTTGTTTAACATTAATTTTTGGAAATGGGAATTTGATAATCTGGTATGTCTTTTTTTATTCTTTTTTCTTTTTTTTTCCTTAAAGCTCTGGGGGAACAGGGCCAACAATAGAAACCACATTGTGTGAGGCTGCTGTTATCTTGTCTAGAACTTCAATAATAGATGTTTAATGTGTGTTTTAGAGGGGTGTGTGAGAGGTTGTTCTTTGCTGAAAGGAATCTTTAAGGGGAATGGTCAGGCTTGTAAAGTTTGACTGCAGTAGTGCTTTCATTTTGGGTTCTGCTGCCCTTTCATGATGTGCTGAGTTTGGACTGGTTTGAGAAATGAGATTCTCCTGAGCAGGAAATAATTCATGACACAAGAAAGCAATTGAGCATGAACATGGGAAACTTAAACTTTAGCCCTAAATTATAAAAAATGTAAAGCTTTCAATTATAAGCTAAAATAATTGATCATAATTGATCATTTAAATCGAGTTGACCTGATTTGTGGTGTGGTGTTTTGGTTTTTTTTTTTTTGCTGTTATTTCCTTGTATTGTTGTAACAAATACCTTTTATAAGATTATGGTATAAATTAGGCTTGTCTGGACAGAAACCAAGGTCAGAACCAATGACAAGCAGCTACATATGTTGGAGAAAGAAGTTTGAAGTTTTCATCAGAAGTGAGACCTGTTTGTTGGCTGGTATGAGATGCCTGCAGTGCTGGCATAGGATACCTGTAGTGCTGAAAGCCATGGAAATGTTGAAAATTAGATGATGCTTCAAACACTTGGAAAAAGATAGTTTGGGTGTGATCTCTTTGCTTATTTAATTTTCCAGTTCTAGGAGAGTCTACTGTCTTTTTCCTGCTTTGCTGCTTTGAGATGTGCATTTGCAGTTTCCTTCAGACAGCAATCTGACAATCTGTTTCCAGTCAGGAAAGCAGCTTTGCTTTGGTTCTGGTCTTTATTACACCATGAGAGCCAAGACAACTTCAGTGAATGAATTTTGCAGCCAGTGTTTCATACTGGGGCAAAGGAATGGTGCTGGTAGAGGTTTGCCCTTGGTTATGGAGCACTTGGACCTGTAAAGCAGCAGCTTCAGCAGCTGTTCTTGGCACCAGAAGGAATGGGATGAAGGGATAATGCAACAAGATGAATTTGTCCTAATGGGCACTGCTTGAGAAGTTCCATTCCTGGAACTTCATATAATTGAGTGAGTCTGTGCACCTGTGGGTTTGTAAAGCTTTGGGAAAAAAAAATCATCATGCAGAAAATGAAACCTAGCAGCTCAATTCCTTGTAAAAAGAACAAGAATTTGATTTAGTTGTATTTTGGTGTTTTAAATTTTAAGCCTTAAGAAGGAAAAGCTGGAGGAAATTGAATTGTTTTAAACTCCAACTTGAGATGCTCTGGCACTGTTATATATCAGTGGTAGCCATTTATTTTTCTGGTGTTGTACTGGAATATTGTACTTCTGTAGGTCTTGTGTGAGCAAATCCTTTGCCTTTGCTGGGTAGAGAAACCTTAGAGCCCATGTTGCCCCACTGAATCATGAAATTCTAAGAAATTTAACTCCTTATAGGCTTTTAAGAGCACAGAATAGCTGCTGAAAATCTGGGAAATATATTGAATAGAAAGTTGTCAGGGTTCATGAATTCTCAGCTGTGTTTTCTACTCAGTTTATAGTAAAGTGTTTAGAATCTTGACTCAGTACTTGGATTTAAGAGTCTCTTGGTATAAATGGCTCTGGGGATATTTTTTTGACATGCTATTCAAATATTGAGCCAAATGGTCATATCACTGTGTGGGATGCATAATGTGATGGGGAAGTGGAAACTGCTGACACAATCTGATGAAACTGTTTTCTTTTTCTAAGAAAAAGAAAATCTGTGTGTATCAAGCCTCATATATGGAGACCAGAGCTTGCAGGTCTTGAATTCTGTTGGTTACAAGATAAAATGAAAATTGCGTTATTTTCTTGTGTAGGTGATCTTTGAAACCAGTTTCCTGAAGTGACTTAGGCTGTCACATAATGTAATGAAAATACTAATGTGTCATACAAGCTTTGTGAACTTAACATTCTATTAAACCAAATGCAATTTTTGTTATTTGCTGCCACGTGGACCAAGGCACTCACTCACAAGATTCCTTGTATGGGTTGGAGAGTCTGGTCTACAAGGACCCCAAGCCTGGTGGGTATGCATGGTTAGTTATTGTGGCACATGCATGATGAATGTGCAGCTGAGACTTTTAGAAATAACCCCCTCCAAAGCAGCCAGGTGTAGAAATGAGAAAGCAATTCTTGTTTGGTAAACATCCACATATTGGTGGTTCTAGAAATAAGATATTAATGAATGTGTATCCAAGTGGAATCCTGCAATGACTAGTCCTCTTATTGGAGTAGCTGTTCAGGATGATTAAAACACCACTCAGAAAGGTTCCATCAGTCATGTCCAGGCTGACAACATTCTGCTGTAGTTTTACAAGACAATCTTCAGCTGTTGGTAGAATAGAGAGTAATTACCCTGACTTAACATGTCTGGGCTTAAGGTAGTGGAAGTTCAGGCTGTCTTGAAACCATGGACAGACAAAATGAACCACAGCAGGCTGAAGGCTTTGCCCTGGTTCTGTTTGTTTGGGGTGCTCTCAGGAAACAGCTTCCATTGAAACTCAGAGCAACTGTTGCTGTGTTGTACCTGCTCTATTTTTGTCTTCTCCAACGAGATTTTCAGGGATTTGCACTTAGCCAAAATCACAGGGATTTAGAATGAGCTGAAACCCACACATTTAGTTTGTCCATAGTACTGGATGTGGGTGATCAAGAGGCAAATCAGGTTGCCTTAGTTTTGTCATACATGGGAGTGAAAGCCTGAGACCTACAAGTTCTGTGGTCACTGAAGGAAGCTGTCCTTTAAAATACCATTTGTACAGCATTACTTGTCTGCTAAGAGGAACTACCCCAAAGAAAACATTTCTATTTGCCATACTTTATACTTTTTATTACTTGTAGAGTAATCACCTTGCCTGAAAGGCAGATTGAAATCTTAGCCGGAAGTTTCTCCTCCTTTGTTTGAACAGGCCTGCAAATGGCATTAGTTGTTGCCACATTGGGTACAGTGTTACTCTCGCTTCCTTTGCTGTGCTGGGATACACCCTCCTCATGCTACAGCCCTGTTAAAGATAAGCACAGGCAGCGCTGCTGCCGAGTTCCTTTTCCCCAGAGAGAGGAGAAAGAAACAATCCAGCTCATCAAACTGGTTTTCCTTAGAATCGTGGGATAGCACAAGCATTATTTCATTTATGAGATGGTTGTGATTGTGTGGGTCCCAGTTTGTGTGTCAGTAATGGAATTTAATTTCATGTAAAGCTTTTAGTCTTCACTTTTGTATGCCTCTTCTGCAGTCACTGTAATTGTTCTTTAAGGTTGCTTTCATACCAAACTGTTGATAACCATAAGAATCATGTTGAAAAGTGTTCTTTGGGTTTCCACATCCATCTCAAGTGTCTCAGTGTGAAAGTTATGCCCCTGTGGGGTAGAAACCTCTTGTGGATTTGTGTCTTATGCTGTAAGAGGTAGCTGATTGTTTCCTTAACAGATCTGAAATGCCCGAAATCTTTTAACGAGACCTTACTCAAGCTTTGTGCTTTTAGACAAGCTAAACTTTCTCCCATGTTTTCTTATGCTTTCTTACATTTCTGCTTTACTAACTTAAATTTTATCCTTTTCTCTAAAAATTGCTTGCACTGAAAAAGGACGTAAGCGTAAAAAGTACAAAAAGCATTTTAGGAGACCCTTTAAAGGTCATGATCACTCCAAAGGTGGGTAACAGTTATGGCTTTGAACTTTGACTTCTTTTTGCTTTCTGTTTGCATTAGTTTTTCATAGTCTTGGCTATCCATGCAGTGAAACCTTTTTTCCTCCTGTTTGAAAGAGAGGATGTAAATTGGAGAGAGCTCTTTTTTGCTGTTTATCCATTCTCCTAATCCAGTGTGACTGAAGAGAGCCCTTGATTTTCTCTACTTGGATAATTCTGCCATTTTTTTTAAATTAGTATTGTTTTCATTTCGTTTATATGGAGTGGGAGTTGTGAAAAAATAATTCATAGTAAGAAATTAGTTGCATGTAAAACTGAAACACAGTTTTGGTTTCTTCTGAGTCCCTGACTAATTTTTTTCAATTGAAATCAAATGCTCCCTTTACTAAAATTGTGTTATATCACATTCAGAAGTGGAGTGTTTTTTTTTTTTCAGGGACTTTCTTGAGCCTCTCTTAAAGCTTTATAAACAATTATCCTGTTGGTACAGCAAGATGTACAAGGTTAGATTCCTGTGGTGTGCAGCATGACATGGACAGCCATGACTGTTTCTTTAGCTTGAGCCACCTGCAGCATTTCCACCAAAAATGTACAAGCTTTGTAGGCTGATTAGTGGCACTCCCTGGAGCAGGCACTTTGTAAGGAGGGCACTGACCCAGACAGAGTAAGGACAGCCAGAGAGCAAACAGCTCATCTGGCTGTGGAGCAGGTAAAGTGTAAGACACTCAGCCTGAGATCAAGATTTTAGAGTCATGTAACTCTAATGAAACAAAGGGGATTGTAAATATTACTCCTTGCCTTGGCCTGTGCACATTTGTCTCTGGTGGGAGGCTGAGCCCGTGTGGGTGTGCAGTTCCTACTGCCCTGTCTGGTGCAACAGCAGTTCCAGGATCCCTGTGTGACACAGCAAAGCCTGCTATGGACCTTGCTTAGATGGTCACAGGGTGAGTCCAGTGTAGAAAAAATGGAATATTTACTGTTGGGTTTCATTTATGATATCCCAGCTTTTTAACTTTCTCTGGCAATGTTGTATGAAAGGCTGTACAGGACTGATCTCTGGTTTTTGTAAGTCCCATCCTCACCTGGTTCTTCAAGGGTATTTTGTGCTGAATTACACTGTCTTACCTATTTGCTTGAATAGTCCCTAATGAATCACTGAGGGACTTAGAAAATATTCTACCTTAGAAGGATTGGGGAGAAATGTATTAAACCAGAGCTTGCTGTAAGCTGAACTGTTTTAACTGAAACTTGAAAGTGTATTTTCTTATGATTGTGCTGTGCACAGGCAACTGACAACACACCTTCAGAGTATGGATGTGCAGAAAAGGAAAAAATGCAAATATGTAATCTAAATAAGGGAGAACTTAAATGTTGAATTAGAGGAAATATTAAATGTGCATTGGTAGTTGTTGGTGTGATTAAATTCAAGATGCAATTACTACACTGAATGCTGACTTTTAAAAAATTCTTATTCTAGACAAACCAAAGGAGGAGAAGAAGGACACTTTCTTAGAAAAGCTTGCAACTCAAGTTATAAAAAATGTGCAAGTCAAAATCACAGGCATTCATGTTAAATATGAAGATGACGTAAGTACCTGGAATGTATTCCCTTCATTTTGAATTGCACTTCAGTGCAGTCCTGCTTGTCTAGTCCATGGAGAGAACCTGTTGTCTGCCACCTTGAAAAAGTTGCTATGATTTGTCTGCACCTCTTCAAATAAAGTATCCCAGATATGACAGAATGCCAGAAATATGGGTATGTGAAACAGATATTCTCCCTTTCCCCTTGTCCAGCACTGTCTCGCTCACTAAATGTGGATGCAGTTGATGTACAGTTTTTCAGTGCCCTGGACAGAGTCCAGAATGGCAGAAACTGGTGGGTTTACAGATGAGTCTGAAGGCAAATTGTTGGAAACACTTCACTGATAAATTAGAATGTTTATATGAACCAAACCAGTATTATTCCATTCTGGTTCCAACTTCCTTAAAGCAGTTTGTGATGAGATAATTGAATGTGAAAGAAAAATAATGGATAATAGAGTATTTCTCAAACCTTTTTTGGGACTGTTTTCAGAGGCACTAAAGTTAAAAAGGTTGGAGGATTGGATGTCATAAAATAGTACAGCTGACTGAGAGGTGGTACCCTGTAGATTCTAGTTCTTTGCTGTATGAAGATGTTAAAAGTCAAAAGGAAATTTTCAGTTTAAGTCCTAAGTCTTTACACTAATTTGGGCCCATCTTAGGGCGTTCGAAGAGTGTTTCAGCTACAATAACTAAGCAAAGGAAGCTTCTCATGACAGTTCAGGATTTCAATCAACTTTAAATGATACAACTGTTTGCAGCAAGAGAATGAAATATCTGTTATTTCTCTATTTTTGTAGGTGACAGACCCGCAGTGCCCGATTTCCTTGGGAATGACACTGGGCGAGCTTAGTTTGCTGGTAATGTGTGTGGGAATGCATGTTCTCATGGCTCAGTTCTCTTGCCTTTGGAGTGGCAGAAAGGAAGAGTAACACACTGGGGAGATGCAGTGTCAGCATCCAAACAGCTGGAAACCCACAGTCTTTTACCCCTGCAAATGGTACTGGCAGTTTGAGCAAGCAGAGGGAAGAGGATTGAGGGACATCACACTTTCCAAGACCAGGGATTTGTTTGAATGATCCGAGTGGTTTTTAAACCTGGATATGCTTCCTTTCCTAGGACAGGTTATTTCCAGAAACTAGGGCAAACCTCACATCATGATGATTAGGAATGTGGTATTTTGCCAGGCCTTTTGAGAAATGGGGAGACAAAATTTCAGCTGCCCTCTGTTTGCCTTAGTTATTGATTTTAATGGATAGGATAAGGAGTTGAGTATCAGAATATACTGACAAATCCTTCTATGTTATTTTGACTAGTGTGTGTGCAGTCTAGAGAAGATGGCATTTGTGATCAGGCAGCACCCAAATGATGCATTTTTGGCTTTAAAATATAGGATAAAACCACAAATGTATTAACTAAGATGAACAAAATTACTTCTATCACTTTGAACTTTTAGACAACAAATGAGAACTGGAAACCTTCTATTCTGAATGAAGCTGCAAAAATAATATACAAGGTAATGTGTTTTGGTTTGATTTGGTTTTTTTTTTCTATGCAAGTGAAGAAAGCAAGTGATCTTGAGAGTAGTCACCTGGGGTTCTGCAAAAAGTTGGAAAACTAGTTTGCTTTGTGAATTCCATTTATCTTTATTTTGTTGTATGTTTAAACAGAAGTAGAGCACAAGTAACTGGCTTTATGTAAGGCATGACTTTTAACTCCATGGTTTAAGTAATTTCCCTTGAATGTGAACACTGATCCCCTCATTCAAGGCATTATACAGCAAGTCTACATGGAAACGGATTTCACAGAGGTTGTCAAATTGCCCTTTCCCACTTTAGTTTTTACTCCTAATTCCCTTGGGACACTGGTAGCTAATCAGTCTCTGTTCTCCCTGCCCAACCTCTCCAACCTCCATCCCAGCCTGTGCTCAAAGGAGTATGCAGAGATCTAAGGAATGACAGGAATGATATAAGAAGAGTTTTATAGTCCTGGCTTGTTTATTAGGCTGAGTCTTGTGCACCCTCACCCCTGTAATCCATGGTCATGTTCAACAGATGTGCATGAACTCGTGCTTTAAGAACTTGCTTTTTAGCTTTGAAATTGTCATTTCAAAATAGTGTGGTAGGATTAAATACATCTCATTGCTAATGGTGGATTGGCTTTCTAGTCTGCTTTTGTTTGTTTTTTGTTTTCACTAATGGAAAGCTGAGTTCATGGAGTGAGTTGAATACAGAGTATCAACCTGTTGTGTGTTTTCTTTCCTGTGCAGCTCTTGTGCCTGGACAGCCTCAGTGCTTACTGGAACATAAACAGCAAAATGTATTATCATGGCTCCAGGGAACAGATCCTGGTAATGTAGAAGAAAGTGCTTTAAACAGAACTGTAATTCTATTGCTCCTGTAGTATTAAAACTACAGCACACTGATTTCTGTCCCACTCCTCACTCTCATGGGCAACTGTTTTCAGGGTCAGGTTAATCCACTGCACTATTGACAGCTTGTTTGTTACCAACCCCTGTAGGCTTTAGAAATGATGTCTTTTTGACCCATTGTCTTTATAAAGGTTACCCAGGTGTTCTCTGTGTCCTTGTACAACACTACCTGTTTATTTTTTCCTTCATGCTCGTCCTTTACAGATATTTTTGTTTTATTTTGCACTTAACAAAATCTGCACTTAACCTGGTGATCTTGGTTCTAACATGGAAGGTTGAATCAAACCTGTGAAGTGCTTAAAACTATCCAGTTGTTTAATAAAAACCAGCCAGTTGTTTATTAATAGCCAGGTTACTTCAGCATTACCTGTCTGTGGATGTTTTCTTCTTTTTCTCTGTATCTCAGTCTCAAGTGCAATGTAAACACAAACTGATACACAGCATGGATTGACAGCAGCAAAAGTGTTAGTGCTTCAAAGGTGTCATTTCACTGCTGGAAAGATGTTTTGTGAATCAGTCCCTGCTGTGCCTGTGGGTCAGTGGCTTTGTGGGTTCATCTGATGCTGTTTGGCAGCCCAGAGACCAGTCCTTCCTGAGGACACTTCCAGTTGTTACCCACTAAGCTGCAAGTGAAGATGCTGATGTAGCTTTGTTCAACTTAAGTGTTATGCATCAGGAAGTACCACTTCCTCTTTCACCATAAGGAAAGTTTTTTATAGTTCCTTTCTGAAAGAGTTGGAAGTTTTGCCCTCCATGACTGTAAAATGGAGCTGGCCTGTTTCCAAAGCCTGTGGCATGTCCTGCACCTAAACGTCCTGTGAGTGCCAAGGCAGAGCAATTCCAGTGTAGCCAATAGTGTCCAGTTTTCTGATCACCTGTTAACTTGAAGCAGCTCATCCCTCAGAGGCTTTCCACTTTTTGAAAACTTAGCAGTTCTGGTAAACTGGCATCACTTGGTGTACAGGCATCACCTCCATGGTTTGGATTTTGCATCTTTTGACTGTTTCATGGTTTCTGTTTGCTTAAGTTTGTCGGTTGTGATTAGTCATCTTTGTGCCCTTGTTCCTAAAAGATGAGACAGAACAGGAATAAGCTCAGAACACAGAATGTGGCTCATCATGGGGAATGAGATTGCCTCTCTCACACTTCAGTTCTTTCTGCTTCAGAATTTTAAAACCAACTCAGGAACAGATAGCAAATAATGTCTGTTTTTTTAGTAACATTGTCAGTGTTAAATGCCTGAATACATTTTGTATGTAATCTTTAGTGGAGCTTGTCTCCTGCAGAACTAGGTCTTCCAGCCAGACAGACTGTTTTGGTATTAATTTTATCAGCATTATCAGGAAATCAGATTTATCATAGTAGCTAATTGGTCCACGTTGTAATAAGAATAAGCTGTGTAATCTGTAGCAATCTGTTACTTTTACACAACAGTCCTCATATTTAAACAACCAGAGTCCATGGCTGGTGGTGAGACTGGCTGTTTATACTTAATCTCACTGAAATTTAACTTTTATCAATATAGATCAGCAGGAGGGAAATAGATTGAAATACAAGTATTTTTAATGAGAAAATGTACAATACAAGCCAGTTTTTAAGTAAGGATCTGGGAATAAAAAGATGGAATAAATTTGTAGTTACTAAATATATTCCTGGTCCAAACAACTCTTAATATTGATAGTTTTAATAAAATATGATGGAAACAAATACTTCATCTGTAATAAGTAGCTTGTACATCTTCCTAAAAGCAGGCTGCCTGCTTGAACTGATTGTGCCACTGCAATTCTGAAACTTGATAAAATATTTGGGCATGAATAAAGCATTCTCAAGAAATTGCCAAAAAATTATAGCATCAGGCAGACCTCATTTTGAATGAAGTCTTAGTTTTAGCATGATAGTTCTCAAGCTTCTTGGGCTATTTATTTTCCTGGCTTCTTTCTATCTTTTAATTTCTCTCATACCTGCAGAATACCAGAAGGCTCAAGTGGCCTCCTTATGTGCTAAACAGGAGGAAGGGTGGAATGTCAATAGATACTCCTGCTGCCTATAAGGGATTGAAAAACTGGTGCTTGATCTATTATGCCACATGTTTGTGTGCACACATAAACTGTGTTTCTAAATTAACATACATTTATGGAGAGATTTAGAAGTTGAGTAAAAACTGTACTAACATTCCACTTTATATGAGAAACTCAAAACTCTTTTTTAACCTGATGTATTTAAACCCTTCACTCTTAAGTGCTTGTGCTGTGTTAGATTTCCCATTTAGGGGGAGGAGGCCCTTGCAAAATACGTGTGTACTGAAGTTGGTCTACTCAAAGCTTAGAGAACTGTAAACAAGTAAAGCTCTTGAGCAATTGCTAGACAGTGTCATATTCCTTTGTAGGATCAGCTGAAAAGAGGAATTCCATGTAGTGGTAACCAGCCTGAAGACTACCAGTACAGTAAGTAAGCTAGGGATGAGTGAGCATAAACTGTCCTGAGCATGTCAGTGCACAGCAGCCTCCCCTGATAGTGCCTGTGTGCTTTTTGGCTGCTGCTGGGTGATCCTAATTGGTGGTAAGAATTGCATCCTAATTCTGTGGGTCTTGAGCATACACATTATCAGTGCAAAGTGGTTGATCTATTGCTTCCCATACTTTAAATACAGAATCCATCACAGTTTTTTTTTCATCTTTAAGTCTTCAGACCAGTGTCAGCCTCTGCAAGACTGTATATCAACCCGTATGCAGAAGCGGAACTGAAAACTCCCAAGGTTGATTGTAATGTAGAAGTTCAGAGAATTGTCGTTGAATTCACTAAGCCACAGGTGAGTTGGTTTGGTGTTTGTGATCCCCATTTCAGTTTGTGATAACGTGTAGGCTTTTTCACTGGAAAATATTCTTAGAGAATTTTCTGCTTACCTGCAAGTAGCATGTCTGAACTGTTTAGCAGTGCCTGTGGGAAATGTGTGGGATCATTTTCCCTCTGTGGAGCAATCACTTCCTGGTGCCAAATCCTGACACTCTGATCTGTGGACCCTCTGGGGACCACCTGATCTGTATTCAGCCCTTCCAACAGCATTCCTTTCTCCCAGATAATGGATTCACAAGTAGCCCTTAGTTTATTAAACAAGCCAATGTTATAACTGCAGAGATGGCAAAACACAAGCAAGGCTGGGGATGAATGGGGTATGTTGGCTTTGGCAGCAAAGCCTGCTGAAGTGCCAAGGAGCTAAATTAGGTGTCTGCCCAGTGATGTTAGTGTTGTCATTTACTCAGAGGGAATTTGCAGTCAGGTGGCTACACAGCTTGTTAGCTCTTACTGATGTCAAAGTGTATATTGAGTTCAGAGCAGTGCCAGTGAGGTTAACTAATGCAAAGACAGTTGTAAAATTAGGGAAACTGAGCATTGGAAAATGAATATGGTTGGTTTGAGAAAACCTGAAATACCAGAAGTTCATATAGTGGTGTCCATTGGGAGCAATGGGTGTGGGTTTTCCACTTACACATACTAATGAAACCACATGGGCTTAAATTTCTGTGGGGTTTGAGGAGCTCTGAAGAGCATGGTATACATGCAGTTCAGGCACTGTGTGCAAGCAGAATCTGACCCACTGCTAAGACACTTCTGCCTTGGGTTTAGTACCTCAGACCCACTGCTAAGACA
>JAJPCS010000145.1:244742-293681 GCA_021164005.1 Willisornis vidua nigrigula
CTTTTGCCTTGGGTTTAGTACCTCAGCATGATCGACCTGCTGGAGTCCATCGATTACATGGTTCGCAACGCGCCGTACAGGAGGTTCAGGCCAGAGGTGCCTCTCCACAGGAACGCCAGGCAATGGTAAGGTGTGAACACTCACGCAGTCCTTGGATCCCCTCTGGCCTCTTCAGTCTCCTTTGTGGTTCAAAGTAGGCTTAAAACTAGATCGCTTATGTGATTTTAACTTTCACAGAGCTTTACTCAGGAATTAGATCCAAGTGCTGAAAGATTCAAGTGATGACAATCTCGCTTGCTAAGCCAAAGTCCCCAAAATCTGAACAAAATGGTGGTGCTATTTCTAGAGGCTAGAATGTAATTTAGAAAGGCTAAAGGAAAAAACTAGTGAATGTAATTCAAGGGAAACATGTATGTCAACTGTAGTTTTTAGTTTTGAGCTGATATGCAATTTCTTGACTTTTTTCTAAGTACTAACTGATGCTGGTTATCAAAGTCCTTGAGTTTACTTAATGCTGTTACAGCCCAAATTTGCAAATATGCAGAATTCAATATAGAAGGAAGTTTTGTAGTTTTTCAGACATTACAGGTAAGCTCTCAGTCTGTTTTTCAAAAGTGATGTTGAAACCATTAACATTTTTATAAGCCAAGTTACTCGAATCACAAGTGGTAGATAAAGTTTGCATATTAATAAACTACCTCTGCAATTTGTAAGTTGTAAAACAAATGAAACAGAAAGTTATTCACAAGTGTGGAATTATTGTAGGTGGAAATATGCAGGTGACAGTGTTCTTGAAGTTCACATCAGGAGACATACTCGAATGTGGTCGTGGAGTAACATAAAACAACACAGGCAGCTTCTGAAGAGTTACAAAAATACGTACAAGAACAAGCTGACACAGAGTAAACTGTCAGAGGAAACACAGAGGCAAATTCAGGTATGAGTTTTTTCTCTTTGGTCTCTCTGTGAAATAGTTATTGAAATATCCTTGACAGTAATCCAGGTTGATGGTTTTACAGGAGCACAAGAGGTCTGTGGAAGTACCATTTTAATCTAAAGTTCAGGGTAACCCGTAATGGAAAGGAAATTAAAACACTAGTAACGTGCCATTTAAAATAAAACCTCTTTGGTTGAGGATTAAGAAGCTTGGATGCATTTAATGAAGTGCAAGAGTAATCTAGTTTAAAAAAATTAAACTGTGTGACACCAGATTTCATCTTCTAGTGAACTTTGAGCAGGAGAAGATATACCTTTGAAAGAAATGAGCAGATCTAGAAAGAATTTGGAGTGCAAAAACGAAGGAGCTGGTAGAGAATTGGTGGTGGAGAGCCTTTCCTAAATGTGTTTGAGGCAAATGATGTAATCACACATTTTTACAGGACCTGGAAAGACAGCTCGATGTCTTCAATATCATCTTAGCAAGACAACAAGCACAAGTTGAGGTAAGAAAGAATTTTTGTTTGATAATATTGTAACACTTCAAATAGGATGTTTTTGTCATGGTAGTATCTTAAAAACATTGTGCTGATGTGTGTGATAGGACAGGTAGGTGGGAAGGCCTTCCAGGACAAGAGTAAATCAACTTCCAAGCTGGATACCAGTTCCAAAAACCTCCCAGTGTGTGCACAGTGTTACTGTTACCCACACAGTACCATTCAGGCAACTGTGTAAGGATGATGGTTTAATGGTTCTTTTCTTCCTTTGACTTCTGTTAATTCAAGACTAGCTCTGCACTATTCCCTTCCTACAGTGTTGGTTTAAAGGTAAACTGGCAGGAGAAATGAACCCAGCCAAGAAATATTACAAGTCAGAGTTACAATTTCCTAAATACAGTGATACAGAGAAAAATTGGTTTTAACATCTGCAATGTATGTAAAATAAAGATGAAAAAATAATAATGATGTTTCTTATTCTTGAGATGTCTGTGGTCAGAAGTTGGTTTTTGAAATGCAAAGTAAAAGCCTGAGCACAAATGAAAACATTTCAATACTTTATAAATTCTAAAAATCTAGATTTTGAAAAATTTAAAATTTCAAAAATTTTAAATCATACAGGATCAGTCCTCAGGTTTGTTATTACCAGATTTAAGCAATGTAATCATTTTTGTATCCTCTTAAATGCTATATTTTGTGTAGTTTCTGCCTTTTGTAGTTTAAAGTGAAATATATAGAAAGAGCTGTCCAAAGTAAAAGTAACACATGCTTGTGTCTCTACATGCACAGACACAGACATGTGCCCCCCACCCTGACCCTCTTTCTGCCTCTATCTAATGAGTCAAAGTGCTCTTAATCCCTTGTGGTGTTGCTTCAATTAATAGTGATACTGTTAACTGTGTATTTTGTCCAATGTGGTTTTATTTCTGCTTTGTAGACAATAAGATCAGGACAAAAATTACTGAAGAAGAAAAGCACTGAAGTAGAAAAGAAAAGTGGAGGATGGTTTGGTGGTTTCTGGGGCAAAAGAGAATCTAGGAAAAAAGAAGATGAAGAATCATCTGTTCCTGAAAGTAGGTATAGACTGTAATGCACTGATGTTCAGAGAGGCTTTCAGTTTTTAGGCACAGTAAGAGGAAAGCTGTGCTGTGTTTTGCTTCCTGCTGTGCAGGAGGAGGGAGTATGGCATAAACAATGCAGTGCAATATTGATCATTTTACAGGATTGCTCACTGAATATTGACCTGGCAAACAAGGCAGCCTCTGAAATGGCCATAAGCATCTCAGAACCTTGATGAGCAGAAGAGTAATGCACTTATAGCTGTAGTGATAATTGGCAGTGATGGGAATACTCTTGTTTTTGGTGGTTTGCTGTTTGGATCAGAGATTTGTTCCAATAAAACTCCTCAAAGCTATTTTCATCATTGGGAATTATGGGAACTCCTGTAATGAGAATTGTATTGATTTCTGTGCTCTGTGGGTAACACCATACATGGACACTTCTGTGTGAGTGATGCTACGGTCTGGACTTAATGCAATGTGAAGAATCAAGGAAATGTATCAGCAGAACTTAAGTACAGTAGAAAACAAATGTGAGGAAAAGTGCTTATTGTTATTTATTGAAGTGCAAATTGTGTGGGTTTTCAGCTATTGATGAACTAATGACGCCAGAGGAGAAAGCCAAACTTTTCACTGCTATTGGATACAGTGACAGCACCCACGACCTTTCCTTACCCAAGCAGGTAAGCAGCTTGTTATGGGAGTAGGTTAAACAAGCAAACCACACAACTAATTAAGTGTAAAAGTGCTTTCCTCTCTCTCAGTACCCTGAAGAAAGATGCAGGCTTCAAATTCAGGTGGGAAATATTATTTGGTTCTTCTGAAGCTGCTGATTGATCCAGTCATAAAATGGTACATAGGTAGGGAAGGCAAAACCCTTTCTTGTCAAGGTCAAGACATGACATTCAGCAGCAAGAACAACAAAGGCATACATGCTGTGTCTTCTAAAATGTATTTATTTAATGGGATTATAATGATCTTGGTTGATACAGCTAGTCCTCTCCTGAATGCAGTTTAGCTGTGCTTGCTTCATGGTTTACAAAACTGTTCCTGAATCCTGGAAAGAGAGACAGACCATATTTGCTCTGCATTTCTTCAACTACACTGTTTTATGGTAAAGAAAGGACTGATAAGGGTTGAATCAAGTCAAGACTGTACTTTACTTCTTTCACAGAGATATGTTTCTAATCTTAGATGCCTGGAATAAACTTCAAAAACCACATTTTAATAATTATTGAAATGTGGAGTTCTGAAAAATCATTCTTGTTGAGATAACTAACTTCAATTCCTTCTGTTCTCCTCACTAGTATGTTGCCCGTGTTGTGACACTGAAGCTGTTAAGCACTTCTCTTACAATTAAAGAAGACAAGAATGTGGCAGAAATTCTAAAAGTGCAGATAATTGATCTGAGTACCAAAATATCCCAGCGCCCAGGAGCACAAGCAATCAAGTAATTGGATTGGTATTCTCTTTTTGTAGAAATATCTCTCCCCCCTCACCCCACTCCCCAGCTTTATTTTTCTTCTTGGTTAGTACATTATGTTGTGTATTGACTTTTCATTTTGTGTGCATTCTGCAATTGCCCTCTGTAAATCATATCATTTGTTGAGTAACATAAAATGGAATGAGGAAGGGAAGACTATTTGTTAGTTTGCATGAACAGTAGCAAACTCTTTCTTGAATGTCAGTGTCAAAGTGCTGAAATGTAACTTTAGAGAAGTGATGGTGTGAAATGGTGTGGGCAATGCACTCCAGCCAAGCTGCTGCATGTGTTGGTTGCCACCTAGAGCAAGGAAAACTCCCTCTGTGTGCTGTGGGCAGGAGATCAGCAGCATGTGAGGAGCTGAGCCCCTCCTGTGCTTTGAGGGAGGGCACACCAAAAATACTGAACACAAATTATTGGATTATACAGTCAATGAATAAGGTTTTCAGTGTCTGGAAAACGAGTCTGTGCACTTCTTGTGGTTTCATTTGCAATTCCATCCCTTCTGACTTGATGCGTAAGATCACCAGCTCAGCTGCTGGCTCCTGAAATATTTTTGCTAAAAGCCATTGTGGTGAATGTTAAAGGTGCAGCCTGAATGCTGAACAAAAGCAAAAAGAGCTTTCACATTATTTTACATAAATGGATGCCATACAAGTTAGTTGGCAAGACTGAAACAGGAGAACAGAATGTTTTATTAATGTTAGGTTTCATAAAAAAATGTAGTTGATTTATCTCAACAGGGGCAGGCTTGGGACACTGATTATAGCCAAACTCTGTTGCCTCCCAGAGTCAGGGATTTCAGTGGTGGAGACCCAGGACCTGAAAATCAGTTTTGTATCTAACAGGTGCTTCTAAGGATGAATGAAGTTTGTGCTTTGGTGGTGTTTGGTGCCTTTCTTCAAAGGCTTTTCCTGCAGACTCCACTAAACACTGTTGTCAGGGCAGCTCCAAGTACAGAATGCCCATTTGCTCTGGATCAAGAGTCTGTAACTGGTATTTATAACAATGCAGCAGAGATAACATTCCTACTCTTTTTATTTATGTAACATAAATATTCTACCTTTCTCTTGCAACTGATTCTCATTATAAACATGACCTGAAAGTTATATTCAGTCCACCTTGCAGGTGACAGAAGATTAGAAGGGAGTATCACCCTGTGTTGCTGTGAACACCTTGCCTTCTATTTATTTTTCCAATTTAATAATGGGACAGTTTTTTAAACATGTCTCATGTTAGTCCTATGAAGTTAGTCATGTTGGGCTTTAGTGAAGGCTTTCTCATCTTGCTGGTCTTTCCTAGATATATTCAGTATTCCAATTAAGTGTTTTTAACTGTTCCTCCTCTTTAGGGTTGAAGCAAAGCTCGAGAACTGGTACGTCACAGGCCTGAGACAAGACAACATTGTACCATCTCTGGTGGCCTCCATAGGGGACAGCAAGTCTTCTCTCCTTAAGATAGAGTTCAATGTTAACCCAGAGGACAGCACAGCTGACCAGAGTCTTGCTATTGAGTCACAGCCTGTGGAAATAAAATATGATGCAGTGAGTAGTAACCAAAGCCCTGAGCTATTTCTGATTCCTGTTTCTCTGCCCTTGCTCTCTTTGCTCTGTTTTTGAGATTTTGTTTGTGTGGCTTTATGTATATTGCTCATTCTTGTTCTTTTTATTTTTTAAAGAGAACAATAAATGCAATGGTGGAATTCTTTCAGACAAGTAAGGGAATGGATCTTGAGAGATTAACATCAGCCACGTTAATGAAGCTGGAAGAAATCAAGGAGAGAACTGCCACAGGTGAGATAATAACAAATCTCAACTAAGGTGAATCTTCAAATGTGTTAAAATGTTTCACTATGATTACCTAAACACTTTGGTTGTGTTTTGATTGCTGGCCAAATAGTATAATTGGGGTTTTCCCTGGTGTTGGTTTCTTGGAGAATTAGTGGATGTTTTGTGGGAAAGAGCATTGAGTTTAGTGAGAAATCAGGAAATGCTGCAAAAGTAAGTCTTGACTGCAGATGCTTTATCTTTCAGATAAATAATATCTTCTGATATGTTGACTGGCACAATCATTTCACTTGTGAATAACATTTCAATGCCCTTTCCTTTTTATTTAAGGATTAGCTCATATAATTGAAATGAGGAAAGTCCTTGACTTGAAGATTAATCTGAAACCTTCCTACCTTGTGGTTCCACAGACGGGTTTCTACCATGAACATTCAGATTTGCTCATTTTGGACTTTGGTACCTTTCAGGTATATAAATGGCTTCTCTTAAAAGCTCAGAAGAAGCAAATATTCTTTTCTCTTAACATGGCTGTCATCTGAAACTGTCTTGCTTTCAGAAAGCAAAGATGATAATCTTTGTGAATGTGTTTTTGAGAAGGCAAAGATGACAATCTCTGTGAATGGGTTTTTAACTTAATGTATTTCTTACCACAAACATTTGGGTCAGCAATTTGCTCCATGTTTAGAATTGTTATCTTTGACTTTCTTGTACTAGTTACCTCTCCCCAGGAAACATGTTCATGTTGTATTTATCATTTCATATCTTTCATTTCTTCTGCAGAACGTGAACTTTTGTTTCCTTTCTTCTGTAAAATGGTTGTCTTTCATTAATAAAAGAGAATATTATTTTTCTCTTGGAGTTTGAAAGTGGGTTCTTTTGTTTCTATAAAATTGAAAGATTCTAATAATTTGACTTGATTTAGCTGACTGATTAAATATTTATTTTACTTGTATTCCATCAGTAACATTGTAAACTGATGAAAAAGAATTCTTCTTGCATAGTTTGAATTAAGTGGATTGATAGAAGTAACAAAAAAAAATCTACTTATCAAGAAAAAGTGAAGTGTGAAATGATTTGAAGTATTTTCTCTGTAAGAGTCCAAATGTCAGTCATCAGCTCCTATGAATCACCTTTTTCATCTTCACTAGAATGAATAGCACATAATTGTAAGTTTTAGACTTAATTTTATCCTGTTCTTTGTGTTTAGCTGAACAGCATAAATCAAGGCAGCAGTGAAGCTTCCAAGTTTTCATCTTTGGAGGAGATTATGGACAAAGCTTATGACAAGTTTGATGTGGAAATAAAAAATGTGCAACTTCTCTTTGGAAGAACAGGTAACAAAACATCAGAGTTGTTGTTTACTCAAAAGGTTGTTGAAGGCTACCAACCTGTCATAAATAAATATGTTCTTCAGGGAAAAAAGGCACACCAAAACAAGTAGTTAACAAAAAGATAGATTATAATACACATCTGGTATTAAATTGTGAAAAAAATGGGTTGGTTTCTCTTCAAACAGCTGCTCAATCTTATTTGGACTTGTGTATCACCTCCTTACATTGATGCCATCAGTGAATGTAAAGCCATAGAACTATTATGTTTTCCAACATGTACAGGAAAAATGCAGCTCTAACTTGCCTTAATACTTCACTTGAACTTGAGTTTGTGTAATCAACAGAGTGCTTGGCTACTGTTTAATAATTTGTGTATCAATTTAACTATCCATTCCTTCTTTGGGGCTGCAATGTTTAGATCCATCTTTTTAGAACTGGGTTTAAGGCTGCTAAGGCAAGAGTGTTAACCAAGTAGATTAAAATCTCTTAAAATACTTGACCTAAATTGTTTTAGGTTTCTCTAGTTGGTGAGTGGGGTTTTTTTACCATCCTAGTCATGCCATTTGATTACTTTAATGATACCTCGATTAAAGCAATTAGCAAGTGATGGTTCTTTATCTAAATTTACTGCAATTTTGCAGGTGAAGACTGGAAAAAGGCTCGTTTTCAACACCCATCAACTTTACACATTTTGCAGCCCATGGATATTCATGTGCAGTTGGCCAAATCAATGGTGGAAAGAGATACCAGGATGGCAAAGTAATGTATTAATGTTGAAAAGACTTGTTTTTAATTGCTGTGGACTTACAGAAAAGAAAGCTGTTTTCCCTAAAGGTTCAGTCACACCTGATAATTTGAATCTATTAACTAAGAAATAGCAATAGCTCACTCCTGTTTACAAGCACTTTTTTGGTGAGTAGCTCCCTGCTGGTTACTAACTACTGGTTGAAGTCCAAGACCTTAATGCAGACTCACTGGCTTCACTGTCATGTGGTCTTTATATATGAGTATCTGTATTGGTAAGAGTTAAATCAAGAGTTGATATGTCCCTCTTTGTCTTGGAGTTTGATAATTTGTTTTTTACAAAAAGGTTCAAAGTGTCAGGAGGGCTCCCTTTGGTGCACGTCAGGCTGTCTGACCAGAAAATCAAGGCAGTTCTGGATCTGATTGACAGCATTCCCTTGCCTCAGAAGTCATCTGTGCCAGCCCCAAGCACAAAGGTAGGCTGAATACAACAAAGAAAACTGAAAAAAACCCCCAAAACAGTGCTAAGCAAAGTGAATTCATTGTGACTTACCATCAGAACATGCTGGGCTCTCTCAAACAAGGCTTTGTTGTTGTGCTGCTTGTTTCAAGTATTGGCAGATCTGGCCTTGCCAAAGAATCTGGGGGAGGCAATGGGAAAAAAATATGGACATAGCATGTTATACAGACATGAAAATAATGTGTTGAGTTTCCTTCTCTTTCCCCTCCCTCCAGGTACCGGCTATTCCCACAATTCCTGTTGTTAGTAAAGGGTTGCTTAATACACCCCAGTTGTTGGCAGACATGGTGTCAGGTAAGAAGCCTTTGCAAAGGTGGAATAGCCAATATTGTCATGCTGTTATTGGTGTTAAAATGTCTAAGAACAGTAAAGATGAGTATGATTGGTCACATCTAACATCAAGTACATAAGAAGGTTTAAGATGCTGGTGTTACCTCAGAATAATAAACCTGCATTTTCTAAAAAGCAAACCCACTTTTTTATTATTCATTAATATTATGCATAAGCAACCTGTTCAAATGCAAGTGAATGCCAATTGTATTTACTTGTTCTGACTGTTTTGCATTAGCAAAACTCTCCTTTTTCTGAAAAGGCAGAACCAGAATAACAAGTGGGAAATTGCTGTATAGACACAGTGGATTTGAGCATTTGTTTCCATGGCTGTTCTAGAGAAGAACTTTCCTGTAGTGGAACCTCAGACAATTATTTCCTGGAGCTCACTTTTCCTTACATGTGTTCTTGAATGTCTAATGATGCATCAAGCCCCCAGTGCAGTCCTTAACAGGGCTTTAATTTGGTTCTCTTCCCCCAGTGGGTAAGAGGGCAGTGTAGATCCAGACTGTACTTTGTCAGGCTAAGTTTAAACTGCTCATGCAGTTAAAAATGCTGTTGGAGTGGGAAAGAGGGTGGATATTTACTCCTGTTTCTGGAAGAAGTTTACTGAGGAAGTCATTTTGCTTCTGTAGACTCTGAAGAGGAGTATTTTGATTTTGAGGAAAGCTCTGAACCAACTGACAAGTCACTAATTAAAGGAGAAGAAACAAGAAGTGATGAGCCTGCTCAAGAGGAACTGACAGATCTTCAGCTGAAGTTTGAAATTAAAGAGGTATGTCTGTAATTCTGATTTCACCTTCTACATAAAGAATATTTTTAAAAAATCCAATATTCATTTACCAGTGTTGTCCAGATTAGTGGATGCAAACACATCCAACAAACAAAAAATATATACTTATATGCATATATATTTCTATGTATGAGTAATTTATACGTGGTGTGCATATGAATAATTTCTTATATATTTGTGGTGCATATAAATAAAGCATAATACATGCACAAAAATGAATTATGTATTAAAAGGGGAAAAAAAAAAGAGAAGAGTTGGAGTATTGTTGGTAAAAACAAAAATAGTACCAAGCTGTAATTAAGGGGTAGGAGGTGGGAAATCTGCACTGGAAGAACAAAAGTTATACTGAAGCAGGTCACTTGGAAAGAGCAAGTCCCCAATATCTTTTTTATTTATATCTATCACCATTAAACATTTACTCTTTCATTCTGTTTTTGTACTCTAAAGTCTGTACTAAAAATAACAACAAAGCAGGGAAAAGATTAATTTTGCACTTCTTTTTATTGTTGCTTTAAATGGTGAGAACATTATGTGACAAGATGGTATAAATGTGTATTTCTTCCTCATCCAGGTTTTAGTAGAACTCACCAGGCAGAAGAAAACTGAGGAAACAGTGCTTGTATTTGATGTAATGCATCTTGGGACAGAAGCCACTGTCAGAACCTATAATTTAACAGCTGTGTCTTATTTGAAGAAAATAAGCTTGGATTACTATGAAACTGGAGGTAATAAGCAATGGAAGAGCAGTTTGTGGTGCACTGCAGTCAGTCTGAAGCTGTGGCTCTCCTGTCTGTTGTGCTCACTGAAATGCAAATGTTCTAGTTTTTGGGTTGCAATATTTAATATGCAGCTGTCCATGGGCAGTGCCCCACTGGCACAGCTGGTAAGCTCTGGACTCTCCCCATAACTGGATAAATGAATAGCTTAGACCTCAGTGTTTGGATGGAGAAGGGGTGCAGGTGTATCAGGTACACAAGAAATCAGCCATTCATCTTTGGTGGTGCAATGTATTTTAACAAACAGGACTGGAAGTTAATCATTGCCTTCAAGGCACAAATTCTTTGGTTCTCTGAAAGAGCAGAAACAACCCTAATTGTTGTTTATTTCTTGTGGTGTGTTCCAGGTAAAAAAGCCCCCATTCATCTCATTAGTTCCTCGGATAAACCTGGCTTAGACCTTCTGAAGGTGGAATATATCAAGGTATACATAAAACTTTTTAGAATTATTTTTAAAGCACTTCTACATATTTGTAATATGCTGTCTATATGTAGTCTTAAACCTACTCTTCAGAGCCAGTTGGATTGTTTTGTACCTTCTGAAGAGCACAGTGACTGGTTGGAATTAATATTAATCTTCATGCAAATCACTACTTTCAGGCTGACAGAACTGGGCCACAGTTTCAGACAATTTTTGACAACACTGAACAGATGATTCAAGTGAGTGTTTGCAGATTTTATTGCTTGTTTCCTTTTGGTTTGCTTACTTAGAATGGAGGGATCAATAAGCTTTTTGGCTTTCCTGTTTTCCTGCCCCACCCCCAGCCTTGCAGCAGCAGATTTAGAGTTAAAATGTACCTCAAAGTTTCTGTCCCACTGACGAGCAGGATGTTGGTGTGCTGAGCTGGGCTGAAACACTTGTAGACAGCTCATGTGGGTGAAATTCAAAGTGCTGCAAGAACACCTCTTCTCTTGGATCAGCCATCATGATGCTCAGGTGCCCAGTATGGGAGACTGGAGTGCAGTCAAGAAGTCTTCCCCTTCCTGTCAAATAATCTGCATGTATCTGCCACCTGATCAGCACTCTGTTGGCTCCATTTAGTAAGAAGTCTAAATCCATTTATGAACGATTTTCCACCCCCACCTCATCCAGAGCAGAGGGATGTTCTAAGTCTTCACTCTGTTCTAAGTCTTCACTCTGAAATATGGCTTGGGAGCTGCTCACAATTCTGCATTTCCTTTTCTTGTAGACTCTAGAATGAGAATTTGATCTCTTTAGAATTATTGCAGTATAGGGAAATATTTTTAGATAATAAGTGCCTAAGTTCTTTGGTTCTGACTGTTGTGCTTTTATGTCAGAGATTTCAATCTAAGACTAAAGATTGTCTTGAGGAATTCTGAAAATGAAGTACAAAGGACTGTGTTTTAAGGGATATGTGATTCCCTCTCTTTAAACCTTTATGGCATTATTTTGCCTGCCATATTTTGGTGTGAAGACTGAAACATTTCACTTGTCACCTAATAGTTTTAAAATATCTGTAGGTTTAATCTGTCAAGTTTAGTTAATACTGTAATCTTTGTGCCGAAAGGAAGTTCCTGAAGCTGCAGCAGGGGAGGACAGATCTGCTTTTATTAAACCACACATCAGGCACTTGTTCACCTGCTGGACTCCCCTAGTGGATTTGTTGAGGACCATCTGTGTACTGAGTGCCTCCATGTCAGCCCCTGCCCCTTCCCCTTGCAGTGGCACTGGTGCTGCAGGAGCACTCAAGTGCTGCTCTGTGTTTGACAAAATTAAGCTTGTATCAATCACTGCTTGTGTGCTGAGTAGGGGATAGGGGAGCAGTGACAGTGCTGGGTTCTTGCTAGGCTTGATTTTCTAAGCTTGATTTTCTGTGCTTTATAGAAAGCTTTCTCCTTGATGCTGTGTTGCTGGTACCACACTCAGCTTGGCTGTTCCTGGGAAACTGTTGTGTTGCACAGGATGTTGTTGCACCTCTGTCCAACTCTTACACTTGTGGGTTAGTGTTTATCACATGGAATCTCATGTTTTCAACAGGTAACCTTTTCATCACTGAACCTCCTGCTGCACACAGAGGCCCTTCTGTCTGCCCTCAGTTTTCTCACAGCTGTGAGTCCCTCAGGCAGTGAAAGCAGGGGGGACACACCAACAAAAGGAAAGCAAGAGGATGACACTAGGCTGAAGAAAGGTACAGTGTGACTGTCCAAAGGATGGTGCTAAAAGGATGTGTTCCATGCTGGCAAAGCAATCAAATCCAGAGGAACATGGGTAGCTTTGTAGTGTGGGGTAAAGGTGGAAGCTCATGTGTCTGTGGCTCACCAGGCTGGAGGACTGATTTCAAAAAAACAATAACTGAAAGAATTTTTATGAATAATAAACAAATAGTATAAAATAAATAGTATTTTAAAATAAATAGTATTTATTTATAAAAATGCATATTATTTATTTATAAAAATAAATAGTATTTATAAAAATAGTAAAAAATAGTAAATATAGTAAAAATAAAAAAGAATAAAAAATAGTAAAAATAAAAAATAGTATTTATAAAAATAAATAGTATTTATTTATAAAATAAATAGTATTTTCAAGTGAGGTTTTTATTCCTGTGTTTCATAGACTTTTCACAAATAGGCTCAAATTTGAGTAAATGAGATGTCTGTGAGCTTAGAGGACTCAAACAGCAGCATAATCTTAGTGTTCCTGGTAAAGTAAAAGAGATAAATACTACTTGGATGATTGTGCTATGTCTAGGCAATGTAAATATACTTTCAGACAACTAGCCAAGTCCTTTGCTGGGCTAATGAAAATCTGGTTGTTCCTGTAGTACTGAAACAAACAAAAACCCCTGGAATTTCTATCAAAATAGGCTCAAATGAGAGTAACTGCAGGGTTTTAATATATTAAGTGCAAAACCTGGGCACCAGGTGAGCTGGAAATGAGGTGTCTAGTGGAGAATGTTCAGAATTACTTACAATTTTGCATGGCCTGGGTTTGAATCTGCAGGCTGACAAACAAGCTGCTGCTGTGGGCAGTTTAACAAAGCACAAAAGTGTCTGAACTCTGGGATTAAGACTTGGCCACTAATGGTTAGTGAAGGTGCATAACGAGACCAGTGAGGTCTGGTGGCTTCTGGTCTTTGCCCATATAGAGTTTTTGTCACTTGTGAGTGAATTGTCCTTATTCTCCCCAGCCTTTATATTGGCTCTCATAATACCTGGGTGCCTGAAATGGGAGTTCAAGGTTTGAAGTTTGAGTAAACTTCTCCAGCAGGATCCTGCAATAGGAACCTTTGGACAACCTGAACAAATCCCAGCCCTGCAGTGGGCCTGTTGAGTGGCTGACATGACATTAAAAATAAGTGTGGTGGGCCATTTATTTCTTAACTCAGCAACTTCCCTAAATTGATAAAAGTAAAATTGTTCCAATAGAGATTTGTTGCTGGATGAGACTGATATCAGGCACAGAATTACAAGCAAATACTGATGTGATTACCAGTAGAGTTGCCTTCAGAGGAGGAAGACTTCTTGTTCTATGATGGGATGTTGCAGACTTAATGAAGAGAGTGAAAGAAAAACACTAAGTCATATGAATGTCAAAAAGCCTCCAGACCAAAACCATTCCCAAATTGTTCAGGAGTTTAAATGAAAATATAACTTACAGGTGCCTTGAAAATCTCACCTTCTCTCATTTCTAGTGGTTAGACCTTCCAAGGATAAGGATGTGTTTGACTTCAAGGTTTTTGCCAAGCTGGATGCCTTCTGTTTAAATATTTGTGATGAAAAAAAGAACATCGCAGAGATCAAGATACAAGGTATTAAATTCTCTGTTAGTAGTAACTGTTACAGTAGTTTACTTTCAAAGCAACTGCTAATAATTGGACTAAAAGATATTTAAGGTGTAAATTGGCAGCATCTGCTTTTTTTTTTTAATAATTTGTTGTTATCTGTACAAACATGGCTTGTAGTTTTTTTCAAAGTCAGCATTCCAGTCTATCATAATGTTTTGGCCTTCAGCTAGAAAATCTGATGTATCATTATTCTTCAAGCAATTAAGTTTGTACCTGAAGGAGTTTGATTATGGGTGGCTTTTCATATTGTAATAAGCATTAGGTATTTTCCTGAATTATTTAGGATTAAAACCCCCTGAAAATAGTTTTCTTTGTTTTTTAACCCCTAAGATTTGTTTGGGTTTCATGTTTTAGTTTTCCTTTTTACTCCTCAGAAGGACCATCCATAACTCTTTGTGGGGGCAGAGTGAGGAGGGGGAGTTTCACTTCCAAGTTTGGCTATAACTGCCATCCTGACAGCTGCCAAAACTCTCCCTCACGAATATTTAGGAATGGGTGATATGCAAGATTATGTAATGTAGTTTATAAAGCCTTTTGTTAGTGCCCATCTCTAAATCATAGAAGTATTCACACAAGATTTTTTTATGCAAAAGTGTTGTATTCAAGACAGTATAGTAACATTTATTCTGACAGAAAATCTCCATAGAATCACTCAGTTACTTGGTTATTAAGAGATGGATTATTGTGTGAATGTATTTCTATGAGTAGTTGCTCAACTATTCCCAGAGGTGATTGATGTTGAGGCAGTGTCTGTATTAGAAATTTTTCTATTTTATTTTGGTCAAAGCTGTAACATGGTCACATTTTCAAAGCTTAGGAGCTTTTCTCACTTCCTCTCCTGGTGTCATGTGTCCTCACCCTGAAAATAACTGTTACTTTTGCCATGCAACACTGTTGTTTCTGTTTTTGTGCTTTACAGGTCTTGACTCATCTCTTTGCCTCCAGCCAAGTCACACTGTATTCTTTGCCAGACTTAAAGACATAGTTGTCACAGATGTTGATTCAAGGACCCTTCACAAAAAAGTACTCAACCCCAAGATTTTAAGTTTTACTTGATTCTTGGTTAGTCTTATGTGTGTAAAAGTGAAATGTAATACATATTCCACTTTTTAAAAAATATTTGATCTGTCATGAATGCATCTTTTCAAATAAGATTCGTGGTAAAGAATAATCTTTATCTTACAAGAATGGATGTCTTAAAGGATTTAAAGGAGTAGTAATCTAACTTGTACATCTGATAGTATGTTTAGTTCTTTGTGTTAAGTGCCTTTTTAGAAGCTGCTGATGGCTGGTAGGTGCTGTTTCTCTCTTCCTAGGCTGTGTCTATAGTAGGAGATGAAGTTTTCAGTTTCAACCTGACATTAAATCCACATGCTACTGAGGGAGAAGCCTACACTGACATGTCCAAAGTGGATGGCACCGTGTCTCTGAGGGTGGGCTGTATTCAGATAGTGTTCCTTCACAAGTTTCTCATGTCTCTGCTGGTAAGCCTTGTTCTCCTTTGTTTCTGCAGTGTTCTCAGTTTAGTCTCCCATGTTTGTGCCCTCAGTGCAAGGGGTACCTTCAGTTTCTGACAGAAAAGGGATGGGCTTTGTTTTTTGTGTACTATTAAAATCTTTGCCAAGTAAGCTTTGACTGGTTTCAGTTTCAAAAAATTAATGCAGTGTAAGGTGAGTCACTGCCCACTCCCACCTTTGTAAATAGAGAAAAGCTTGATGCTACTCAGATAGTTTGGGGGGGATTTGTCTTTGCTGCCCTCTCCACCCTGAGTTCGTTGCAAAGGCATCAGAAGTAACATTAGAGGCAAATCTTTCTGCAAGGTTAGATGTAATGACACCTGCTAATCAATCAGTTTAAATATTTGTCCATTGAAGAACCCCAATGTTGGCTTTTTCAGTAAAGCACCACTGGGCTTTCTCTCTCTCATTCACCACTGTCTTTAATAGGAATTAGTATTCACTGAGGGCAAGAAGGGCTTTAAAAATTAAATGTCCCTAAAACCTAATGAGCTACAGAATCTTGTAGCTAAGGAAGGAAGAATCAGTAAAGAAGAGTTGAAAATAAGTGGATTGTACTAGTTAGTACTTCTTTTTAACCCTGTATTAGAGGCCATGACTGAAGGTACAAGGTGTCTTTCCCCAAGGAAGATTCCACACAGTCGGCAGCATAGCTGGGGGTTAATGTTGGTTGTGGTTGATGTTATAAAATCAGAAAGTAACCTGGATTAAAAAACTGTTCACAGACATTTCTACTTTCTCTTCAACTGCTTTTTCTAGACCTTCCTGAACAACTTCCAGACAGCCAAGGAGGCCCTGAGTGCTGCCACAGCCCAGGCTGCAGAGAAAGCTGCTACCAGTGTGAAGGACCTGGCGCAGAGGAGCTTTCGGCTGGCCATGGACATTCACCTGAAAGCACCAGTGATAGTGATCCCCCAGTCCTCAGTGTCCCCCAATGCCATAGTGGTGGACCTTGGGCTGATCCAGGTGCAGAACCAGTTCAGCCTGGTGTGTGCAGAGGGCAGCTCAGTGCCCCCAGTCATCGACAGGCTGGATGTGCAGCTGACAGAGCTGAAGCTGGCCAGGTACAGTGTGCTCTGCTCACTCATGCCCTCATTAACTTGATACTTGATTCATTTACTTGCCTGGAAACCACAGCTGGTGACAGTGTCAAACATTTGCTGTTACAATGCCTAGCTCTTATCTTAAGAGCAATTAAATCAGTAATAAAGTAAGAAACTGTTCTGCTGAGGAAACTTGAAGCATAAAGAGGTATTACATTTGAGATTAAGATTTTACTTTGTAAACCTAACATATGACTTAACTTCGAACTTGCCAACTGGCCCTTTTGTTTTCTTTTCCCCTCTGTGTTTCAAGGACCACTATGGAGACAGATTTGTCACATGCAGATATTCAGATACTTCACCCTATTAATTTAAGCCTGTCTGTGAAAAGAAATCTCTCTGCAGCTTGGTTTCACAAGTTGCCCATGCTGGAGATCACGGGGTATCTGGACACAATGAATGTAAGTCTTGTGAAAAGGTGGGAATTACTCATGTGAGACTAACCCTTGTATTATTTCTGGACACAAAGGGGCAACAAACTGCAAATTTGTAGTAGATGAAGAATAAGTTTCAGTGATGTAGCAGGATTTAACCCCACCTATATGAATGAAGAGGTTTGAAAGCTTCATATAGAACAGCCAGATTGCTGTGTATATTTAGTGAACTGAGAGAAAAAAAGAGAACTGAAAAAGGGATGTCAACAAATCTTGTTTATTCCTTGCCATGAGTCAGGACCAACTCAAATTAAATTAATAAAAATATTTGCTTTGGTATCTCCAGCTTTGTACCTCTCCATAACCCTTGAAAGAGCTCAAGATGTTTTTTGTGGCATTTTATATACTGTGAAAGAAAATATGTGGTACATCTTGGGTGAAACTGGAATTAAAACCTGAAGTAGCATGTCAGACAGGAAAGCATTAAAATCATAAGTATGTTAAAGGCTGCAATGCACATTGATACAGCTTTGGAAGTCATAACCTTTAATCTCCTAATACTGTAACTATAAGTGGTTGAAAGAATTTTCTTGTGTTATTCAAGGGATGATTCTGCTGACAAAATACTTGTGAAAAAAAGCACTCTTCTTGTCAGGAAGTGTTCTGCTTTGTTAGCAGCTGAGAAGTTTGAGGAACAATGTGTTTTTCCTGAGAACTGTGATCTGCAACATTTTAGGTGGTGTTAAGTCAAGAGGATTTGAACATCTTCCTCAGAGTGTTGACGGAAAACCTTGGTGAAGCAGAAGGAAAACCAAGTGATGCAAAATCAGTCCTGCAGAAGGAAGGTCAGAGATGGATACTAAGTGTGCTCACTCTCAGGAATCAGGGAAAGCAGTTATTATCTGGAAAGCAAGTTTAGATCTGAGAGGTGTCCAAGTGATAAACTTCTCTTTTTAATTCTGCTAGGACAGTGTTCATACTTTGATACTTCAGCAAACTGGAAACCTTACCAAATTTGGTGGTTGTGTTACCTCAGTTGTCAAGGGACTAGCAAGGTATCAAGATGTCAGAGTTATCTGACGTCTCCCATTGGAATGGGCTGCCCAGAGAGGTGGTGGATTCCCCATCCCTGGAGGTTTTTCAACTGAGCTTGGCCGTGGCACTGAGTGCCATGATCTGGTAAAGGGACTGGAGTTGGACCAAGGGTTGGACTTGATGATCTTGGAGGTCTTTTCCAATCCAATCCATTCTATGATTCTATGATCTTATTGCCAGAACATGTTTCTGTTTCCTTTTCATGCTCTGCTTGTAGACATGTTCCAAGCTTATCTTGTGTGAATGTAAACCATTTAAATGGATAAAAGATTTGAATGTGTTTCTTGAGCTAAACAAATGGTGGCAATTTCAGAAGTTCACCAGTTTATTGAATATTTCAGGTAAAACCAAAGAAACTGAGAGATCAGTTTTGATACAGGGTAAGAGTGTTGCAGAAGGAATGCTGCCTGAAAAGAGGAAAGAACCATTGAAGGAAGATGTGGTCAATATGCTACTTAATTTTGAAATCAAGGAGGTAGGTATCTATCTGAACAAATGATTGGTACTGAGCCCAGTACCAAGTAATAGTGGGCTATAAAGTCCATTTGAACAGCTTGATTTACCAACAAAAAGGACACAAGAGGAAGGGAGATGGGGCTGGGGGAAGTCTTGGCAAACTGGTCTTGTAGGGTCTTTTTGTAAAAATGCAAAATGTCCAGATTAAGATTTCTTTGTAAATTTAGCTGAGAAGATAATGCCTGCTTGTAACTGCCTGCCCTATCTGGAGAGCATCACTGAAATGGTGAACTTATTTCCCTTTCCATGTTGAAGGTTGTAATAACCTTGATGAAGCAGGTTCAGAAGGAGAGATATCCATTACATATTCTAACTGTGCTCCAGCTTGGAACTGAAACCAAAGTTAGAAATCACGAGTTGACTGCAGCAGCATATCTGAAAAAAATTGCTATGAGGTGCATTGAAATAAAGGGTAAGTCTTCCAGAAACTGATACACAGTCAGTAGAGTGTGTGCAATGAGCTTTTGTAATGAGAGAACAGCACCCTCCAAACCAGTGATTAGGGGGAGGGGGGCAGGGCAGGAAGTTACATTCCAAATGCAATTAATGGAGCTTTTCAGTGTCATTTAGATGGAATTAATCTGTTTTACCTGACACCAAGTTTTGCTGCTGCTGTTGGAGTTAGTTTGAGTTCATGTATTTGAGTGAGTTGCCTGCTTAGAGCAGCAATGGTCATTCCTGAGGAGTATCCTGGCTGCTCAGTGGGTTGTGATGAGCTTCTCAGTCTGTGCTTTATGAGCAGTTCTGGCAGCACTGGAAATGCAGCATGGCCTTAATTGGCCAGGCAACAATTCCAACTGAGAGTGAAGCAAAAATCAAACCAGCCTTTTTTCAAAATAGAAAAGTAAATTTTTGAATGTATAAACTTGAAGGTAGGAATGCAGAGCTAATTATAGGAATGCAAAGGACTTTCCAAATTTGAATCTTTTTTCAGGACCAAGATAAGTTAATTTTTACTAGCTCAATTTAAAGTGAAGCAAACATAGCATTTTACAAGGAAGGGCTTAATGTGCAGCTTCTCAGTGAAAACAGCTGTTTACTCTCATTCTTTCAGCAAGAATAGTATATATAATTACTATATAATTGGCAATTAACATGGAGGCATCCCATAGGTGGAGTAAAGCTTGTGAGTGGAAATATTTTACATTTTTATTTCTTTCTTTGCAGACTCAAAAGGAGATCCTCTTTGCATTATTAATTCCTCAAGTGAGACAGATGAACATCTCCTGAAAATGGAATACATTAAGGTTTCAATACATTTTTACTAAAATTACATGGGGAGTCAGATAACTCTGCATTTGAGGAGTGAAATGTTCTTGAGCTTTTATTTCAATTATAAAAGTGCCCTTCCAAACTGCAGGAATACTTGGGATGTGTTGTAGAACTAGTGGGTTACTCATTACTCTTCTCTATAGTGACATCATTTATAGAGAGAAAAGTAGGTTCATTTGTTCTGGAAAAGTACTAAGCATAAATTGATCCACTTGAAATAGATTCTAACTAAGAGGAAATTTTGTAAATGGCCAGTTGAATTTTCACAAAATAGGTGCTGTGAAGTGTCACTGAGCAGAGCAGTGTGAGTGCCCCATTCTGGTTGCCTTGCTTGTGTGCTTTACTTGGGCAACTTGGTTGGTCAGGCTTCATCCATTTCCTTTGTTTTCTTTTGCATTCTTGTGTGTGTATTAAATTAAAATAATTCCGTTAATAAAATTATTATTAATTATTAGTTAATTCAGCAGAGACTGACTATGTCCCTTTTTTTCCTTTTCCTTTAGGCTGATCCTGATGGGCCAGACTTTGTTAGTACTTACAAAAGCACAAAGCAAAACATCAATGTAAGTACTGAATGTATTTAAATTTTTTTAAGCTTCTCAAATGGTAACAGCTGGGACCAAACCCCTGACTCTCATCATTGAAACCTACTGATTTATATTTAACTACTTCAAAGAGAAATCCAGGTGGAAAAAAAAATTTTACAGAATATTTAATATATTAGTTTTTTTAAACTGGAAGCTGTACATTTTTAGCTACTTAGACATATGTCCACATAAATTTGAGCTGAGGTCTGTAGGGTGTGTTTTATTTCTGGAGGGGTACACTTAGCAAAGAGTGAAAGGAAGGCCTTGTGTTTAAGAGCTTGGGAGCTGGTGACAGTGGAACTGAGCTGTGAGCTGGGATGTCCAAGCAGCACTCTCAGGGCTCTGATGTGCAGGCAGGCCTTTTCCCTTAGCCTGAAATCAACTATTCATGGGTGGTTTTCCATGGCTTCAGTGACTTCTGAGATAAGCTGGTTGTTCTGCTTTTAAAGTGTTTCCTTTCAAGCAGTAGTGGTGGGTCAAGCTTCTCCATGGCCATAAGAGGAGTTTGAAGTGGCTGCACTACTGCAGAGTCAGGAGAGCTGACACATCCCTCAATGTGACAGCAAACCCAGGAGCTGCTTAGGCTGGGCACAGCTGATTACCTCACACCAGGTTTCACTCAGTAATACTGGCAACAGTAGTTGCTGCTTGTGTACTTTCTGTTCTGATTACAGATTTGTATCTTGGTTTGAGGTTTTTTTGTTGTTGTATCATATCTACTGAAATATCTTTGCACGTGGTTCTGAAGTTGTCAGCCAAGTGCTCAGCAGCCCACACTGAAGTGCAGCAGAACTAAGAACTACTGAAAAAACGTAACCACATGAAGCATCAGTTTTTTGATTGATGCAGTTCCTCTGTAGCTGTTTTAAGCTTCCCTTCCACAGCTCTCTCAGCCTGTTCTGGAGCTTGTATGGTGTAAAATTGAAGGAGACAGAAGGGTCAGAAACTCGTCAAACTGAGCAAGACACCTTTTTTCATGATTCTATGGCAGAAACTCTGAGTTGTTATGCAATTGACTGCTACTAAATAACAATATTCCTTTGTCTCCTTGTCCTCATTTTAGGTCATCTTTTCATGTTTGGATATAGTACTTCACAGAGAGGCTTTGCTTTCCATCTTGAGTTTTCTCACCTTCAGTCTTCCATCAGGTGGTCTGCCCAGTACTGATAAATCACCAGACCACAAGCCTCAAGTGAAAGACCAGGAAAAAGGAAGCACTCTTAGACCAGGTAATGTGGTATTAGAAAGTCTGTGCTTGTGTTGCTCAGCAACATCTCACCTTCATTTCAAAGATACCATTTCATATCACAGCATTGCAGTCTGCTTGGTGGAAAAACAAACACAACTGTAAGTGGGGAGAAAATAATCTTATTTAAAAAAAAGTGCCAGGTATTTTTCCTGTTGCTTAATTTTTCAAATTCTCCTTACTCAATGTAATTTTTGCCTGTGTGGGGGCCTGACTTTGATAAGAAAAGTCAAATAAAGGATGTTGCAGTGGGCAGCCTTTCCAGATCCAGATCCAGTGCCACAACCTTCCAGTCTGAAGGGTGATTTCCTTGCTGAAAATAAACATTCTCCTGGGCAAACCAAGAGAAGTTCTGAACTGAAGGGTGGTGTGTTTATTTTAATCACTGGTATTTGCAACCTTGAAACAGTAGGAGTTTTTGCATGGAAGCTCCTTCATGTTTTGTGGTTGATAGTTGTGTCTGTGAAATTCAAGGTTTTCTAGTCCCAGAACTGCTGGGATGGAGTTTCCAGTGGCTGGCTGTTACATTCTGTGTTTCTGCAGAAACCTCTCTCAGCTGATATGCCTAAACTTGCCTTGCTCCTTGATGCAGAAAGGAACATTTCTCATCTGAGTGGGTGTTTGAAACACTGTAGTGTGGACTGTACTCAGCACACTGTTGTGTGAAGACTGGGAATCAGGGAGGAGAAAAGATGGCAACTGGATGGCTTTTTGTTAGTTGGTGACTGTTCATGTGCCAGAAGAAAACTGTGTTAATAAAAGACTTATTTCACATCTTGTCTGATGATTATCTAAACTTTTAGGCAATAACTACAGGTTGCTTTTTGAATAGTTCATATATGTACAAAACAAATAATCCAAGATTTGTTTTTAACAATGGATTTACAGTGAAGTTCTTGTGTGTCTCCTATCCAGTGTCTGGTAATGCAGCCCATGAGGATGTCTGTGAATTAAAACTCACTGCAAAGCTCAATGCATTCAGCATTACAGTGTGTGACCAGACCTGTAGAATTGCAGACATTAGAATCCAAGGTAAGGTGGTTTTTTCTTTAAATAGTAGATGAAGTTTATTTAAATATTAGATGAAATGCATTGTTTCCCTCAGTTCACTTCTGAAAGGCCTGTGTGCACTGCAGATGTCTCTCTAATGTGTGCTTCCATATATTTGGGGTGTATGAAATAACCTGAAAGGAAATAAAGTGTTTGACTCAGGAAAATACCATAATTTTTTTTAAAATAGTGGAATAAAAGTAAAAGAAATGAAGACACAATGTAATAAACAACACAAACTTCCATTTTTAATAGCTAAATCCTAAATATTCTTGGGAATTTTCACTGTAGTCTTAGAGTCAATTTATGTTGGCAAGTTTCTCATGTGTAGTAAGAGCCTGACTTCTGCTTCAGACTTATGGTTGTTAGAGAGTAGAAGGCTGGATTCTGAGCTATTATTCTTTATATTCAGTAATAATTAATGGGGTTTTTTTAGCAGAACTGCTTCCTTGTAAAGTTGTTGAAGTGCATTCATTCTCTTCTTTCTTTTGTCTCAAATCAGGAATGGATGCATCTGTAACTATGAGGCCTAAAAACATTAAAGTGTTCTCCAGGCTTGAGGACATCGTAATTACAAATGTTGATCCAAAAACAGTCCATAAAAAGGTGATGTGTAAACAAACAAAAAGACCCAGTTCTTTAAGTGGTTTAGTGACAGCACTGCAGTTTATTTGCTGTGTTATGGAATACTAAGTAGGATGTAATGTCCCAAATATTAAGCCAGATTTTATTGGATAATTTCCTTTATCTCAGGGAAGCAAAACATTCTTCCATTTTACTATTTAGTTCTTTTTAATCATGTTTGCACTGATATGTTTAATTCTGAGTAGAATGGGTTAAATATACAATGGGCTAAAGATAACACGTGAGAAGAGCCATTCAATAAAATAGGTGATTCTGTTTCCCTTTTGTCTGGCATGTCTTTGTCCAAGTGCTGCTGAGAAGTTGCAGTTGATGATCTTGGGGAAGTATTTGTTGTTGCTTCCTGGGAGTATTAACTAACTGTATGTGCTTAATGTGCAGGCTGTGTCCATAATGGGAGATGAAGTGTTCAGGTTCCACATGTCGCTGTATCCAGATGCCACCGCAGGGGAAGCCTACACTGATATGTCCAGGGTGGATGGTGAGATGTCTCTCAAAGTGGGCTGCATCCAAATAATTTACCTCCACAAGTTCTTCATGTCTCTCTTGGTAAGACAACACTTCAAGTTCTTTTCTTGACTTTAAAAGTTTGTTAATAAAACGTAATTGGCTCTTTTTGACCTGTACCTTGTGGTGAGCTGTGTAGAGCCATGTAGGAGTATTTGCTGAAGAAATGTGTGTGAGGTTGAGCTGATAAAATGCCAACTGCCCAACACAGAGAGAAAAAAATCCACCCTCTCACCAAGGGAAGAGGAGGAAGGGGGGAAAAAAACCCAAAGAGGAGGGGAAAAAAACCCCAAAACCCAAAATAGTGAGCTTCTTATATTATACAAAAGAGAGACAATTAGAAACAGAATATGACATAATACATATATATACAAATGTGAGAGAAAACAAACCAACAACAACTACTACCAAGTTGCTCAACCAAGTAATACAGATTCCAACCACTCAAACCCCACAAAGCCTCCCAAAAACTCTTCCAGAGAAACCTCCCAGCAAGAAAGGAGAAAAATTAAGAAGAAATGTTCCCCTCCCTGCATAACAGAGCGGGGATGGGGCAAGGCCTGATCTCGACAGGGCGGGGCAGGGCGGCCTCAGGGGCTGAGGCAAAGACCAAAAGAGGCAGAAGCTCCACCTCCCTCTCTTTTTATACTTCTTGATGATGTCAGATGATATGAAATACTTCTTTGGTTGCTTAAGTCAGGTGATGTTTGTCCCTTTTAATCTGTGTTGCATCCTCTGGGCCTGCTGAATTGAGGCTTAGCTAAGGCCTGTCTGAGACTAAAGCCAAAACTACCACAAAATGTCACTTAAGATTCACTGCTTTATGGAAGAATGACAAGTAAGGAGAAGGATAACAAAGCAAGTAATGAATGCAGATGATTGCTTTAATAGTATTTAAAAAAGTAAATACCCAGGCAATGTTGTAGCTTGTGCATGACTTTAACGTTTCTGCCTTTTGAAACCTGCGTGGTTAAATGAGCAGTTTCATAGAATCAGTTGGGTTGGAAGAGACCTCTGAGATCATCAAGGGCAACCCTTGACCCAACCCCACTTTGATTACCAGATCATGGCACTCAGTGCCACGTCCAGTCTCACCTTAAAAACCTCCAGGGATGGAGAATCCACCCCCTCCCTGGACAGCCCATTCCAATGCCTGAGCACTCTCTCTGGAAAGGATTTCTTCCTTATACTCAACCTAAACCTCCCCTGGCAGAGCTTAAGCCCCTGCCCTCTTGTCCTACTGCTGGTTGCCTGAGAGAAAAGACTAGTCCCCACCTGGGTGCAACATCCTTTCAGGTAGTTCTAGACAGTGCTGAGGTCACCTCTGAGCCTCCTCTTCTCCAGGCTGAACACCCCCAGCTCCCTCAGCCTCTCCCCACAGCACTTGTGCTCCAGTCCCTTCTCCAGCCTCGTTGCTTTTCTCTGGCCCCGCTCCAGCCCCTCAATCTCTTTCCTCAACTGAGGGGCCCAGAACTGAACACAACACTCAAGGTGTGGCCTCCCCAAGGCAGAGTCCAGGGGAAGGGTCACTGCCCTGGGCCTGCTGGCCACGCTGGTCCTGATCCAGGACAGAATCCCATTGGCCTTTCTTTGCCACCTGGGCACAGGCTGGCTCATGTTCACCCTCCTGTCAATCCAAACCCCCAGGTCCCTTTCCCCCTGGCTGTACTATATACCACTTTATACCACAGCTGTACTATTTTCTTAAATTTATAATTTGTTTCCATGGACCTCTCCCTTTTCCCCTTCCCTCTGCACAGAACCTGCTGAGCAGTTTGCAGACAGCCCAGGAGGCCGTGGCTGCGGTGACGGTGCAGGCGGCAGAGCTGGCAGCCAACAGCATGAAGGACTTTGCCAGGAAGAGCTTCCGCCTCCGCATGGACATCAACCTGAAAGCTCCAGTCATAGTCATTCCAGAGTCTTCAGCTTCATACAACGCTCTGGTGGCTGATCTGGGCTTAATCAGAGTTCAGAATGAATTCAAGCTGGTGCCTTCAGAGGAATCTCCTCTCCCCCCGGTCATTGACAGCATGGATGTGCAGCTGACTCACCTCAAATTATCAAGGTATACATGGAGGGTTTTTCTGAGTTAAACACACTTTCCTCACAGAACACTTTTATGTTCCACAGGCACCATTTTCCTATTATTTAAACGAAAACATGCTAAAACCCACCAAAAAACTCCCCAAGCTGAATTTAGGAGTGCCTTTAGAGAGACACAATCTCTAAAACTTCTCGGAAAGAAAGAAATGATAGAACAGTGACTGAGTTCATCTCAAGTGCATACCTGGGTGTAAGCACACATACTTATTTTTAAATTAATAATTATGCCCATATTCTGCTAGATTAGTATGATATTGTTTGGGATTCTGCAACTGCTGAGTATTTTTCCTCTGCTGATTTCACTGTCTTTTTTTTTAGGTGCATTTTGTCCACAGATTCTCAACCAGATTCTGAAATTCTGCGTCCTGTGAGTTTGACTTTATTGGTCCAGAGAAATTTAGCAGCAACGTGGTATCATAAATGCCCAACTATTGGTATCAAAGGAGACCTAAAACCAATGCAGGTAAAATCATGACACATCACAGCTACATTAACACTCACATGTATCCTGAGAATAGTTCTCAGCTTAGTTAAGGAGGTTGTAAACTCATTTTAGTTTGTGTGCTTAATGAATGTTAAAAGACTTCTATCTTGATTGTCCAGTTTATAGATCTCTGAGAGTTTTGATATTGTATAATGAATGGTTTTGGTGTACCTGGAATAAAAGCTAGTTTTATTTTTCTGCAGGTCTCTTGGAGCTATCTTTTGCCTCAGTAGTCAGTAAAATCATTGAGGTTACCTGTTGACTTAGCATTTAAAAACTAGATTTAAGACTTGAAATTTAATCTGTAAAATTCAGGTTATTTGAGTGTTTAGTGGATTTATTAGAAATGAAAAGGCTATCTCTAATATACAACAATTTAAAAGTGTGGTTGATACCTTTGCAGAGGGAGGGCTTTACTTTTTCTTTTCCTACATTACCCATATAGATTTAAATGGATAAAACCAAATTGAGGCACCTTCCAGTTGTTCGTGGGCCCTGTGTAATTCCTGTACCTGTGCTGTGGCCAAATATAGTACTGGTGAAGCACAGAGATTTAAGAGATTTAAAGGAGTGCAAACAAAAATAACCAAATGTAGAAAAATATTCTAGCACTGTGTTATGGCCTAAGTGGCTGCATTTTGTGACTATTACTGTTTTTTTTTAACAATTCTGTATTATTTTGATTGGATTAATAGTCATTACCTCCTTGAAGGCCTACTGAAGGACAGTTGCTTTAGGGTAGGCAATGCAAGTCCTGGCTTTCATGTTATCTGGACCTGTTTGGGGATTGCTGAACTGTTAGAAATGTTTATGTTCATCAATTACTCACATTTTTAGCAGGCAGTTGTTCTCTATAAGACTAGAAAGGGTTTATCACGTGCAGTGTTTTTTGTTGTTGTAACTCCTGTTGATAGCAAGTACCAAATGATAGTACAGGAACAATGGGCAAATTATTTGGTGTGTTTTGGACAGGATCATTTGGACTGGGCAGCTTGTTTGTGGTGGAAGCAGCACATTGTTTCTCCTCAACATTTGCATACTGTGTAGGAAAGAAACAGTCACCAAAGCTGAAGTTTTTGGTTTATCCCTTTACAGATTGCACTCAGTGAAGATGATCTAACTGTTATCATGAAAATTATACTTGAAAACCTTGGAGGGGCTTCTTCCCAGCCAGCTACTGTGCAGGAGAACCTTGAGGATGCACTGATACCAAAAAAAGGGAAAGTTCCAAATGAGTCTGGTATGTTCAGTTCAAAGGCTGAATATGTTTATGAGGAACACTTGCAAGTTCAAACATCACATTTACCTGAAGCCCTTCAGTGTGTGCCTATAAATGCTTTACATTGATACATGTGTACTGTGTACATGGAAAGTCCTAAATAGGAAGACATGCACATGCATGGAGTGTGAGTTCTTGAAGGTCAGAAGTTTTTGTGGTGTGTTTTCTGTGATTCATCTTTTGGAGGATGGGATTCTTCAGGCCAAATCAGTGACTCTTCTAAGGTGCAGGTGGCTAGAAAAGAAAAAAAGCCCATTTATCAGCCCCAGAATGTTAATGCACAATTATAACAATTGTGGATAGTATGAGGACACAGGTAGTGTGTTCATGAAATATTGTTAACACTTTGCCAAAATCTATTTTTGCCCAAAACTTAACATTCTCAATGTCAAAAAATTGCTGCCTAACCAAGAGTTGAATTGCTGTACTATGAGAAGAAAGTGGAAGGAAGAGTAGTGCAAACTCCTCAAGCAGACAGGGTGTTTCATGTAGTGCTTCATTAAAGTGAGCACAGAGCTGCAGAAAACTAATGGCAACTTCTTTTAAAGGTCCTTAAACCCCTCTGTGCTTGGGAATTTTAGCATGCACTGGATAGAACAAAGTGATCCTGAGGAATTAGAAGTGTGAGTTATTTTGAGTAGTCCTCTGGATTTAGAGTGTTTCATCTTTTTGTGACTTTGTGATCTTACTTGCAAAAAAACCCAAACACAAAATGAACCAACAAAAAACCCCTAAACCAACAGCAAAAGACACCAAACCCAAGCAAAAAAAAATTGCTCTAAACAAATGTAAAAATATTTTCTTTTCACTCACAGGTCCTCTTCTTGCTTCTGAACAGAAGGATGTTTCTACAGTTCAGTCTTCTGTGGAATGTTATACAGCACTTAAATTTGACTTCAATTTTGAGTCACTGTCTGTAATTCTCTACAACAGTGACACGAATCAGGTTTGTGACAAAGCTTTTACCATACAGGTAGGGTGGGCATCTCACATGGACAGAACTCAGGATAGCAAAACAAAGCTTCACCAGTTGTGTGGGCTTTGTAGTGCTTGCCTTGTGGAGCTTTGAGGGTTCCTGGGCAGAGAATGTCCTGAAGTTGAAAAATGTATGTGCATTTCTAAAAAACCACACTAAAAAATGTTTCTAAACCAACCAACCAGCATTTGTTTTGGTCATTCAAGCTTTGATTCCAATTATCCAGAGCAAAAATGAACATTTGAAGAGCAGGAATTGCTAGCTTAGGTTGTGCTAGTTCTGTGCATGGTGCCTAAATAGTTGTAAGGAGATCCAAGTGGTATCTGGCTTATACTTCCTCTTGCATATCCCCTGGTGTGAGCAGTCATGGTTATCTTTTCTGTGCTGACAACAGAAAGGTGTGAAATGTTGCCTTGCTTTTATGACTTAATACTCCTTGTGCAGATGTGAAGGTGCTTGCTTTGTATGTCTTTGTATATAGTGCATGTTATTTATGTGTGATTTTAAGACAGTTCTTATGCAATGAGCATCACAGGGAGGAAAGACACTGTAATGGGATTTTATTCTAATTTTGCCTTCTTATGGCTTCCACTTATTGCTGAGGTGCTGGCTGTGAGTGAGTGAGTGTGCTGAGAGTGGAGGGGTCCTCTGGTAGGGGATTTAGAGTTCAGATGGGTTATCCCCCAGTCCTGCATTCTAAACCTCTGCCAGCACTGTGGGGAAGAAACAGCTTCACTGCAGCTCAGCATGTTTGTTGTGTTTTCTCAGTGAGTTTCTCAGCCTCATTTGTGTGGCTGGAGGACTGATGACAGCCACAGGCTGGTCAGATCCTTCAGTTCATGGGCAAGGCATGGGAAGTGTGGTCATTCCCTGCTGTGTGCTGATGGCCCCCTGTGTGACCCGTGCAGGACTCTGTGCTGCCGGTGCACAGCGACAAACTGCGCCTCGGGGAGCTGCGCCTGCACCTCATGGCATCCTCTGGGCACATCTTTGCAGATGGCTCCATGGATATTAAACTTAAACTCAAGGCTTGCACCTTGGATGATCTCAGAGAAGGAATTCAGAACGTGACTGCAAGGTAGGTTTGAGTGCATCAGAAATGAGAAAACTCCAGCACAGGAGGAAGACTCCTTGTTGTGTACTTTGCTTCACATGGGATGGACAAAATCAGTAGTGCTGTAGCTGTGGCCTGCCATACTGTGTGCTTAAGCAATGAATGATAATTTTAATCATGTTAAGCAAGTTTCTACTTATATATGTTGATTTCCCACATTATCCAAACCAAAAAAACCTTGGAGGCTTGCATGTTATGGTAAATGGTGTAGAACAGCTGAGTGTACCCAGCCTCAACCAGAATTCTGTTGCACTGAAACTCAGTGTGATTCTTATGTGCCACATACACACTTCCAAAAGTGTAGTGCACTAATTTTAAATTGAAATTACTCCTCTGTTGAAAAAGTCTATACCCTCCTATTTCTGGAAGAAACGCTGATTGCTTGTATAGTAATTCTTATTTATAAACAGCATGGGGAATAAAAATGGCACTACTTATGCTTTCTTGTTTTTCTAGATCCATGTGTTGTGATGTTTGAAATGTATCTCGTTAAACTTGTTTTCCAGAATGATAGACAAGAAGGAAGACACAAATGACAGTTCTATGATAGATATAAGCTATAAGCAGGATAAAAATGGAACTGAAGTTGTTGCTGTCCTTGACAAGATGTACATATGTGCCAGTATGGAGTTTTTGTTGACAGTAGCAGATTTTTTCATTAACTCAATGCCAACATCCTCAAGTGAAAGATCTGCACAGTTCCAATTAAAGCAAGTTGCTTCTGGGAAATCCAAGCCAGAAACAGGTCTGTGAAACCAATTTCCACCTCCACCCCCATTCCCTTCCTTTGCAGACTTCATACTGAAAACAGTTCCTCTAAAAGTTTTCAAGATGCTGTCTTAGTATCAGACTTAAAAAGTGAATGTATTCTTCAGAATACCTAAATTGGCCACTGACAGGGTAGATTGATTTCTTCTTTCTGGTTGAAGGCTGAAGGTAAAGCATGTTGAAGCAAGGACAAGAGAGACCACTGCTGACAGTATTTTGTGTGGGTTTAAGTGGCTGCTGGGCTTGTCTGAGGGTGGGGTGTGTGTTGTCCAGCTGGTTCCCTTTCTTTTGGGGTCATTGGCAGAGGGCCAGCAGTGACCCTTGGGTTTGATGAGTTGCCCTGGTGAAGTCTGCGTTTCACTTGCTCTCCTCTGCCCTTGCTGGAGATACGCCCAAGTCCTGTGAGGAGGGAGGGATGAGACCCACTCCAGAAAAATGGCACTTGCAGAGGATGTTCAAGGCTACCCAAGTGTGCTGCTGGCTGCAGCCCGTGATGTCCAGCTTGCTTTGCTTTTCCTGTGGTGTACTGAGCTTCAGACTGGCTCCTGTCCCGTGGCATAGCTATGGTGGGGTGATGTTTCCAGGCAGGAGTAACCCCTCTAGTGGGTCCTGGTGAGCAGGAGGCTCCCACAGCACTGCAGTGCCTCTCCCTGAGAACCAAAGTGACTCCATCCACCACTAGCTCTGAGAAAAATATGATTCTCTCCTGTTTGGAGACCAACCATATTCAAATAATTTGGTTTTGATTTGCAAGTCCTCACTCTGAAGACGTTGTCACATTAGGTACTGAGCCAGAAGACAACCATTTGGAGCTTGGCTTTGTAGAGCCAATGCTGAGGTTGACTGCAGTTGGCACTACAGTGTCCAGAGCTAACACTCCATGGACAGCACTGAACAGTTTGTTCAAAACTCAAGTTCTGCCCACTTTGCTGCTGATTTCTCAACACTGTGATACTCAGTTTCAGCAGAGTACTCCTGTAAAAACTGACACATTATTTCTTAAATTTGTACCTCTGTAATTGGGTAGCAATTTCCATGCATGGTTTTATTATGTACATGATAATGCTTTCAAACCCTTTATATTCAAGGGGTTTTTTTAAATTTGTTTTCACAGAAACACCTGCACGGCCAAATATGACAGTCAAAGCTGTGATTATGGATCCAGAAATTGTATTTGTTGCTAATTTGACCAATGCTGATGCCCCTGCCTTAAAAGTTTCCTTCCAATGTGACTTTTCTCTGAGATCTGGAAAGGATGCACAAAGGATGACTGCTCAAGTGAATGGCTTCAAAGTGTTGGCCTGTGCCTTTCTGAAAGAAAAACAAGACAAGAATGTTACTACAGTAGGAAAACCACTTTTTTTTTTACTTTACTACTGGTCTGTGTGTTGGGGGTTTTTTGTTGGGTTTTTAAGCATTGTGTCAAAAGCTTTTATTGCAGTAACTTTGAACCTTCCAGTAGAGAATTGCAGTTGTGCACATTGGGGTGCTGGGATGTGTTGCAGTGTGTGGAGGGAATGCTGTTACTCTGAAACATGTTGTTACTTCATGGGATCAGCAGCATCCCCTTGGCCTGTGGAATGAAAACAATACAAGACCTTTTGAAAAGTTCAAAGTCCAGGGGTCACCTCAATAATCAAATTGTTCCTTTCACTCAGGTGTTACGGCCCTGTTCCCTGGTCATGGAAAATATGGTGCATGCCTCAGGATTACAGACTGTGGCAGTAACAATAGAAGAACTTACTGTTAAGGTAAGATTATTAAAACTGTCTTTGGAAGAACAATTGTGTTTCTCAAGTTGTAGCTTGGTTTTTGGTGGTTTGGGTTTTTTTTTAAAATTTAGATATTGCTATTTAAAATTTTCATTTTCCCCATTAGTTTAATTCCAGAAATAAGCATTTTTAGAGCTGCTCTGTGCTGGAAAAAGCCTTGTGTTGACAGTCCCTTCACCAAAAAGGACTAATTTAAATCTTCAGATTCTGGGATTCCTCCTACCACTTTCTTCCAAAGTTAGGAAATAACCCTTCCCCTGCTGCCACCACCACTATTTTTGTCTTCAGTGAGTCTTACAAGAAGGCACACACCCCCAAGTACATGTATAATGTAAGACTGTTAACATGATGTCCAGAATGGTACACAACGTGCAACACCTTGTTCCTAACAGATAAACTAATAATTGTGTCTCTAGTGAAGGTACTTCTGGATATAATTTGCTAATTCTACTATAAGAAGTTCACAAACAGGTATTTGTGATTTGAAAAGCCTTAAACTCTTAAGTCTATTGTTCCTGAGGCATAAAGATTTTGTACTGTCCTGCCAGCTGAAATGGTGGGTACACACCTCTGCAAAGAGGCTTTTTTGAACACCTCAGAGATCTTTAATCCATGTTTTTGAGTGTAGGAGGGAAAAGGTGGGTATTGGCTGCTGTTATGGGAGTATCATGTATCAGTAAAAATGAAATTCCAATCTGAGAATGTTGTTCTTGATCCTCTGTGATTGTGAGAGAGGAACTGGGACATTTGGTAGGAGAGGAAAACAAAAGGAGGTCAGTGAATGGATTCTGTTCTTTGGAATGTAGGTTGCATCTCTTGTAAGAGCCTTTAATATTTGCTATTTCTATTACCATAGAGTTTGTATTTTAATAAACGATTTTTTCTTCTTTGTTCAAGATCTCACCAATAATTTTGAATACTGTCATTACCATTATGGCTGCCATAAAGCCCAAGACCACAGAGGAGGATTCTAGAGGAGCAGCTGAAGTGGCTGAGAATTTGTGGCAAGTGAAGCCTATAGATGAGTGCAACGCTTGGTTTCTCGGTGTTGATGTAGCCACAGAAGCAACAGAAACTTTTAGGGACCATGAACAAATTCTGAAACAAGAGAAATTTGACATAGTAGTGAAATCAGTGCAGATGACCTTGGAGTGTGGCCTGGGACACCGAACTGTCCCGTTACTGTTGGTAGAATCTGCATTTTCAGGTGTCCTCAAGAACTGGTCCTCGCTGATGGAGGTCACTGCTGATACGTCACTGGAGGTGTGTAGGAGCAAGTTGTTAGCAGTTTAAACACTTCTCCGTGTTTCCTGATGTTCAAGTAACTTTTTAATACCCTTTGTCTGTGCTAAAGTTTGAATGGTAATGCTCTTGGGAGTTCTGTAGTAGTCAGGCAAGTATGACTAAGTGTAATGTGGTTTTTACAGAAAGTTTGACATCAATAGCAGATTTTAATGGCAGTTGCTACATGGAATAATCTGATCCCTCTGTTTCTCTATGATTTTTGCATATTGAAGGTTTGCTGTATGAACAATGAGCTTGGCTTACTTTGAATATTCATATCTAGCTGTTACTGCCCACCTGTTTTTGTTCCTCTAGCATTGTGTTCATTGGTAAGATAGAAGTTACACTCTGTTCTCAAAATGAGGTACCATTCCAAGATGGTACAAGTCTCTTGTTGGAGGCACATGTTAAAATTTCACACTGCCAGATGTGCAGCTGCTCAGTGCAACAGGTTAACTACACCTGAGTTATATTTGGTCAGTCTAGCAGCTGTACCTCATACTTCTTTCTGTTCTTGGATAGACAAGTAGCCTCCTTTCTCTGCCAGCTGTGCATCCCATGGTGGAGTTTGGAGCATGCATGTCTGATATATCCCTCTGGGGGAGTCACCATGGCTCCTAAGGGATGAGGAAGAGCTGAAAGGAAGCATCCAGAACTACTGAGGCCACAACTTCTGTCCAGATTTGAAGTGATGGAAGGGCATTCAAAGCTTGGTGTTAGCTATAAATAGGAGGAATCATTCCAGGGGACCAGACTACAGTTTGCCCAGACTAGTTGTTATTTCATAGTACAATGAAGTACTTGTAGCATTGAGGTTTCTGGTCTCAATGTCATTCTCCCAAACAGTATAGGAGAAAATGGAGACTTGATTGTGTTAATTGAAGGTGTTAAAAAGAAACAGTGTTGCCAGGATGTCTGGTGGCTCTCAAAGCAAGCCAGGAAATGAACTCTTCAAAAATGATCTTACTTAGGAAAAATATGTGATATATTACACTTCTATGTATTAGTTTTTGAAGCCATTAGAAGTTACTGCTACACCTCCAAAATGTTAAACAGAGATTGACTGTTTTCTTATTAATATTTTTCGTGATAATTTCTGTTGGAAGGAACTTGGTCCTTTATTTTGAGATACCTTATTTAATTTTGATTATCCCTTTAGATTCATTATTACAATGAAACCTATGCAGTGTGGGAGCCACTTATTGAACGAGTTGAGGGAGGGAAGAAGCAATGGAATTTAAAGCTGGAGGTATGTAAACTACTTGAAATGATGTGAAGGTTTGAATGGGCAGCTGGTTTTTCATTTCTTAAAAGTTTTATGTGGCAGAATGTTGACCTTTCAAATGTTGTTGCTTTGAGGGAGGGTGCAGTTTCACATGGAACAGAAATAAATCTTTAGACATCTTAGGTTTTTTCTGAACAATGTTTGTTGTCCAGTTCATGGACAAGGTGGAGTGTGTAACCACGCAGAGGAAAGAAAATAATTGGCTTCAATGTTGGTATAGAATTTCCATGTTTGTTTAAGTTATCTGAGCTTCACAAGGTAAAGCAGGTTTTACTTTGCTTGGGGAAACTGTCAAATGTAGGTCAATTTTTTTCCTGTTTTAACAGAGCAGAAAGTAAACTGTATGTTCATAAATGCCTAATGAAGTTTCTCTTTTAGATGAAGACTAACCCTGTCCAGGAGAGAAGTCTGATGCCAGGGGATGATTTCATTGTTCTGCCTGAGCCCCAGACTGCCATCAACATCTCTTCAAAGGACACAATGAATATAACAATATCCAAGTGTTGCCTGGCTGTTTTCAGCAACCTGGCCAAGGTAGTCTGAACAGGCAGAATGTGCTGAACTGTGTGGTTCTGGAGCAAATTCTGACTTTTTAAAAGAACTTTATTGGCTGCCAGTCACAAGTCAGTGACTATTCTGCAGCTCTGACTGATGCTCCCTAGAAGGGCTGAGGAGTTTTACTCAGATCAGTCCTCTAGGATTAACAAAAAGGTGGTGCTGAGCTTTTCAAAGCATCAGCTTCTGTGTTAGAACAACAAATGTGCTTGTGTGGGACTTGAGGAAGTGTCACACATGCAGGCAAAGTGGAAATGAAATGCTCTAATAAACACAACCATTTCCAACAATACTCCTGAAATATTAAAAGAGAAATTTACTTCCCTTCCATTTTTCCCTCCTCAGCTGAAGACTAAGGAAAGTGTGTGTTTTAGGGTTGGCCTTTAATCTGTAGGAGTAGCATTTTCAGTGTGTTAAAAATACTTTTCTCCCCTATTTTTTCTGTGATAGTAGGTGTGCTTATGAATGTTCTAGGCTGCTTTTCCCTCATTTTTTTATGAGGTGAAGAAATTCTGGTTACCAAAGCAAGCTATTTTTACAGAATGGGACTTATGTCTGGGTTTCTTGTAATTTTAAATGAGCAGCAGCTCTGTAAGTACCTGCTTGTACTGTCAGTCTCTACTTGCACTCAGTTTCTGTGGCTTCTGTGTAACCAAACCCGTGTTTGTAAGCATAAGTAGTGGTTGAATATGAAGCATGTACATGTTCCATGTCCTTGTGACTTCTCTGTCCCAAGCCTTATGTTTCTTTTACAACCCAGAAACTGGAAAAATTCTCTGTGAGGAGCATGAGTGCTCATTGTAGCATCAACACTTGCTGCAAATCACATAATAAAAGGAAATTCTCTGGGAGTAACCTTCACTTCCCTGAAATACTACTATACAAGGCATAGGTCTTGCTATATATATATGATTTCCCCCCCTCTTTAAAATGGAAGTTGCTGGGAACTGTCTTTTAAAGGCTTTCTAGATATATTTATTTGTGTGACATGTTGTATTTGTTGTTAATCACAGGCATTTTCAGAAGCAACTGCATCCACGTTTGACTATTCCTTTAAAGAGACAGCACCTTTCATAGTGAAAAACGCCCTGGGTGTGTCTCTCAAAGTGCTTCCCAGCTCCCATTTTCGCATAGTTGGTTCCACTGGGAGTGAAAACATGAATGACATAGGGATTGGTCAGAGCATGGAACTGGAATACTCTGTGTTTGAAGCACCTCACCGAGGAAAGCTGTCAGCCTTGTACCGGCAGGAGAGCTCTGTCTTCTCTCTAAATTTAGGTACTATGCTGGGGAGCACTGTCTGGGGGAGAGTGGGAATCCCTTTCTTAAAGCAGTGGGATGGGGGAGAGTGGGGAATCCCTTAGTTAAAGCAGTGGGATGGGGTAGAGTGGGGCAGTCCCTTGGTTAAAGCAGTGGGATGGGGGAGAGTGGGGAATCCCTTGGTTAAAGCAGTGGGATGGGGGAGAGTGGGGAATCCCTTGGTTAAAGCAGTGGAATGGGAAGAGTGGGGAATCCCTTGGTTAAAGCAGCAGGATGGGGGAGAGTGGGGAATCCCTTGGTTAAAGCAGCGGGATGGGGAGAGTGGGGAATCCCTTGGTTAAAGCAGTGGGATGGGGGAGAGTGGGGCAGTCCCTTGGTTAAAGCAGTGGGATGGAAGTTCATGTCAAGGACATTGTGTTGGAACCATTTTTGGATACTGATGCCAGTTAAAATCCCCCCCACTGAGGGTCCAACTACTGGACTTGTTAAAAAGATGTAAAATTCCTTCTTTCCAGTTTCTCAATGAGTGAAAAGAACAATCAAAGAGCAATCATTTTTCTTCCTCTTTGGAAGAAATGGAAGACATTCTAGTGGAGTCATTGATAGACCATCTTAGAGACCCCTGTGACGCAGGGCTGTGCATTCCAGCTCCTAAACAGGAGCTTCATTTCTCCTATCCCTACTACTATTTGGCTTTCTGTAGTTGACAACTACTTGAGAGCAGTTATGATGTTTGTGTTTTTAGCTTTGTCAGAAAATACTCCTAAGAGAATGGAATACAGCAGCTTCTAATCCATAATCACCTGAGCTTTTTCCTTTCCATCACATCCCATACGGAGGTACTTGGCTGTGATGTGATAAAAACACGTTCTGTGTTGCAATTCCTTAACTCACTCAACAAGTGCCTTTCTTCATTGCTTGGGATATTTCCTGTGCTATGTATAAATCATAAACTTTGTTCATTGCTTGGGATACTTCCTGTGCTATGTATAAATCATAAACTAAACTTATGGTCTTGAGGAGCATTTGGACCTTCAAGCTTTCCCTCAGTGGTACTCGAGTGCCATTTAAGGTGTTCTTCCCAGAGAGTACTTTGATCCCGGTTGTTGCTGAGTTTAGAGAAATTTAAGCACTATTCAAACAGGAAATGCTAATGTGATTTGTTTTGCCTAACGAAGGCTTCTGTGTGTTTCTCTGGATCAGAACTCGAAGGCTACAGAGAAGCACTGAGCATCCCCATAGCCAAGCCGGGCCGGCGGCTGTACAACCTGCGGAGCGTGGCCGGGCACAGCGACTCTGCCGTGGTGCAGATCGACGCGGCCGAGGGGAACAAGGTCATCACCGTACGCTGCCCCCTGCAGGTAACACCGAGACCCACAGGCACTGCTCTGCAGGGACTGACCTTTCTTTTCTTCCTCAAGGCGTTTTCTTCAGATCATACTTTTCTGAGAAGTTGCTTAAAGGCCAATTATTGAGTGTTTTGCTCTATTTGTTACAGGAATTTCGATCTGTATTCTGTATGTGTGTGTCTCCCTGAAATGAAATGAAAAATCTGGTTTTTTTCCTTTTGGCTTCCTAATATCCTCAATATTGGAATATTTTTATGCAACTTGGCATTTTAAGCATGTTTTTCAATTCATGGGACTAAAAATGAAGTTTTATCATTTGCTTGTGTATTGTTTCCCTCAGGATTGTATTTCATTTTAAGACACATGAAGTCTGTTTTCTAGAGCAGTTTGGTTAAATCAATCATTGTTTTTTTTCCTTGTTGCTATTCATCCTTTTTCCTTTAGAAATTTGTACCACAGAAATGCAATGAAAATGATGTATTTTAATTGTAGATCAAGAACCATTTCTCCATCCCATTTATGGTCTATAAGCTGGCCAAGGGCTCCAGGGTGCTGGAGCCAATCGGCATATCCAAGCCAGAGGAAGAATTCCATGTTCCCCTGCATTCATACAGGTATGCTGTCCCTGTTCCATAGGGCCCATCTCTGTGACACTGCGGCACAAATAGAGTTGGTGTGGAAGCTTCAGTTTGCTTCCTGACTGGGATAAAACCCCAAAGTGCTGCCTTTATTAGGTAGTTATTGTGCTTCAGAACCAGTGTAGAATGTTAGCCATGGCTCACACTGGCTGGAGGTGGCTGTCAGTGCACAGCTGGTGTGTGTTGTCTGTCACTGCCTGTCCTCTCCCCACAGGTGCCACCTGTATCTCCGACCCACGGGAATGTTTGAGGGGCAGTTCAAGGAGTCCACCACTTACATTGCCTGGAGGGAGGAGCTGCACAGGAGCACTGAAGTGAAGTGCTTGTTGCAGTGCCCAGCCACTGAGACAAATTTCCTGCCCCTAATCATCAGCTCAACAGCTGTACCTGATGAGCTCAGTTTTATTTCACCTCATGGGGAGGAGTGGGATCCTGCCTACATTATCCACCTTTACCCCACACTGACTGTGAGGAATCTTCTGCCATATTCCTTGAGATACTTGCTTGAGGTAAGTTATTTTGTGGTTTCATCTGTAAATCCTTTACTCAATTTAAGTAAGACTATATTTACTTAGAAGTGCAGATGAATGTAATGTGTAAGATTCTCAGTGTTGGAGTTTGTGTGTTGTATTGTAAATGAATGAGGCAGATAATGGATTGATTGTGGGACTTTTGGGGATTAATTGTTTTTAATTTGAGTGTACCTGGCCAACTCTGCCTTGCTCCTTAAATATGATTCCTGTGCTGGATTGGTTTTCTTTTACATTCTTCTGAGATTCTGTTTGTGTTTTGTAAGATGCCTTTTGCTTCACAAGAGGAGGCATAAGAAAAAGCATCTCCAATCTCTAGAGCTTTTCTTCTACATAGAAGATGCAGTTTCTCTCCATTCTGGCACTGATTCTTTACTATTGACTGTTGTGAGGTCATCCTTGCACAAACTGGAAGGATTTTTGCTGGATGCTACACAGACCATTTTCCTCTCCATTCAGTATTTTCAGTATCTAATATTTCTTCATGAAAGCTGAGTGGTTTCAGCAAATACAACAGCTGTGAGGATTTAGAACCATCACCCTTGTTAGTTCTGTTTTGTCCTGTTTGCAGAACTGACTGTGGCATTCCTTTAGATCTTGCTTTCACTTCTGTCCAACGTCCTAATGGCTCTATTCCCACTTTTCCTTACCTTCCTTGTACTTCAGCACTCAGAGTCACAGCATGTAGGACAGAGTGCCATTGCCAGGACTGAGGAGCCAGAAACCAGTAATTCAAATCTATTTCTGAAGTCACTGTACTTGTACATGGGTATGTGCTTATTGTCTTCACATCCCTGGGCTGATCAAGCCTGGCCACTATTCCATACAGTAAAATACACTGTTTATCAGGAAAAAATAGGAAAGCTATTGTTGTGGGATGCTACTGCCTGAGGAAAGTTGTGCTACAAACTGTATGGTAGAACTGCTGGCTTTCTGCCTTGGGTGATCTTTAGTGTGGAAAGCCCTGGCTGTTCATCTGCAGCACAGTCCAGTTCAGTGTTGCACCCAATAGTGTAAGAATTGGGAAAAGAACTCATTGCCAAAATCCTCTGGAATTCACGAAGGAGGAAGGGTGAGAGGGAAGGAGAGAGAGGAGACAGGGGATACATTGGAACTACTTTGCCTTCCAAAATCCAGAATTAAGCAGTATTTACTGTCCTGCAAGAGAAGTGCACTTCATCTCAAATTAGCCATAGGATCAGTCCCAAATAAAACTGACTGGGGATTAGGACATGTGGTACTGAGACACCTGAAACATGCATCCTGCAAGAGAATAAGATGCTGAGGTTTGAATGCTTTAATTTTATTCATTAAAAATTTAACATATAAAATTCCCTTCTAATTTTGCTGCAGGGAACAGCAGAAGCCCGTGAATTAACTGAAGGGAGCGCTGCAGACGTTTTCCATTCAAGAATCAATGGAGAAATAATGGAGCTTGTGTTGTTAAAATACCAAGGCAAAAACTGGAATGGGCATCTTAAAATCCATGATGGGATGCCTGAGTTCTTCCCTGTGTGCTTCACCTCTCACTCTGCAGCAGCCCTGACAGTGGATGTTCACATCCACACCAGGAGGGTGGGCACCCGGGTGGTGCTGTCCGTGTTCAGCCCCTACTGGATCATCAACAAGACCTCCCGTGTCCTCCAGTACCGAGCTGAGGACACCCATGTGAAGCATCCAGCAGACTACAGGGATATTGTTTTGTTTTCATTTAAAAAGAAAAACATTTTTAGTAAAAATAAGGTATGCTGGCTTTAAGATCCTGCTCTGAGAGTGAAACCACACAGACATTTAATATAAAGAATATTTTAATGTAGTTTTTAGGTCTAAGGGCTTTCCTTTGAATGCTGCTTTCTTTGGTACTTTGACATTGAAAATGCACACTGTAAATGTTCTGGTTTGTGTTGAACACATTGCTTTTGTTTAGATTCTGGGTTGGTGTGATGTTTGCATGGTCAAGTGAAGAGTACTGCAGTAGGAGATTTTTTTTCTGAAGTGGCCCTTCATTCCTTTTAAATAACTTTTTTTACCCAACAGTAGTTGTAGAAATGGTTGAAAAAACAGTATTTATTTGTTTATTTCCTCCCACCTCTTCAAGTTTGGGAAGCACCACAAAATTGTAGGCCTTTTTCCATGTGTGTGTGCTGCCATGAGCGCAGGAGTCAATGAGTGCTCCTCTATTGTGCTATTTTTGACTCCAACATCTTTTGCAGAACTCTGGCACAGACTAATCAGAATGTGAATAGTGATACTACTTTCTCAGGTTATCTGAACTTATAGAAGGTTTCAGAAGCACTGAAATGTTGTCTTTATACTGCTACATGTGATGTAATTGCACCCCATAATGCACGAGCTATAGAATTGAAGTGAATTTAATGAATTATTTTGCCTATTGCTGTTTTTTGTGTGTAGATCCAGCTCTGTATTTCAACCAGCACTTGGTCCAGTAGCTTTTCCCTTGATACTGTAGGAAGCTATGGATGTGTCAGGTGTCCAGCTAATAACATGGACTATCTGGTAAGATATGTTTCTGTGCTTTGTGAAACTCTCTTGGGGTTTTTTGCCTTCTTTTGGCTTCTTTCCCTCCTTAAGGCCTTTGTTTCACTACTTACAGTGTTTTTAAAGCATGGAAAGATTTAACATTTAGGGTAATAATGTTGATGTCCCAGCCATTCAGGCCTGCACTGGCAACAAGTAGTTTCACCAGCAGAAGTTTCAATTGAATTCATAAATGGGGATTCTCTAACAAATGTGTAGTGCTGGGCTGTTTGAAAACACAAAGGTGAACATGCATAATGGAGAAGAGACTCCACATGCAAAGTTCCTAATTGTTTGCAAGTGTTTAGATCTTCACTCCTCATCTAAGGCTACAGTTCCACAATTAAGCAGAATAAAGCTGTGTGGGGAGCTGTGTTTCCATAAACTCTGTTTTCTGATGATAATGGTCACTTTACCTTGTCTTGATTTACTCCAGAGGATTCCTGTTGGATTTTCCCCACAAATACCACAGCTACAAAATGCCACCGCTAAACTCTCACTTGACTGTTGTGTTAGTTGTGTTGCATAGTTTGCTGATTTTACTGCATGTTATTTGGTTCTTTTATTTCAGGTGTTCACAACAGGAGTGTTGTGTGCCAGGCTTTGTAATTATAGTGTTGGCTTTTCTTTTTTTCCCATCCTGACTTTTCTTTGAGCTTGTTGCTGATTGTTTGCTCAAATTGTCCTTGTTCAACAGGTTGGAGTGAGCATCAAAATGAGCAGTTTTAACCTGACCAGGATAGTTACGTTCACTCCATTCTACACAATAGCAAACAAATCTTCCCTGGAAATTGAAGTTGGAGAAATTGGTCCTAATGGCTCTCTTCCAACAAACAAATGGAATTATATCTCAGCTTCAGAGGTAATGTTTCATGTTTTTCCTTTGGATGTTGTTGTAGACAAACAGCTGGTCTCCAGGTGTCACTTAAGGAAAGAGCAGTTCTCTTGTGGGAGCTGTCACTTCTGAAGGCATGACATGGGTGCTTCACATCTCAGGGGAACTGGAGCAGCACAGGCTGCATGTGCTGGTACATTACTGGAGTCCTTCAGTTCTGGTGCCTTAGTAAGGCTGAGATGTTCATCAGTCAGGGCTTGGGTAAGAACTGAGGCGTGTGAAACAGCCACACAAGGCTGTTTGTGTTCCTGCTGGTCACTACAGTCAACATAGAGGAACTGGTAAAGTCACACCTATTTCTTGGTTTACAGTGTCTTCCATTTTGGCCTGAAAACTCATCTGGTGAACTTTGTGTCAGAGTAGTTGGCTATGAGAGCTCATCCAAACCATTCCTGTTTCAAGCCCAGGATAATGGCACTCTGCTGAGTCTGGAAGAACTGGTGAGACTGCCTTTGTGTGCTCTGTTCATAAGACTCCATTTTAGCCTTCTGGTAGCTTGTCTTGCCCAGATCATCAAGATCAAAACTGTGTATACACTGCCCTTCAGTTCTGATGCATAAAAAAGGTTGTGAATCAAGTCTGCAGTGTTGTTAATGTTTTCACAGCTGTGTGGTCTAGTTTATTTGCTTGGGATAAGCTTATAGGATGCTGAACAGTTCTATTGCCATTAAGTTAAAATGGTATCTGGGGTTTTGCAGAGGGTATGACTTGGGTGTCTTCAGTTTGTTTCAATAGTTATCCTAAAATGGATTGTATTTTTTGTTTCCTTGATAATCTACTGCATGTTGGAGATACACAATTCTTGGGCAAACTAATTCATGATTCAAATAGAAGAATCTTACTAATTTCAGAACTCGCCCTAGCCTGGCATTTGGGAATGTGTATATAAATGTAGCATGTTCAGACAAGGCTTTGGAGTTAATGCTCATCAAAACTAACTGAAATACAGGTGATTGTGAGGATAATCCAGCTCTCCAAGTTTCAAAGGCAGGTGTGTCCCCTTCCACCCCCTCTCCAGACCTCACAGTCTGTCAGGAAAATCAATTTATCTTGCTAGAGGAGCATTTTGAGAAAGATGTCTGAAGAGACTACACAGAAAGGAAAGCATGAAGGTTCCTCCTTTGTGCAAGCAAATGAGGAAAATGGTGCTGTAACATCTCAGAAATATCTTGCATATATACTGGAAAAAATGGGTTCTTGAAAGCCATTAGGAGAAAGACTCATGATGAATTGTTTAGAGGTTTAATGGGCAGAACTCTTCTGCTCAGTTTGTTAATATGCTTTAGCTGTATTTGTTGTACCTTTAAAAGCTTTAGTGTGTTTGTCTAGATCTTCACAGTTTTCAGGAGCACGCAGGAAACTGCAGTTTTAAATGTGACTAAGTTTTGTAACAGAAAATGAAAGGAATGCTCATCTATACTTCTTACTGAACTTGGCCAAATGAAGTAATTACTAAAAATCTGTAATTTAAATATATTTTTTCCATTAAATCAGCAGTTAGTGAATGCTACTGATACCTGTCTGGAGTCAGTGACTGAATGTGCTGTCACTCGATAACATAGGGTGCATTTCCTTAGTTCAGTTTGAGACCAGTGAAAGAATGATCTAAACCCAGCAGTTTAGTCTGTTCTAACTTGATTCTGTGTACAGAACAAATACTGGACTCTGTCTGCCTTCCTCTCTAGAATGGGGGCCTGCTGGTGGACGTGAATGTGTCAGAGCACTCGACTCTCATAACCTTCTCGGACTACCACGAGGGAGCTGCCCCAGCCCTGATTGTGAACCACACTCCCTATGCCTCTCTCAGATACAAACAGAGGTATAGGAAAGAAACTGTTCACCTCTGGCTGTTTAACCAGGGGTTACCCTTTGGGAAGACAGGAGTTCTCTTTTCCCATTATGGTACCTTGAAACATAGATAAACCCCCTTTTCTGTATCATATTCTTTTAATGAAGTATTTTGTCTACTCTTAAACTGCCTTCATAGTTTGAGAAAGTAGAGACAATGAAGTGGGAGTATAAACCCTGGCTCACTAAGAGCTGGTGAACCTCCAGCTGGCCTTGTTTGGAGTGGGTAGCCCAGGCCCTTCACACCTCACCCCAGGAGGCTGGAGGGTCTAGTGCTGTGCTTTGTTTCCTCCACTTCCATCAATGCTCCTAACCAGGGAATGCTGTCATTTTACTCCTTTTCTTTTAACCTGCAGTGGATTACAAGAGGAAATGGAGTTGAAACCAAGGCAAGTGTGCCTGTTTGCCTGGACAGATCCAACTAAACCAAGAAAATTGACCTGGGTCTACTGCCAAAATTTTGGTGAACATGACCTACTTAAGGTAAATTGCAAGAGGGGAGAAGTAAATGTTGACCCTGTCTAGGGCTGTTACAAGGTTAAAACTACCTGGGACAAAGCTTTCTCAGTAACTTCACATCTGTCTTGTCCTGTAAGAGACCTTGGAGCCCCCTGTCAAGCAGCAAGGTTTTAGATGTTTAAAAGAATATATTCAGAGGCTCAGACACAAACAGCAATCTCCATTTTCTCTCTGTTTTTTGTGTATATGGAAGAAGGAGCATCGAGTGTGTGAGCTGTAGACTATCTAAATAGTAGAGAGGATGAATAATTCACCAGTTTTCCAGCAGTGCTCCATTTGGCTCAAATATCTCCCTAAAGATGGAGAAAACCCCTGACTGCTGTGACTCTCACTTCCTATGGGAAATGTTTGTATGGAGCAGAAAATCCTGAATTGCTCACTGAGAGCTCTTTCCATGTTTATAACTCAAACAGAACTAAAACAAGAAAATGTGTGAAGTGGGGGCAAAATAATAATGACCAAGATAGAAAATGATGGAGAGAAACAGGGTCAGCGTAACTAGAAGCAAAGGTAAATCTGGAGTAAGACAGAGCAGGTATTTTGTTGGAAAATAGGAAGCAAGCATTCATGGATGAAGATTTTTCTTCCTTAGAAAGTGGAAGGTGGGCTAAATAAAGTCCTGTGTGTGTCTCTGAATAGCTGTGTGCTCACACCTTACACTAAACTCTGAGTTCTTCAGAGGTTGTTTTTTCTGTTGACTGGGCACAGCTAAGAAAACTGAGATATTAGTAGCTAAAAGGAGGGTCAGGAAAGCAAGTTTGTGTGTCAGTTGTGCTGGGAATGGCTGTAACTTCACTGAGCTGAACTCAGTTAACCACTTCCAGTGAGCTTTACTGTATAAGCACTTGCTTGGGTCAACTTTTTTACATTTAAAAATGGTCTTAGTTTGAAACTGATTTCCTTACTATATAACTATGGTTACATTCATGATTATTTGGGGAATTTTGAGGAAAGGACTTTAATTATCTCAGTTTTGCCTCCCAAATTAAAAAATAAGGAATATCTGCATTTGAAGTGCAGAGATTTTAATCCTTGTCTGGTTTTACTGCTTCATGGTATATGATTTATTGCCTTCTTCCCTTATCACCTAGGCTTCTAAGCCTTTTGCATTACTGTGAGGGCCTTTGTGTCCTAATTATTTCAATATTATTCTAAACCACAAATGTTTAGTTAATAAAAGGGGAAGAAAAATTATCCCAACCTCTGACTTGTTTTCAGTGTTAGGTAACAAGGTGCAGCCAAGTCATCATGATACAGAACCTGAACAAAGAGGGCAAACCCTGAGTTCTGCCTTGGGTGTCTGTAGACTTGCTTATACACATCAACCTCATGGGTTTGCTCCTGTAACACACCTTTTTCCCCAACACAGGATGACTGTGGCCAGTTCCCCTACAATGCCAACACCCAGATCCACTGGGTGTCCTTCCTGGACGGGCGCCAGCGGGTGCTGCTCTTCACCGACGACGTGGCCTTGGTTTCCAAGGCACGACAGGCAGAGGAGCTGGAGCAACCTGACCAAGAAATAAACCTCTCAATCCACAGCCTTGGCCTTTCTCTGGTTAACAATGAAAATAAAAAAGAGATCTCTTACATAGGAATCACCAGGTACTGCACATGAAAGTCTGAATGTTCCTTTGAAAAGTCAAAATTTGTCAGCTTGTTATAATTTCAGTGACAGAGTTGAAGGGGACATATTTCCAATTAAATTAAATGGAACCTTTTAAATTAAGTTTTGCTTTTACTCCTGTTGTGGAATTAGAACCAATAGCATTCAACTGCCTCCTTTTTTATCCTGAGAAATTAGAATAATACATTTTACATGGTTTGCATGCATAAGAAAGGTATAAGGACTCTGAAATTGTTAACCTTGTTATTTGCCTTACAGTTCTGGTGTTGTTTGGGAGAGGAAACCAAAGCACAAGTGGAAACCATTTAATCAAAAGCAGATAAACCTGTTGGAACAAGCCTATCAAAAGTATCTCTCTAAGACAGCTTTCCAAGGTCCTGGTTGGCATAAACTGGACAGCAACACTGAGGTATGTTTTGAGTTTGTGTTTAAATGTCTGCAGAACACATGCAACAGTTAAAACACAGTTCTGATTTGCTCAGTTGGGATAGATGCTTTGTTAAGAGAAACAGAATAGTTACACATTTCACACAGTAGAATGTTTTTGTGTTGTGGTGGTACTGAGGCTTATCCAGACTTGTACTGTGAAGTAAGAGTCTCAAAGGATTTTGGTTTTGTGTGGTTGAAAAGATTGCTTGGTATGTACATGTAAGTTGTGAATATGTATTCACATTGTACTTGAAACTCTTTGTAGAAATCTTAGTTTTTTCTTAGTAAGCTGCAGACCCCATTACTTGATTATAGTAAAGGAGCCTGAAGTGTTCAAAGGCTCTTGAAATTAATTCACTTACCTGAGCTTTTTCAGACATTAATTATACATACCTATGCATAAACTTAATGTATTCAAATGGCTAATTCAGTACAGGCATTTTACAGTACCATAATCAGACTTTTTTTCTATACGATCCTTTCATTTGAGAAGCACACATGTCCCCTCAGCTGTGTGAATACTCAGGTTTTGTACTTGGCAGTAGTGCATTTATAGTACATGGAATGAAAACCTTCCATCAGCAGGTCATTGCATTTGACTCCAAACAAAGGAGAGCTTTTTGCTTTTGTTTCTCATAACTTAAATGTTTTGGGATCAGGGTAAAAGCATCAGCTAGGAAAGTAGCCAGCTGCATGTAAATATCTTGAATTATGCCAGTGTAATATATAACTCAGGGAGAAATAGTTACTAAGATGGCATAGGGGTTTCTGCCTGGGGCAACTCAAGGTGCAGTGTAATGTCCTTCTCTGACTGAGCAGTGGGTTTTGTTACTGCCCTTGCAGAGAATTAGATTAAATAATTCAGTAGCCATGTGATTGGATCAGGAAATTAGGAAAAACACAGGGTTCATTTGCTGGTCTGTTATAACATTTAAGTATTTCTCAGTCTGTGTTAGCTCTGCTTTCCTACACTTGCAGGTGAACTTCAGTAAGTTCCCAATGGAAATGCGACTCCCAGTCAGGTGCAGCATCCGCCGGAACTTCCTGTCAGGAATTCAGGTGGAGTTCAAACAGTCCCCTCACCAGAGAAGCTTAAGGGCTCAGCTCTGCTGGCTGCAGGTACCTCCTTCCTCGTGGCCTATCCCCTGAACAGGCACATTAAGGCTTTGCTTTCATTCATCAGTGTGGAGAAGGATCTCCACATCTGGTGCATGTGGTGCTCTGCTCACTGTCAGAGGAGCATTTGGTTTTTACTCTTGCCTGTTCCAGTTAGAGTGTGCCATCACTGCAGACCCTGGAGTCTTGGTGGGTGTGAAGCTGTGTGGGGCAGCCCTGTGTGTGTGGGGCAGCCCTGTGTGTGTGTGGGGCAGCCCTGTGTGTGTGTGGGGCAGCCCTGTGTGTGTGTGGGGGCAGCCCTGTGTGTGTGTGGGGGCAGCCCTGTGTGTGTGTGGGGCAGCCCTGTGTGTGTGTGGGGCAGCCCTGTGTGTGTGTGGGGGGCAGCCCTGTGTGTGTGTGTGGGGCAGCCCTGTGTGTGTGGGGGGCAGCCCTGTGTGTATGTGTGGGGCAGCCCTGTTTGTGTGGGGGCAGCCCTGTGTGTGTGTGTGGGGCAGCCCTGTGTGTGTGTGCGGCAGCCCTGTGTGTGTGTGCGGCAGCCCTGTGTGTGTGTGGGGCAGCCCTGTGTGTGTGTGGGGCAGCCCTGTGTGTGTGTGGGGC
>JAJPCS010000145.1:294002-309659 GCA_021164005.1 Willisornis vidua nigrigula
TGTGTGTGTGGGCTACCCCTGTGTGTGTGTGGGCTACCCCTGTGTGTGTGTGGGGCTACCCCTGTGTGTGGGGGCACCCCTGTGTGTGGGGGCACCCCTGTGTGGGCACCCTTTGTGCAGCCCTTCCAGCCCTCTGACCTTTTGTAACTGAATGGGTAGCACTGCACAGGAATATCAGAGCAATCCTTTTGCTCTGTCCTCCTTCCCCCCAGGTAACTATGACATTCTTCTTGAACACAATCTACAAGCAAGTTTCACAGGCCCTCTAAAATGGGAATTGTGCTTGATAATCACATCACTAAAATATTCCTGTAATTTTGCAATACATTTCTAGGTTGATAATCAGTTACCAGGATCGATGTTTCCTGTCGTGTTTCATCCTGTCACCCCTCCCAAGTCAATTGCTTTGGACTCAGGTAAGAGAAAGCCTTTGGCAATATCAGATTTATCCAGCCTTCAAACTAGGAACTTGGCAATTTATTTTTGGCACATACTTAGCTTTTTTTTTTCCTGTTTAGAACCAAAACCCTTCATTGACATCAGTGTCATCACTAGATTCAACGAGTACAGCAAAGTGCTGCAATTCAAGTGAGTTTAACAGTGTGTTGTGATGCAGTTGTAGGGATTTAATATGTTTTAGAAGGGAACTTTGTTCTGAAGTTCATGTTCTCCTATCCAAACATCTCTTGGCTTTGGACTGAGTTTTTAAATGTCTCCAGTGAAAAAACATCATTCTAAAACAAACTTATTTTTAGAAATCAGGGGCTGACCACATGATGGGGCTGTTATGCAAATTCTCTACTACTCAGAATTAAATCCTTCTTGTACTGCAATATCAGAGTTGTGTGTCTGCCTGTTGTACAGTGCTGGGTGTTTGGTGCCCTAACAGCAAATGACTTGTACTGTCTCTAATGTGGGCCAGGACAGTGTGAAATGTGTGTTCTTTAGTGAATAAGTCTGTGTCTGGGGTTTTTGTACTAAAAAGGAGACAAAAACATTATACTGGTGGTTTCTAATGCAAATGTCTGTACCCAGCTAGTGTGGATGGTCAGTTTTAATAAAATAAATACTCAGTGAAGTGACTGGAAGAGAAGCAGTTGGATAAGAAGCAGCAATATATGGCTTAGGTTCTGTTATCCATGAAGCACATGGAATCATAATGTGGGAATGTAGGAAGTATTTGGTGGTTGTTTTTAGGTCAGTTTTGGAAGTGTTAGGGTTGAATAATCTCCAGTAATGTAGAGGTTTGTGTGGTTGATAAGCACGTCTGGCAGTTGGTATTGTGGATTGGAAATCTTGATATGCAACATTGCACAGCAAACCTGAGTTGTGTGGGGTAAAGCACGTGCTGTTTCAGCTGAACTTCTCGGAGCACTCACTGTTTGTTCCTCCCACTGTAGGTACTTCATGGTTCTTATCCAGGAAATGGCACTGAAAATCGACCAGGGATTTTTAGCAGCACTCAGTGAACTTTTCACTCCATCTACAGACCCAGAAGCTGAAAGACAAAGGGTAATGTATGAGAGGAACTGAGTTTTGCAGGAACAGGGGCCTTCATGGTGTTAGTGTTGCAATTTCCTGAAAATTTCAGTTTAAATGAGTGAATATTGCATTGGCAACAGTGAGTCAAGGGACAGGATGAGCTAATTCATATTCAGTATTGGTATTTCTGTTGAACATTGGCTGTGAGCATTACTAAATGTTCAAGTAACTGATACCTGGGTATGTGTAGCTGCTTTCTGCTCTTTCAATGCTTCATTAATGCATGACACAGTTGTTTCAGTTGTGGCTACAGTGTTAGGGGTGTATGAGAAATACAGTCAGGTTTAACAGTGCCCTTTGATTTGTGTGTTAGTTTACAGTGTCCTGTCTTTAGAGAGTAGCAAGAATAGATTTTTCATAGCTCTAAAGACATCTTATATAGGTAGACCCTCAGAAGGGTCACATGTTGTTCTGTTGTGTGTAGAAAAGTCATTCTTTCAAGTTTCTTTTTCTTAGAAATTATATTTTCAGAGGTACTGTATAACAATTATAATTTTGTGAAGAAATAAAAACAATGCAAAGAACCTTTGGAAGTGATGCCTTAAGTGATTGAGGAATTTAAGTGAACATCAGTATATAGTATAAAATGAAAAAATGATCCAGAAATTGTTGAATTGTTGTGTATGTGGGGAGGATTTTTTGTTTTTGTGGCATTGTGGTATGTTTTTTGTGTTGCTATTTTTTATTTTCAAACCCTGGATTCAATAAATAGTACAATTATATTTTAGTAGATATTAACTGTATTTGACTATGATTATTGTTTCTACTGTATATATAATTTTAAAACATATACTTAGATATATGATTAATGATTAATTATGTTGCATATATGCTGATGAGCTAAACTTCCTTTTTTTCTTTCCTTTTTACTTTTACATGATGACACCAGTCCAAATTAATTCAGCAAGATGTGGATGCCCTTAACACGGAGCTGATGGAGTCGTCCCTGACAGACCAGTCAATGCTCAGCTTCTTTGAACACTTCCACATTTCTCCAATTAAGGTATGCAAAAAAAAGATTTCTGGTTACCAGAACACCTAATACCAACTATCTCTTAATCCCTTGTAGTAAATACATTCCTAGTGGGGATTTTGTTCTCTAGGAGTTAATATTTTGTTGGAAAACTTTGTTGCCCACTGGTACAAACAGACCCTTAACCATTTGTAAGTGGGAGAGTCAATGGGTATAACAATGATGGAAGGTAGATAAAATGTTGGCCTGAAGGTATCCAAGTAATGTGCCATAAATTGTAATAAAATACTCTTTTATGGGCTTGTCTTCTTGTCCCCCTTGAAGCAGTGAGATTTTTTTGAGCAATAAAAGAAAGATCATCAGTGATGAGACATTATTCTGATTCAACAGAATTCTCCTCTAAGGCTGTCAGTTTGAATAAGCATTTAGAGGGAACACATTTACTTATTTTACTTTCTTTTTCACTAAACATAAAAAGACAGAGATAAACCCCAATACAGATGATTACATTGTGGTGCATCTTTCAGCTTTTTAGGTATTTCACTAGGTATCTGGTAGGGTGCTCTTAGATCCTTGGATTTTTTTCTGATATGATTGTGCTTATAAATTTGAAGAGACTGGTGAAGCCAAGGAAAGCACTGGAGCAACAAGACACAGTTGTGATATTTGAGTTGTGATATCAACAGTTGTGATATTTGAGCATTATCCTCTGCCCAGTCTGGCTAAAGCTGTTGAAGAAACAGAATTTTTAAGTGTCTTTTGCATCTTTATTTGACATGTCAGACAAACTGCTTGTTAAATACTGAAAGTGGCTTCTTATTCACTCCTGTATTTTTCACCTAAATTCAGTAGACTTAGCTTGATATTTGAAGCCACTGGATAGTGGGAAGGCTGTGAAAATGGCTCTGTGGCCTTTTGAATAAAACTGGAATTTGGAATCTTGAAAAAGTCAAATCATACAGGTTAACTGCTGTGGCCTCTTGTAGGTACTAGGGACAATACTGGTTATGGTGATGAACAAGGGAAAAACAAAATAGTTTTCTGTTACCCTTTCCACTTGTATAAAAAGTGTGTGGTTTGGTTTTTTTTTAATAATTCTCTTATCAACACTAAAAAACCTTCCTATTTTACAGTGTTAGAGGCAGTTTTACAAAGTTCATGTTTTCTCCAAGGAGTTGTAAAAATACACACAAACTAGTTAAGTAAATCAATTTAAACTTACTGTTTACACAGGAGCTTACTGATGTAAATATAACAAAAGTTAAACTCTAGGGCGGTTGGACCCTCCTCTTTATGGAGATGTAAATGCATATGTATTGTTTGTTGAAATTGTGCATTTCTTCAGAGACAGTCAAAATACACTTACCACTCATTTTTTTGCATATGCACCACAAAATCTGTCTTCTGTGGTTTGGAGGTTTTTTTGGTCTTTATTTGTCTTAATTTTACTAATTTTTATCTTGACAGTTGCATTTGAGTTTGTCTCTGGCTGCTGGTGGCGAAGCATCAGATAAGGGGGAAGACATGATAGCCATCCATTCCCTGAATTTGCTGCTGAAAAGTATTGGAGCTACTCTGACAGACGTGGATGATCTTATCTTCAAGTAAGCTGATAATTCTGGTTGTTTTCCTTAATACTTTGACTAAAGCTACTGTACAGTATTTGGACCCATGGTAAACTTTGCTGCCTCACCCCAGGGTAAGTGTATAGGAATGAGGGATGATGGGTTTGGGATCCTTGGTAAGAGAACAGGCCTTCAGGATTATCTGAAGGAATTGGAGAAATGGTATCTGTAACTAAGGTGGGATGCCTTGTCTTTCAGACTTGCTTTCTTTGAAATTCAATACCAGTTCTACAAGAGAGATCAGCTGATGAGGAGAGTTGTTAGACATTACAGTGAACAAGTAAGCTCATTCTGTCAAGCCTTTGTGTGTAATTTTGGGTATGTGTCTCAGAGAACGTAGAAAATGGGAAGGGAAGGGTGAATACATCTGAAAGATACTGATTTTTTATTTCAGGGTACTGAAGTAGGAATCTGGTGACACATTATGGAAATGTAAACACAGGAGTGTCCTGAAAATGTGTTTTAAACGATTCCTTCTATTCTTTTTATTTTTATATTTTTTTATCTATAGTATCTCTTAGTTATCTCTATAGATAATATATAATTTGCCTAAGCCTATCTTCATTCTAGTAGGAATACTTGTGTATTCCAACACTGCCCTTGGGCAGTAAATTAGAAAATGTACCAGCCTCAGGTTCTGACTCATAACATTGCTTTTGGTTTTTGCTTTTTCCCCTCCCGCTATTATTTAGTTCCTGAAGCAGATGTATGTCCTTGTACTTGGATTAGATGTTCTTGGAAATCCGTTTGGCCTAATCAGAGGCTTGTCTGAGGGAGTTGAAGCTTTCTTTTATGAGCCATTCCAGGTATGACTGCCTGACTCTTTAAGTGTGTATTTGTAGTAGTCTGATGGAATATTCTGGTAGAGTTGTTGTTTTGCTGTCACTGGACTCCACACCCTGATCAGGTAGGAAAGCAGTAATTCTTTAACATTAATTTTAAAGAAATAACATACCCAGGTGGCCTTATTGCATCAATGCAAAGGAATTGCTAGTTATGCTTGGAACAGATGCATCAATGTAGGGTCTTGTGCTAATCATAATAAACCTCATTTTTAGGGTGCTGTTCAAGGACCTGAAGAATTTGCTGAAGGCTTTGTAATTGGTGTTAGAAGTCTTCTTGGCCACACAGTGGGTATGTGTTATATTGTTACTGTTTTGATAACTACCCAGGTGGTGTTTTACTGATGAGTGTTTGAGTTTGTCACACTGTTGTCAGTATTTGTGACACAGATCCTTCATACCTCATTTACCTGAGACCATCTAAATGTCTGCTGTGGAGACTGAGCAACCAAACTGAGAAATACTGAATCAATAAAATGCTGTGGATTAATAAGAAACATAATTTTAATGGTCCTAAAATGTCTGCAGAAGCCTGAGAAGTGTTCTTAAGACCAGCTACTGCTGCAATTCCCTTAGATTTGTATTCAGCTGAGTCTTACAGGAATTAGAGGAAATACTGTTCCATCCAATATGCTGTATAATATGCAGTGAAGTGGTGTAAGAGTTCCCTTTTGCTGAGTGTGTGGATATCAGAGCAGCTTCTGGAGGCTTCTCCTGGTCAACCTGTGGTGTTTGCTCTGTGTCCATTTCTCCTATCTGAGCTGGCTGTGAAGGGAATTTGGTATGAACTTCTTGGCTTCTTGTGTGTTGTCTGTTGTTAAGCTGTAAAAGAACAGCAGCTGTTTCTTTCTGCCCCTTCCCTCAGGTGGTGCAGCAGGGGTGGTGTCCAGGATCACTGGCACTGTTGGAAAAGGCCTGGCTGCTATAACTCTGGATGAAGAATTCCAGCAGAAAAGGAGAGAGGAGATGGGGCGTCAGCCAAAGGACTTTGGGGAGAGCCTGGCCAAGGGAGGAAAAGGCTTGTTACGGGTATGAATTCAGGGAGGAGTGTGCCATGTGCCAGCCTGGAATCCAGGCTGGAAAAATACATGCCAGGAAGTCTGATGCCTTCTTTTCTTTGTCATTTCATGGACTGAGCAGGAGAGGCAAACAGGCAGTGGTTTAGAGGAGACTCAGAGTGGTGCCTCAGCTGAACTCATGGTTCTGGTCAGCCTGAGGAATTGAAGGGAGGGTCTTGAAAAGGGAAAATGTAGGGATTAACACCAATTTCTCCTGTGAATTATATAAATAAACAAATAATGGCTCATGTTCAACCAGTGTGTTAGGTAAAGTGACTGGGCCCTTTCTTGGCCTTGCAGTCAATTCTGTCATTCAAGTCAGTTGGCTGTGAGTTGTGAGCTTTGCTTCATAGTACAAATTACTTTCTTGATGCTCAGGTCTCACAAAAACTGCTAAGTTGTCTTGACTTTAAGGAATGGAAACATAAAATATGTATAAAAGTAAGTGTTACATTAGTATGGAGATATTTATTTCTGGAATAGAAGCTGTGCAACCCCTGTATTTTTGATAATCTGAAACTGGGAACCCTTTTGGGTTGCTGAAAGATCACATCTCTTTCTCTCTGTGAGAAAAACAGTGACTGAGAGATCTCTATTACATGACTGCAAATTAAGTCTTCTAATAATTTCCATCACTCTCCATTCAAAATAAAAACAGTAAATGTATTTCTAAGTAATTATTAAGTAGTAAATATTGTGGAGTTGATTCTCATACTGTTTGCTGAAATACTGGAAGTTACCTCAGGGCATTTTCATTCTTCTGCCTTAGTGTCTTTAAACAACTTGACCTTTAAAGTCTTGTAGAGAGTTTTGCAGTTAATTTACCTTTCCCTAATTGGTATCACTTACTCATGGCTGGGAGTTCTGGCAGCTCCCTGTTAGTAGTCAAAGGAAAATAATTACTTAATTGTTGCAAGACTGGTGATTACTGTACAGCAGATTTATTAGTCCTGCCAACATAAGTGTTTCTTCAGCTGGTTCAGATTTTTCCCCTCTCTACTTACCCTCAGTTATAATTTTCTTAAGACTATAAAGTAAAGAAACAAAACCAAAACCCCCTGCCAAACAGTTTTTTCTGATACTAAACTTTAATGTAATTAAAGTTTTAAAATTAAGGATGTGAGGCAACTGGTTGCCCAGCTGGACTTTGAGCATTCCATTTGCTAAGTGGGACCTTGTTATCTTCTTTGTTTTAGGGTGTTGTTGGAGGTGTGACAGGCATAATCACTAAACCAGTAGAAGGTAAGCACTGGGGCTGCACTGCACTGCTTAGATGGTTTCTCAATGCTTTACAGTTCTTTTGTGATTTTAAGAAATATCCATCTAAATGTGCTGATGCTAAGGCATAGAAAGATTTGTATTTCTGATGCAAATGTGAACTTACATGATGACTTCATCAAATATATTTATTATTGGCTTACCACCTGTCAACCTTTGTATGAGTTAAGAAATGGTTTGTCCTTGTGATGTATTTTCTGAGGCCTGCTATAGTACCCAATTTATTGTTTAATGCCAGAATAAAGATACTAAAAGTAATGAATTAAAAATCATCAACTGAAAAAGTGTTTGTGGACTCCAAAGTTTGGAGGAGTATTAGAAAGCAAATTGAGTTTTGTGCCTGACATCAGTATTTGTTCTTAATGCTTCATCAGTGTGATAGATGATGAAAAATACCCAGGACAAAAATGCCTCATTAATCTGCAAGTCACAGAGATTTCAATGTTGAGAATCAGTTGTTACAGTGTTGTACTTTACAGCTTTGGGGTGATACTTTGGAGTGTAATCCTTGTCTCATTGGTGGATGAGCACACATGCTTTCTACTCACTCTTTTGGCTCCTGCACTGTTCCGTAGCACCACACACCTCTAATGTTCAAATAGAAATAGTTGACTTCCATTACTTTTGTCCATCTGAGTGTCTTCAGAGTATTGTGTTATTGCTGCCAGCCTATAAAAACTGATCTATTGGCCTAAAGTCCAGACTGCAAGTGTGAGCAGGGGAATCTTCTTAACATCTCAGCTCTGCTGCCTGTGGGGACTGATAAAGTGTCAAGTGAACAGTGATGTGTCTGAACAGACCAAGAAGCAAAGTGAGACTTTCCATGGGCAACTTTTTGCACAAGTGGATTGTATGGAATCAATAGCTGTGGGCTGTTTCCAGTATAGAACACTTGTGGAGCTGTAATGGTTTCATTCTGTGGTCAATGTCTTTAAGCAGGTCATGCACACTCTGTCTGTTCCCTTTCTTCCCAAGGGGCTAAGAAAGAAGGTGCAGCTGGATTCTTCAAAGGCATTGGGAAGGGGCTGGTGGGCGTGGTGGCCCGGCCGACTGGTGGCATCGTGGACATGGCGAGCAGCACCTTCCAGGGCATCCAAAGGTACCGTGCCAAGGGCAGGGCTGAAGCACTGCCCTGTGCTGGGTGCCAGCTGGGAGAGAGGTCCAGCAGTGCCACACAGTGATCTGTGTTAGACACAACATGCAGGATGACGTGTGGGCTTGGGAAATGTCTGCTGGCCTGTAATGAACGTGTTTTATAATCTGGAAATTGCTGCTTCAAAGTAAATCTTGCAGTGTTGTAGTTCAGGTAGACAATAACTAATCAATTTTGTCCTTTCATGCCCTCACCTGATGAGAAAGTAGTTGAAAGATCTTGTGTAAATGTTGGTTTTGGGGTAGGTTTGTGTACTCTGCTTAGTGCAAATACCTAAATGCCATTTAAACTTACTGTGAAAAATCAGACCACTGAAATTTTCAGAGTAAAACTTTCCAGTTAGAAATTTGGTTAACAGGAGCTCCTTGTGTTTTAAGGGAACCTTTGGATAGTGTGTTTAATAATTTACTGGGGGTTCTTAAGTTTATCTGCAGTTGTGAGTAAACTTCTCCAACTTATTCTGTAGCTGTTTAATCAGCCAATGCTACTTTGGACTTATCATTAGCAGCGTGTCTTTGCATCTGGAGGGTACCCAGGATGTGTCAGTGGGATTTGTGGCAAGTGATATATTGGTGAAACTCAGAATTTTGCAGGAAGCTTACCAGGATGTTGTTGCACTGTCCCTGGCAGGGCAGCAGAGTCCACCGAGGAAGTGTCCAACCTCCGTCCCCCGCGGCTCATCCGGGAAGACGGAATCATCCGGCCCTACAACAGGGTGGAGGCTGAGGGCTATGAGCTCTTTGAGGTATGTCTCCCCCTGGAAATACAGCTCAAGTTCTCTACTCTGCAGGGTTCCATAAGGGTTAAGCTGTAAACCAGATGCCAGGGAGCTGTAACAGTCATTAACTGGAGGGAAAATGTGCCCCAGCCTATTCCATAAGGCAAACCTGACAGCAGAGAAGGCCCAGGGCCTGGGGTAAGCTGAGTGCAGAAAGGAAACTGCAGCCTTGCTGTTTTATGGTCTGTAATCACTTGTCTCATGCTCTGAAAGGAGGTAGTAGGATGAAGAATTATTAGGATTAAGATTTGAATATCTGGAAACAAAAACATTCTGATACCCAGTGCTAATTTTTGACTTAATAGCAAAGTTGAGGTTGGTTTACAAACTAAGCAACTTTTAAAAAAGATTAATAGAGCTTGAATTGTTTGGTCGTATCAGCAGTTGAAAAAACTGCATGAATTCTCAAAATACCACGTTTTGGGTTTTCCTTATGTTGTTCAGAATAGCAATCTGTCATAGCTACAGGCACTGTGTGGACATTTAGCCTCCTTCCTCATATGGAAGTGGCTACCATATGGAGGAGAAATAACATTAGTTTTCAATCCTAGATAGTCAGAATCTCATTAATTTCTATGTCAGACTTCATGTTCTTAAAACTTACCTTAATATGCTTATTCTGTTGCTAAAATGAGTAAAATAACTGTCTACATTAACATATTAAGACTAAAACTTACGTATTTACTGCTTGATTCTAGATGGTCTTTTAATCTTTATTTCCCATTCTAATGTTTCTTTTCTTTCTCCTTCTCTCCTGGCACACGCAGCAAGAACTGGACTAGTGGAGTAAACATTTTCCATATTTCTTCTCTGTTTCTGTCATGGTCTTTTATCTGCCTTAAGCATTTAGATTAAGGGCATGATTGCATCTAACATGTCCTCTCCCCTTCATTCGTATCCTCTCTGTGTAGCAGTTGAATAAAACAGTGTTTCATGTTGTGCAGGCTAAGAAAACAAACTGAATAACCATCTTCAGTGAGAGGAGTGAGTAAGATGGGAGAGACAGGGAGGGTTTGTTTCCTGTGTATTTGTTTTTCTAAGGATGCTTGCTCCCTATGAATGGCAACAACAGAAGGCACTTGGAAAAGAAACTCATGGTGGGTTAGATCCTGAGTTCATGTTTATAGGGCTGTGCACTGAGGGGGAAAGCAGCATTTGGAGCAAAATGTAAAATAGTGAGACTGAATGGAATTCACTTCTGTGAAAGTGCTTATAATTCCACGATGTAGAAATGCTGTTTCCATAGAAATGCTGAGACAACTCCTCGCTGTGGTTTCTGTGCCATGCCATGGCCTGTCAGCTACACACCCTCTGAGCCACGATGCCTTGGAGTTCCTGTTCCTGCTCCTTTATGAATCTTTCTCAATTAAAACATGCAGCCAGCTCAGTGCACTCTGGGTTTCATTCACAGAATCTTCTGGGGCTTTGCTGTTCAACATAATTAAAAAAGTGTAAACTTTCAGCTGTTAACAGGAATTTACATGCACACACACACACATATATATAAATATATAATAAGTAATGCCATAAATTTCATTACTAATACAGCATCCTAGAAATCAGCAAGCTAAGCTTAACAAGCTGTTGTCAGAGCAAATTTTTTGCCTATCCTATGGGAAAAAATGTTGAACAGAAACATCTCTGCAGCCAATGTCTTTTTAGAATTTAGTGGGCAATTTAAAATTGTTTAAAAAGACATTTAGTGAATATTTTTAGCTGATTAAGTGAAAGTAAGTTGTGATATGCTAAGCAGGTTGCATTTTTTTCTTTTTGAGATTTTATTTTTTTACATCTAGCAAAAAGGGAAAGGTGACTGGAGCCTGGATCTTATGCAGTTCCTGCACATCTAGTATTTATATTTTTCTTAGATCTAAATGGTGCAGATTGGAATGGTATACTAACCAGGAGTGAAGCCTCTGTAGAGTTCACTAAATAGAGTTTGTTTCTCTCAAGAAGTCACTTAATTGAATACAGATTTTTTTAATTAACTGATTTTGATTATTATACCAGAGGTCAGTGTTGGGAAGGTTTTGTTTTCTAATGTAAATTAGAAGCAAGAGAGAACCGTGTTGTTACAGAAAATAGGATATTTAATGGGGAAGATGAGTCAGGAAGTCAGTTTTGTATGCATTTACAAATTTAATCACAGTAGGTCCAAGTGCTGTTTGCTTTTGGATCCTGTGTATGAGTAGTTTAACCAGAATCCCCACCCTCTCATCTATTTTAACTACATTTAATGTATATGTCCCCTTAGACATATTACATTAAACATGCTTACAAGGTTGAAACCTTGGAAGGTTACCTTAAGGAATAGATGCCTCAATCCAGTGATTGGATGGAAAATGTTTCACTTAAATACATGTGTATGAAATACAGACATTGAGCTTGTCTTGGGAGGAGCATCTTGAAAGACAAGTGACTTTTTTCCACTTGAGAGTTTTTCGGTGCAAAATGAGGACAGGAGCCAGATGGAGTAGGTGGGTTCACTTGTGTAAAGTTGCTTCCACAGTTCCTGTTCCCAGGAGAGCTGGATCTGGTGTGTATGGGCTGTGTGGGGATGTGCCCAGGGCACTCAGGACCTGGCAGGTCAGACCTGGCCCCTTGCAGGCCGTCCCTGTGGCTGTGCATTGTGAGCAGGACACTGTGCAGGGTAAACAGAAATGCCCAGGTGGGCAACTCAGAGGGCAAGCTCTGGGACAATTGTTTTCCAAGGAATAAGTTCTCCTGGATCCTAGTCCCTGTCTGAGGAGTGCTTGCAGCTGAGATGTGCTGGCATGGGAGATGAAGGCCTTTGGCTTGGCAGGTGCCTGCCTGGCTGTGGGAGGAGGCTGTGCCCCCCCAGCTCTGCAGGGCTGACACGAGGCATCATCCATTATTCAGTGCCTGTGCAGGACTTTGTTTCCTTTCCCAGCTAAAGCATGGAGCTTTATAAAGAATGCAGAACACCTCATGAATAATTGAGGCAGGGTGGTGAGGCTGTTGTGTGGCAGAGAGCACAGGCTATGCTGGGAACTGCACATTCTATTTCTGGTGCTGGGTAAATCTGCACTGCTCCTTTCACTTCCAGGGAAAATAAGAATGACTTAACTTCTTCAAAGTGCTCTAGTCTGCCTTAAAAAGAACAGCTTTTGATAAAGATGTCTGAATTTTAAGAGTGTGCAGATCATGGAGTGATTTACATCAAGTGCAACCCCCTTTTTTTCCATCATGGCACCACCATTGTGCTGGCATCTCATCTCTCAGGTGCATTGGGAGTATCTCTGGGAAATGCTGCATCCTGCAGGCACAGCCCTCAGAGGGAACTCTTCCTTGGGTAACATATTGCATGGAAAACCTAAAAATACTACCAGGATTGTCTCTGAAGGGATGATGAGAAACAGGCTTTGAGTTTGACTAGAGAAACATGCTTATGAATAAATCTGTTTAAATATGTGGCATGTCTAATTTCTTCATGTTCAACAAAAGCCTTTAGAATATGGATTGCAGCCTTTGAGTTGCAGTCTTGACAAGGTGGTGGGGTTTCTGTTGCTTAAATTTGTTACTTGTTTTTGAAACACTTTATGGTTCAGGTATAAAATGTGAGTCCTTATTTTCATTTTAGTCGTACCCTGCCATCTGTCTTCTAATGTATTGAAGACTCTTTGAGATGAGCAGTCTTGCTGGCATTTGTCCTTTCCTGTATGCTGTACAGTTGCAGAAATTTTTAAGATGGTCAGAAAGGGATATTTTTTTATAAAAGATGTCAATCCTGTGGTTTTGGTTGTTAAAAAGTGCTGAATTAAACTGTATGTGAAAACATCACATCACTGGAGAGCAAGTCCAGGAAAACACTATACTGTTGATTTCAGCTCTTGAATATTCATCCACTTTTGGGCTTAAAGGGTTTTTGGGGTCATTTGTGATGTATGATGATGCTTTGAGACATTTGTTGAACTTGTATGAAAATAAAATGCACATGTGAATAAATGTTGAACTCTCTTTTAATTGATTTTTATGTAAGCTGATCTTTCAATTTTGATTACTTAAGCTACATAGTGTTCTTAGCTTGTATGGGTGATTATAAATGGATAAATATGGAATGGAGCTTTTTTGTCAACCAGTTTTATGTGTCCAACTGTGGAAATATAGAAGGAAATTTATATTTGCAAGAAATAAGTAAAAACACACTGAATTTTTAGTCCTTCCTCTTCAGTTTGTTCTTTGTAGTTTGTCAGAAACAACTTGAGGAATTTACTGTTACCCAGAGGCTGAATTGCACAGTCAGAGCTGTAAAACGTACAGGGAGTCATCTTCCTTGGCTCTGAGGAATATCAGCCCCAGTTCAGGGCATCCCGTTGCTAAATGTTGATCTGGAGTGCCTGCCCTCTGCATCCAGCCTTCTTCCCTCTGTGTCCTCCTCTTCCTGCACAGGAGCTGCACATTGTCCAGGAGAACAGACTGCGTGATAAAAAAGGGGGTTTGTGTTGACTTACATGCACTGACATTATGCCTATATAACTAACTTGCTAATTTTTACTAATTAAACATTATTTACAAGTGGAATGTGTATTTTGTAAAGACTTTTTGCATATGAGGAGAACCAGACGTTGGCACCGATTTCTTCTACTCACTTTGATGTTGGGTTTTAATATTACTAATTTTATATTTTCTCTTTTTCTACATGATGTTTTCATGTGTATTCCTTTCCCACAAATACGTTCATGTGTCACCCTGTGATCTTGTTGCCTTTAATAGTGTTATTGTGAGTTTGATGTAGGGATGGCTGAGACTTGTGTGCTGGTCTGTGTTGTTGGTGGAATGTTGTAGACCTGGTGATGTGCTCAGAAACGTTTCAGTTGAACAGCATGCTGAAAAAATCCTGGGAGCACTTCAGTACTTCATTTCAAACCTCTGTGTGGAGTCAGTTTGTCACTTGAGTGGTAGTTGCCTTACCAAAACATGATGAGTAATTTAACTTTCATCTGCCTTCATAGTTGGGATGTTGAATAGGCACATCTGGCCAGTGCTTCAGAACCTGGTCTTGAGGTGCACTGAGAATTTGTATCTTGATAATTTCTTTCTAAGGGTCTGGCTCATGTGCTGCTTCCTTTTAAAGGTGCTGTTGCAGGATTTTCCCTCTTGAATCAAGTCTGCACTGTGGGGTGTAGCAGAATGAATGTTACTAAATAATTATTAGCACAAAAGGGAATTAAAGCTGAAGAAACAGTCTGATACTGCAGTGTCAATGTTCCACCTTGGAGTGGAAGGGATCAGACCTTTCAGTGACTCAGACTCAGAGCCTGCATTTAAAGAACTGGTTCAGTGAACCTTTTTGAAAGGCTTTGGAACTGAAGACACCACTTTGAATTTTCTTTGTACAACCCCCAAATTATTTCTCTTTCTGTTTCAGAAATTGCACATCAGGAAGCTGGAAAAAGAGATGTATCGATGCCACTGTGCACTTCCAAGAGGCAGGAGAGCAAACCTTATTGTTACCAATAGGTATGAAGATTTGAAGGCTTTCTAAGGGCTTGGCATGGTTTCAGCTTGGGGATCAGACATCTGGCTGAGTTGAAACAGATTGCTATTCTCTGCATATGTACTTCCCTTAGCTATTTTTTCTTGGTTTTAAAAATATTTTATTTTGTTTCCTTTGTGGAAAATGTAATCTGGTTATGATGTCAGTGCTGAATACTAATTTGGGAAGACAGTTCCCTCTGATATCAGTGATCTTTTCATATACTGGAGGCAAAAATATCCTTTTCTTTCTTTGTTTTTAATTTTGCAAATTAGCCTGTGATGTTAACAGTCAAGTCAGTGGTTTGATAATGCAAATGTTTACCATTTTGTTGGTTACAGGATATTTTAAATGAAATCTTAAGTTTTGTAGAAGCATGAAAATGAGTATTTAACTCATAGGCAATTTTTAGAGTTCAGGATGTCACCAGTCTTGGCTATTCAGTGTGAGGACTCAAAACTTTCTAAGTACATTTGGATGATGGAAAAGGATTATGATCTCCCCATCCCATATGCCACCAATTCCCACTTTCCCTGAGTGTGTGAGATGGGCTCATCTGCAGTAAGACCACGGAGGCACCCCCATGTTTGTGTTATAAGGACACCTCAGAGTTCCTGCTGCAGCTGGACAAGCTTTGAGCAGTCTCAGTGAATGATAACTGGGTGATTTAGTTATTTGAACCTCCAGATAAAGCACAGAATATGCTGAGTTGGAAAAGATTCACAAGGACCATCCAGTCCAACCCTCAGCCCTGCACAGACCCATCCCCAGGAGTCCCTCCCTGTGCCCCAGAGCATCATCCAAACCCTCCTGGAGCTCTGCCAGCCTTGGGGCTGTGCCCACTGCCCTGGGGAGCCTGATCAGTGCCCACCACCCTCTGGGGGAAGAGCCTTGTCCTGAGATCCAACCTG
>JAJPCS010000145.1:319032-332741 GCA_021164005.1 Willisornis vidua nigrigula
TTTAACAGCTGCCTTTTTTTATTACACTGTTAGGACCTTCTTCACACTTCCACAGAGCACCAACTTGGAGTAACTGATTCCTGATAAACACCAAAGGAGCAGATATTCTCTAAATTGTTGTGAATTTAAAAAAAATAACACAAAGCACATTACTCAAGTCAACTCTGAGCTAATTGCAAAGATTTTCTTGAAGTTGGACTCCTTGTAGTGCAGCAGAAATCTGTGACATTTGATGAATGAATGTGTGTAGGTTGGAAATGAAGAGGTGCTCCTGGAAATTGTTGTTTCAGTTGTTACCCACAAGGTGGGGGAGTTGACCGTTGTATTTCACTGCAGTTGTCTCGGCTCCCCTGCCCATCCTTCTCCTGCCTTTAAAAATCATCTACTTGATGTGGTCCATGCAGAGCAGAAAGCTGGAAATCAGAGGCTGTCAGAAGCTCTTCAAACTGTAAATCCAAGCCTGGAATTTTACAAGTGTTGAAAGAATATACTGTGATTATCATTCTCATGTTATTTCCTACTCGTACAGAGTGTTACAGGACTTGGTGCAGATTTCCTTGTGTACAGATTTCTTTAGGGGATGGTGTTTTAGGGTAAAAATCTTTCTGTGTGGCTCCCACTCAAGTGTATATTTTGCTAATGATTCTACTTTCTAAAGATTCTCTTCCTAATTTATGGAAAGAAATACCTAAATCAGGAAGTAAGGCTACCTAAGTGTTAATAATTTGACCATGTATTTTTACTGGCAAAAAATATTTAATGAGACAGAATCTCCCTGGGAGGGGATATGGGAGAAAAGACAATCTTCACTGTAGGGGAATTAAATGGTTTAAAACATTTGAGGCTTCCACTGGCACAAAGGGCAAACTGAGCTGGCCGTGGTAGCACTGACACTTTGGATAACCTGAGCAACAAATTCTGAATGGCCTCTCCTTTCTAGTCGTTTCTGTGGCACCTGCCTGACTAATGTGGAGACATTTAGGATATTTAGGAACTTAGAACAAAAAAAGAGTGGAGAAAGAAAAGTGGAATGGAGAAACCTGGATAGGTCATGAGACTTGAGAATCATGTTCTGACTCCAGAACTTGCTCTCTGTGATCTGTACTCACAAAGTTTAAAAGCCTGATCCAACTTATTTATATCTGACTTGTCAGATGTTCTTTAAAACGTTCTTCTAAACTGAAAAAACATGGTTTTTTATAGACAAAAGTACAAGGATGAATTCTTCAAGTTTGCTTTGCACATGTCTTACATGTTCTGCCTCTAATAGTCGTGTCTTTTCTATTTGCACCTTTACAATTTTAAGTGTAAATTGCATCTCTAAATGGGGCAGATGTGATGTTGCAGGTTATCTGTTGCAAGTCCTCAGAGCTCTATGCACATGTCTTGGAAAATAGATAAAAGAATATGTGGAAGTACTGACAGGGCTGCTGACAGGTGCCTAAATCCAACTGTCCATCGAACCAAACTGAATCAGATCAGGAAGTTTGTGGCTGAACACAAGTGAAACGTGTCAGTGGGGGAACTGAGCAGCTGGAATTAGGAGTGAGGCTGCCACCAAAGGATTTGTGCATCACATCACAGATTTAGCCTCAGTAGCTCTTGTTTTGGGCTAACTCTTCTGACACGTTGTGCTTATGTACAGAAGCAGAAATTGGAGTTACAGGTTATTTCTGTTGTTAAGCCCAAGGTGTACACAATTTATTATCCTGCTACATCTTCTGGGAAAGCTCTTCAGTTACCCACGTACTTCAGGATTTGGGTACTGCAACACTGTAAAGCCACCACCACATCCACAACCTCCCTCCCTGTTTCCAACCTGCCCAGCAATCAAAGCATCACTGCACTGACTGACTGTCTCTCTCTGTCCTGGTTCAGCAGACAGAGGGCAGCCCTTGTGCCTCTCCCCTGGCAGGAGCTGCACCAAATTCCCATGGCACTGCCTGGTAAATGTGTGTGGTGCCCTGCCCTGCTGGGCACAGCCCTGTAGCCACCAGTGTGCTTGACACAGGCTGTGTTTGAGCAAGCAGTCAGTTCTAGGAGGCTTCTGTGGGGAACAGAGGTGGTGTTCAAACACAGACTGCTGGTACGTTCAAAGGAGTGGCATCATTCAGTGTTGGGAGGAAGCTGAAGCAGTACCAGTTGTCTTAATGCCTTTGAGCTCACACAAGCAATGGAATGGGTGGGAAACAGGCACTTTAGGTATTCCTCCCTGCCTTTATATATTGTCCTGCAATACCAATACCTAACACAATCAAAACAATTATCCAGAGTGGATCAGTTTAGTAAAGGCTTAATTCACATTTCCTAGGCTGGATTAATTTTCTGCCAGATTAACAGCTGAGTACCCAGAGAGGGGGAAGGAGAGGGAAAGAAGGAGAATAAATATTCCCTTTGGGTGATGGCAAGTTCTTGGGTTGGCTCAGTTTAATTCCAACAGTTAGAAATGCTAAAGAATTACCAGATATTTTTTAACTCAAGTTGCATGCTAAACATGGGGAGTTTCATTTGAACTAAGATTTCATTCAAAAATGTCAGTTCTCCACAATGTTTCCATTTCTGTTGTCACTGAAGAAGTGAATACTAGAAAAGGAATTTCAAAAATTATTTCAGCTGGAAGCTGAAATAATCTGGTTTTGAAGCGCTGAGTGTTGTCTGACAGGAGGTTTTACTGCTCAAATGGTTTCATTGCCTCTTCTTTTCTGTGTGCCGAGCTCTGGCTCCTGCTGCTGGGGCAGAGCAGAGTCAAATGCCCCAAACCAGAGGCAGGGGGTGAAGAAGGGAGTGTGAAATTCTGGTGCAGAGGCTGTTGGCAGGTCAGTGGTTAATCCACCAGCACATACACAAGTGGGGGACGTTTTCCAAGGCCTGTGCCAGATGAGCCACAAGCTGGCAGTTAAAGCTCAAATCCTTGCAGTGACATTAGTCAGACAGATGCCAGTCTGCAGTAAATAGGGCATGATTTAGGGTCCAGCCACCAGGGCCTAGTGAAGATAAATTGATACAAAAGCTTGGCAGGATGAAGTCCATCAAAGGTGTGAGTGCACCTCACATTTGGGATCAGGGCAGCTCTCCCTGCCACTTGCCAGGAGATTACAGGCCTTTCTGAGGGCTTTGGGAAGAAAGACCTCTTAAGGTTTCAAGTTTATAAATGTACAAAGGAAATGGTGTGAGAGCACAGCATGTCTCTGAACTGGGGCCACCTGCATTTCCAGCACTTCAGTCAAGAGACTTATTGTGCATTTTCAGTGGAACCTGAAATAGATTCAGTTCAGGAGCTCCAAAGCAATACAGGGCAGGAGAATGGCACTGCCCTTGCAACACAGCTGAATGTGTCTAATAGCAGCTTTTCTGAAGAAAACATGCTTCTCCCTAAGCATTCAGGTGGAGATCACACCACTAGTGATTGCCTGCATATTATATATTATTCAAGGGTTCCACCAGGCCTGTTCTGTTACAGCTGATAAGGGCTTGGGACAAACCTTTGAGAATTAAGACAATTACAACCCCAATTTTTAACACTTACTCTGGACTAAAAATGGAATTGGGGAGGAAGCAGAATATAGTCCTGCATTTCTTTCCTGGATCACAGGGGAAATCACTTGTGTGTTGAAACTGGTAAATGCTAAAAGCTCCATGTGAGAGCTGAAGGCACCGTGTGCTGGTGGGCACTGCTTTGTGTGGCCTGTGTTAGAATGCAGGGATGGTGTCAGAACATGCAGTTAAGAGGTTTATGTCTTTTGCAACCCTATCAAAGGACATAGCAGATGAGGTAGCTGAGAGCTCCAAGAAGTGCTGACAAGAGCAGTGTATTATGGAGCATAAAACCCATGTTGGGCTTGGAAATGGGAATGCTGTGAGAGTGCAGACTTGTGCAACAATGTATGGCAGTGATGGACATGTAGAGCTATCTCAGCCACCTGATGAGCCATATCTTAGAATGACAGAATCAGTTGAGTCAGAAGAGACCTCTGAGATCATCAGGTCCAACCCTTGAGCCAACCCCACTTTGATCACCAGACCATGGCACTCAGTGCCATGTCCAGTCTCATCTTAAAAAGCTTCAGGGATAGAGAATCCACCCCCTCTCTGGGCAGCCCATTCCAATGCCTGACCCCTCTCTCTGTAAAGAATTTCTTCCTGATCTCCAACTTATCCTCCCCTGGCAGAGCTTGAGCCCCTGCCCTCTTGTCCTACTGTTGGTTGCCTGAGAGAAGAGACCAACCCCCACCTGGCTACAACCTCCTTTCAGGTAGTTGTTGAGAGTGATGAGGTCTCCTCTGAGCCTCCTCTTCTCCAGATTAAAAAAAATATTTTTAAAGGTATCAACACTCCTGTATTAAAGTGCAATTCAGAAACTTGCAAGCATTTATGGTGATTTTTTTTAAACACAGAGTTATCAGAGTGTCTCTAACTCAGACCTAAAAAGTGTTTATAGATAAGGAAATTTAATTCTCCCCTGTGTGCAAACCTTGCCACTGGCCAAAGCAATGTGAGGTTTCCTTTCCCAGCTGGTTCACTGGAGCATTTCCTTTTCCCAGAGAAAGGAATTGCTGGGCATTACAATGTGGTTTGGGGTCCTTGTGCAGCTGCTGACGGTGCCCAGCTTTGGGTTGTGTCCTGCAGCAGTTTTCATGTGCCTTTTAAAGCCCCACCCTTAAACTCCCTGGTTTCCCACCTGGCAAACAGGACTGCAGTGCTTTTGTACCTGGCTGGCATTTGATGCTGAAAATTGTCAAGTAATCAAATGTAATTAATGTAAATACTGTTAACTCCCATCTCTGTTCATGATTCCGTGCATTGACAGTGCAAGTATGGCAGTGACAAAGGATGACAGATGGTTGTTGGTCTTTGATGTTTTAGAAACAGCAGAAAATATTAATCCCTTTGCACACATCCATTTTGCCTGATCCTTGTAAACTAAACACGTATCTGCCTCTTTGTGCACCTTGCCCTCACTTCTGTGACAGTTATTGGGAAAGGTTTGTGTAAAATACAATAATAATTGGTGAACATTTGAAACAAAACATATGGATTCACTGAAATCTTGAGAGCACCTGATTATGTCAAACTTTCTATGAAACATGTTTAAGGACAGACTGGTCCTCTGCTATCCAGACCTCCTCATTGCTTGATGAGATCTCCTTCCCTATTACAGCAGCACACAAAGACTGGAATAATATGGTTTTGAAATGTGCTTTTTCCATCCTAATGATAAATAAGTTTAAAACTTAAGAATTTCTTGCACAGTTGAATGGATCAGTTCATTGAGCCAAAACTCTCTGAAGCAGCTCAAAAATTCAACACACTGGTCATCAGCCTTCCAAACATTGTTGTGTAAAAAAAGTTTAGGAGAGAGTGGTGGTGGTCACTTTTCATCAATGGAATATTTTGCAAATGGAAGGGAAAGCAGATTCATTAAAGGCATAAATACATTGATATATATTGATTTGAAGAAGAATTGCTCAGTGAAATCAAAGCAAGAGACTTTTCTCCCTCATCTTCCCTCACCAAGGAACAGTAACCTGGTGATCAGAGCACGAGTCTCCCACAGTCCAGGTAACCATCTGCTCATGAAACTCTTCTTTATTTAATTGTATCCTTCAAAACTTAGTGGGTTTGCCCTAATGGGTGCTGAAGGAAAAAGTGAAAAAGGTATTACAGGAGTAGGAAATTAGATTTTTCTCATCACTGTGAGTCTAAGCTGGATTTTAGCTCCAACCTGCTCCTCTTACAATTTCCTATTAAGCTTTAGGAAAAAAAAATTGTCTGCTGAGTGTATTATTCTCCTTATGATCCTGTGGAATGGAGAACATGAGGCAATCCTGAATCCTCCTCGAGACACCAGTATTCTGGAGAGGCTGGAGCTGTATTTCTCCTGTGTGCTGTTTGAGCGTTTGAACTGGCCATCTGTAGGGACAGCAAACTGCTTAAACTTTGTTCTCTTCTTTGTGAGATATTTCTGTGGCAGTCTGGGAATTAAACCAGAGTTCTAATCTACAGAAGAAGTGGAGATGGCTGGCTGTTCCTTTTTGCAAAAGATGTAATGCTTATCTGGAGAATTTCCCTAAGAACTTTCGAGGCATTGTAAAGAAAAGCAGCGAATATTTTTAGGTTATATTTAAAATCCAAACTCTATTTTGTGCATCTTGAAGTCTGCATTGAATTAAAGTCACAGCTCCATGATGATAAGTAAATTCCTCCAAAGATTTTCCACAAAGCTTAAAAACCCCTCAAACTTCAAACCCCCAGAATTATCTGTGTGTTTTATTTGTTTCCATCTTTGCTACTGTCAGTGCAGAACCAGCGAGCACCATTTATAATACCTTGGATCTGACTCAACCTGTTGAAATGCACTTTACAAGGCATTGATTTCATATATGCCATAGGAAAATTGCCTTCTGCTCTGATTATACACAGATTTCCCAGGGCTTATTCCTACCCCACAGTGAAACGTGGAGCATTTCTGTTGTGCAGTTCACACATCCGTGCTCATTACTGAGCCCAAGTGGTGTTTGAGAGCTCCATGGCTTCCCTTGCCACTGCTTGACTTCAGCCCACAAGTTTCCATGAAAGACCCTCAATTACAGAGCCTTCTGCCTTCCACAGCTCCTTATCTGTCTCCATTTTCTTTCTTTCCAAGGAAACAATGAATTAAGGTTTCCTCTAGACAGAATGTGAATGATGGATGGAGCCTGACACTCCCCATTGTTGGTCCAGACAGAGCACTGTGTGCACCAAAGTCTGACCCATCACCCCTGGCCTCACTTCTCTTTGGGGCTGAAGACCCTTTGGTAAACAGTGTTTATTCTCCCTGTGGACCACCTGGAAAAGTGTTTTCCAGTGTGTTCCTTCTCAGCAGGAAGTGTCAGCACTGGCAGGGCCAAGAAAGGAGTTGTGGTACCAAATTGTAACCACCTGGCAAGTAATTCAAACTGTGTTGGCCAAAAGAGGCTTATGAAGGGGTGATACTGGTAATGAAACCTGGTAAAGAATTACATTAAAAAGAAGTTTTCTTTGGTTTGGTGTTAAATTCCTACACACAAGAACCTTGTATTCTGTTTGTAATCTATGGGAGACCACAATGTCTTGTCAGTGGCTCATTTAAGGAAATCCAGAGACACTGAGAAAACACCAACTTGTCTTTCATCCTGGTCATATTTATCTAAAATTTAAGTACCACAGAGAGGCAACTGCTCAGTAGTTATTTTTGTCATAGTGATTCTGATGAGAAAATATGTATCTAGAATGTAAATTCTGTGTGTTTGAGAAAGCAGCTCAACAGATGAACAAGCACATAGGTAGTTTTCATTGGTGTTTGAGATCAGCTGCTCTATTAAGATTGCTATAAAAACTGCTTTCTAAGTCTGTAGAACTAAATAAGAGCCTGTGCCAGTGCTTGGAAACTTCCTTTTCTTATCTGCAAAAAATGATCACTACTTGTTTCTTAAACCCCTAATTTGTATGTCTTTTCAAATTATACCTTGTTTGGGCCTTGTAATTTTCAATTTCGCCTCCCTTTTTTAACTTTTCTTGCCTAAAAATGCCATGAAGATCATCTCTACCAATATAATAAGGCAGTTTTCATTTCTGGGGGGGTGTTTATTTGTCTGTTTTGTTTTGGGGTTTTGGTTGGTTGGTTTTGGGGTTTTTTTTGGAAAGAAAAAACCAAATTACCCACAAGCACCCCCCTCAGCTGCCTCCCCTGATGGAGGAAGAGATGGAGGACAATTCTGTTTAACATCCAGCCCTTTCTTTTCATGGAAAAGATTGTTCACACCCTGGAATGCAAAATGGAGACTGTCCTCTTCGGTGGTTTGCAGTGCCCCAGTTTAGCTGCTGTTTGTCTGCTCCTGTTTTTCTGCCATTCCATGAACTCTTCTGGTGGATGTTCTGGAAAGAGGTTCTGTGGCACTGGCATTGTCCTGGCAGTGCCCCCAGGCTTTGGGCAAGGGCCTGTATTGCTGTTTAACCTGCCATTTGCTGCAGGGCACTGGAAACATCTGGCTGAAACCCTGAACGTTTCTGTGGCTGGGAGGGATGTTAACACAGTTGTGTGGTTGTGGAGTTTTCTCCTGGCAATTCAAATTAGTATTTTCATAAGTTAAGACCCTCCTTCTCCTCCTCAACTGATTTATATCAATTGTTTCTGATGCCTGAAAGGTCTGTAAAAAAGACTCCAAGCCAAATTTTGGTAGGAGATAAGAGGAGATAAGATAATAAGATAATGAGCACTGGGCTCACCCAGGAATACATTGATGCACGTGTGGGCAAGCTCTGATTTCCATGGCTGTTATAATATGATCCATCCAATCATTACTTCACACATCTCTAGTTCAACATTTTTCCCTCCCTGGTGCCACCCCTGTTCCACCCCCTCAGAATTTGAGTCTGGGGTCGGTGAGGCCTCCTCTTCATCCATCCTCCTCTTCCTCAGGCTTCTGGAGTTCTTCCAATGTTCTGACTTCTGGGTCACTCTGCCTTGTGTTGCCCTCTCTTTATGTTTCTTTTCTTATTCTTCAACCTTCTACCTTGAAAAAAAGACTGAACAGCTCCCTGTTCTGTGACAGGGGTAGTGACAGAAAGACATTAAACTCAAGCTGCTGGAAATATTAACCCACTGGATCTACTTTGCTACAGCCACTGTGTTCTTAAAATCTATAAAATGTGAAAATCAAAAATCAAAACCCCCTTCCTGCATCATTTCCACAATGGCTCAAGTCACACCCTGACTAAACCCAGTGACCACAGGTTTAGCTGGAAAAGACCTCCAAGATCCCTGAGCCCCACTGTGGGTTGGTTTTAGTGCAGAGAAGTCGAGAGTCCCAGGAGGGCAGAGATGGCACAGTGCAGTTTCAAAGGGCATGACATGCATTTGTGTAACACAGGAACAGAACGCCTGCTAAACTGGCTGAGTCTGCAGAGTTCCAAGGGCTAACAGGGTAAATGCCATGGCTCAGATATTAAAGGTGGAGTTTAGCAACTGCCCTGGGCCCCAGGGGCCAGAAAGTGTGGAAAAAAAAATAAACAGTGCCAATTGTGTGGAGAGCAATCCTTGTGCTCCACTGTTGGGGCCTGTCGCAGGTTTGGCTTAGCTGTTACCAACTTTGGACTGGCCCCCCTTCTCCCTCCCAGAAACTTCCCAGTAAAGGCAAGGGGAAAAAAAACTGAAAAGAAACGCACCAAAAGAAACTGAACTGAATAAAAAGAATAAATTATATTTTCTAATATTTACAATCACACAGTATGTAGGATCCCACCCCCCAGGGGAGAGGGAGAAAGGGAAGAAGGGGAGTGAAGACAGGGAAAACCCGAACCCAACCTAACAAAACCAAACTAGACAAACTTAAACCAAATTAAGAACTTCAAAGAAGGGGAACAAACATGAAACAATCTCACCCAGGACAGGAGAACTACTAACGACTGGAGGGACTAGGCTCCAACCACCTCCCACCAGCTCCTCGGCCAGGCAGGAAGAGAAACTAAAACACTCCCCCCCCAGCTACGTGGAAGACACGTGTGGAATACTTCCTTGGATACAATGGTTACTGGGGAAGCCATGGGCCAAACCATTACAGGGCCCGTGCGTGGCTGTCACATCAGTGGGAGGTGCAGGAAACCTTCAGCATTTACAGTGCCCTGGGTAAGGCTGCCAGTGTCACCTGGCTCTGCACTGGCACAGGTGGGGTGTGTCAGGGAATGGCCCTGGAACACCTGGAGAAGGCCCAGCAGAGGGGTTTGTGTGCATGGCTGGGGTGTTGCTGTATCTGAGTGTATCTATTAAAAAAAAATCAATTTAATCATTGAATCCCTCTAGGTTTGACCTTTCCTGAAGAACAACTATTTTGTGACAACCATCCACTTTAACAAAGCTTTTTCTTGTCAGAAGTTCTGGTAGTGAGAACTCAAGTAAGGGCATTTAAAGAATAGATATATAATTCTATTGCCCATATTCTGGTTGAATTGATGTTGGATTGAAGGAGAGTTTTCCTGCTTCCTTGGTAGCACTAATTTCCTCAATCCTACCTGTCACCTGTCATGGTTTTAAATGAAGACACAGCAGAGAGTTCCATCTTAATTCTGGTGAATTAGTTCCTGGAAACTCTTTAGGAATGCTCTATTATTGGTGTTCTCTCTTTATACTTAGCTTGGCCCTTCTGCATTTCATTTCTTGGCAAATACAAAGTAGAAAATATTGAAATGTCCCTCTTTTTGACTCTGAGGCCTATTTTATAAGCCCTGTAAGTAATTCCTGCAGTGCTTTGTCCTTTACTAATGGTGGAGAGAGGGTTTCCCAGTACCTTTCCAGCTGTGGAACACAACTTAACCTGCTTATAAAATTTCTCTAAGTTGAAGAGATTGGGGTTTGTTGAGTGCTACCTTTTTTCTCCTTATTTCCTTTTTCTATTCCTGAATTTGTAGCAAAATTCTCTAGGAAAAAAAGCCACATTAATTTGCCTGTTCTGGACTTTATCGGGAGAAGATGTCAAAGAGAGCCAACATGCTGAATTCATCCATTCCAGGGATTAAGGAATTAAGTTCTGATTGCTTTGGTTTGGTTTGTTTTCATGTTCCTATTTATTTCATGAAACCCAATTAGCAGACTGTAGCAATTTGATCTTGGTTAATTTTCTATTAAATTTATGAAAACAGGACCACACACTGGCTGGGCTCACAGGAACATGAGCTTGTGAAAACCCGTAAGGGATTTTGTCATTCCAAGGGATGTTACAATGAATTTTGTATAAAAGGGGCACTGCTGGTTTTGGGTTTTCATTACTCAGAATGGAGGGGAACTTTAAAAGCTCTTTGTGAATAATTGCTCTGTTTCTGGTGATCAAGATAAACTGAAAATTTAAAAAAAAAAAACAAAACCAAACCCCTTTATCTTCCTGTGGAGATAATGAGTCCTGCAAGCTCACCAAGCACCTCAGAGCAGGGACACTGCCAGTAAAGAAAATGCATTTCTTAAAGGTTTCAGTATTAGCTGATGTTTAATCTGTTTCAGAAAGAATTTCGAATTTTCTGCTCTATCACAGCTGAAAAAAGCATAGTCAGCATTTTCACTGATTTTTCACCTCCAAACCATTTGCATGGGAGACATTCCAGGTTCCATGTTTGGGACATGTTGGGCTTCCACCCGACGTGTTTATGGCTTGATATGAGAAATGGTGTTGGGCTGGGTAGGAGTGCAAAGCAGTGCTGTAACTTCAGTGCATTTTCAGAACGGGCTCATTAATTATGAAGGGATGTGTGGCCATATGCTCAGTGGCTGACTAAGCTTGAACATCTCCCAGTACTGCTGAAGCCCTTGAAGGTTGTTGAACTCACTGTAAACTTTTTTTCACCATCCTGTCCCCCCAGCACTTGAGCTGATCCAAGGCTGAGATCTGAAGCTGCACTCATAGGGTTGTTTTCACAGCAGAGAGGAAGAACATAAGCCAGGCCTAATGTTTGGGCTGGAATCTGATTGCTCTGTTATAGCTGAGCCCTTCCTGAGCCTGAATCTCAGAATTCCAGCAGTACTGTTCGATATGAGTTGGATCAGCAGCTATTTTGTACTTTATTTAATGATAAAGAATCATCTTTCCTTGGTCCTTACACGCTGCTTTTGCTGCTCAGTTCTTCTGCTTCCTATTCCTGGTTTTTGCCTCTTCTCCCCTTCCCTTTGGACTTTGTTCCCAGCATTCCCAACATGCTCTTGCTATTTTGCTGGTGCTCAGGGGCAGTGACCCACTGAAACACCACCAATAACACCGCACTGAAGTTGGAATTGGTATCAGACACCTGCAGTTCCCAAACGAGCCAGTCCCTGCCATGGGAAGGGCCGGGGCAGTAAATCCTGGGATTGTGTCTGGCTGACAGTGTGCCCACAGGGTTTGCCCTGCTGTGGCAGCACCCCTGTCTGTGAGCAAAGCAAAGAAGTGTTGGAGAGTCCCTGCTGACCTGGTTCAGGTTGCTCTCCCTGCTCCCAGCCCGGCCCCACAGACGGCGGCGTTGGCACCGGCACATGGGCAGCCTGGGGCAGGGGCACGCGGCCAGCTGGCACCCCTGGGGGCAGAGGGGTGGCAAAGGGGCTGTCTGAGGCATGTCCTGGGCAAGGCAAGGTAAAGTGGTCTGGTTTGTGAACAAAGGTCCTCTCTGGTGTGTGGGGAGTGGTTTTCCTAATCAGCCTTGCTCAGGAGTACAGGAGCTGTGTGTGTTCTTTCTGTCACACCTCACAGACACACCTGACCACCTCCAGTTTTCTCCTGGTGGGAACAGGCTGCAGGAACCCCCAAATTAATTAAAGCAAGCTGGAGAACAGAGCTAAAAAAGTCTGGAAACTCGAGGATCTGGCCCCCTGAACTGAAAGTCTTGTAGTAGACGCAGACACACCAGGGGAGCCAAACCATGATGATGCCACACACAGAGAATTGCTGCATTTTGCAGTGTGAAAACTTGCAATATGCTCTACCTTTCGTGGTGAGGAAATCCAAATTTTGCCCCTGTGAATTGATGCATTCCTGTACAAGTTGAGATGAATATGCATTAATGTAAATAATAAGATAGGCAGAACTTGCCATGAATTGATTTTTTTTCCATAAGTTTGAAATCTGCCATAAATATCATATTCAATAGCTTTGACAACTCCAATAAGTTCAGACCCACTGTAAGGCACAGCTGAAGAGCACCAAAACTCTTGTAATGGTCTGCATGGTAAGCCAAGAGATAATGTCACTGCTGCAGGGGTGGAGCAACATGAGATGGGAGTAGGGTGAGGACTAACCTGCTGTGGTCATGGCACACCCAGCTGCCTGTCCAACACACCATTTGCTGCAGCAAACTGGCCATGGATGATTTATAGGAGTGGTTTGCATGCCCTGATGTGAGAACTGGAGAGAGACAAGTCTGGTTTCTGATGAAAACAAGACACATGTATGAAATATAAATTACACTGATAAGACAATGGAGGTGAGTAACTTGGGAACTGTATAATTTGTACCTGTGGTGATCTATTCCTTAGCTCATGGTGCTTGAGCAGCTCTTTATGCTCTGCAGAACCCATGCAGGCAGGGAAGGTGGTGAGCAGTGCTGTGATCCCAACCACTCCAGCCTTGCTGACGTGCAGGGTGATCACATCTGTGCCGTAATTCACACTTGCCTTTGTACTGAAAGAGCAAGAGAAGGATCTGTTCGTGTTCAGCAGCAAACCCAACTGAGATGGCTGCAGCACTTCCTGCCCTCAGTTGTCCTCTGCTCCTTTTCTGCCTGTCAACACTCACAGCAGAAGAGGCTGCTGAGGAGATGGTGTAAACAGCCTGCTCCTGTCTTTGTTTAAAAGCTGTTTTATTAATAGGGCTCTATTGTACTATGTCAGATGCTGAGCGTGTGTCAGGCTGGCAGGGGCTGTTTGCAGCTGGCCTGGTGGTGCCTGTGGCTTGGATGAGAGTGGCAAAGCCAAGCAAAGTGACACAATCCCTTTTCAAGGGAGATGTTGGGAAGTGCTGCTTTACTGAAGGAGAAGTGATTTGTTCCTGTTGCTGATACAGGAACTGGAGGCAGAGCTGCTGGTTCAGTCCTCCCACCTTATCCCACCCGCAGGAGAAGTCCTTATCCCACCAGGAAATGGAATTGTCGTGGTGACCAGAGACAGCTCCAAACAAGAACAAGGAATAACCATCAAGAACAAGGAATAACCATCAAGAATGAGGAATAACCATCAAGAA
>JAJPCS010000145.1:332751-354344 GCA_021164005.1 Willisornis vidua nigrigula
TTCAAGAACAAGGAATAACCATCAAGAATGAGGAATAACCATCAAGAGTGAGGAATAACCAACAAGAACAAGGAATAACCATCCCCTCCCAAGGGGTACTGAAGGGATCGACTTGTTTCACGGGCAATAAATACCCTGTCAATGAGGTGGTGAAAAGCTTCATGCAAAGCTCACTGGAGAGGACACTTGTGAGAACCACCTTATAGAGATGGGTGTTAAAGACATGAGGCCAAATGTGTTGCTGTGGCACAGCTGGTGATCTGCCTATGGCCTTACTGTGCATAAATGACACCATCACAAGTACCAGGCAACACCCAGGTGCAACCTGTGCCAGCCACACGGGGGTGGCATTGTGTCTGCTGATGGGCATGTGCTCTCAATCACTGCTGACACCAAGTAAGTGACAGGTCAAGAGAGACTGAAAAAACCCATTTTCCTGGTGTCTTAATGCTTCTTCCACAAGCCAATCTTTGGAATCTGGTTTGGAGCCTAAGCTGAGTTGTGTTTCTCTGCATATGGAGAGAGCAGAGTTGGTGATAGAGAGGTCAGGGGAAGGAGCAGACATGTCCTTGCACTTGCACTCCATGGAGATTCACAAAATGTTCCCTTTCCCAAAGAACCAGGACATGGAACACGAGGGGGAGGTTGCTCTGCACAGACTGAGGTGTGTTGAGAGGCTTCGCCTTCCTTCTGCCCCCCATGGGAGAGAAAAATACAAAATGCAGAGTCCCCCTTTGTGTGTTTCTGAGGAGCAAGACAAAGGTATGATGTTGTCAGGCATTGTTTGATGTGGTCCTGTTTAGAATTAATGTATGTGATAAACTTGGTTCCTCCCTGAGCAGAGGAACCCCATTCAGTAAGGACTGTGTGTGTTCTATCAACTGGTTAAAAAAATTATGAATGATAATTAACCAAGGCAGTAATTTTTTAAAAGTCCTAAAGTATCACTCTTTTCAGGGAAGGTCCCTAGTACAGCATTTCTTTTTCAATTATAGGGATATATAAAATATATTTAAAAATACAGTAATTCAGGGCTGAGGTGAATCATCCCTTAATATTGCTATTTATTTTTTAATGATAATTTAAATAAAACTTCTTCCTTGATCAATTTAAATAAAAATCCTCTAGGGTAGCAGTGGCACAAGGAATTCCTGCTGTAAAAGCCCAGCAGTAACTTCAGGTGCCTCTTTGTGTTTCAGGTCCTGTGTTTCTGTGGGTGAGGTCCCAAACTACCTGTGGTGTGTTTAATTGTGGAAAGATCTCTGAGATATAAACCCCCTGTAATACATTAATGTTGTTCCCATCTAGTGATGTATCACTTGGACTTCTGGGGTGGTTGTTACACCAACAATTCTCTATATAAATCTATATTTATACTTTAAAAGTGAGTATGATCAGACATCAAGACTGAGGAAGCTCCAATCCTCACTTGACCAATTATTTTTATCAACTTAGCAGTTACAGTTCTTAAAGGCATTGATTTGGCCTGATTTTAAACTGGATTAATATCTTAAATATCATTCTTTCATGTGAGGGCCCAGTGATGCAGAAATGGATTAAAATGGGAAAAAAATTTAATTTATGTGACTGCGGATTTTTAACTTGCAAGTATCCAACTTTCTAAGCAAGAGTTCTCATTGGTTGGCCTCCAGAAATACTGTTAACAAGTGGAAATATGCAGGATAGGTGAGGAGTTGTGAAACTTTTAATTTCTTATCTCACCAGTTGTCTCTTCATGTAGATTGACCAGAGGCCTTTTCTCTGCTCTGTGGTGGCAGTATATTAAATTACATGGAAAAGAGAAAGAGCTTACCCAAGCTTTATGCTTCATGATTGAAAATCTTGGGCAAAAATACTCCTGGTGGCTTCAGTCACAATTTTATAATCATTACTTTACAGTTTTTCCTGCTTATATTCCAAATTTTCAGATGCAATAAATTAAACATCTGCTATGCTCTGTTTTTAAGAAAAGCTGGAAATCTGTATTAGATGATGCCCACAGCAAATGTATTTGCCCTTGGCTTAGCCTCTAGCTTGAAGACTGTCCAAAATGTGATGTTACTCAAGGAATGTGGTTTCCAAGGGCTTTGCCACGTTAATGCTGAAACATTTATACTCACTGTGGTTTGGGTTTATTATAAACTGGAGCTGTGTGTGACTCTCCCAGGCTGTGAATTTTCCTGTTAAAGCAGAAATGGATTTCCCAACCGGTGACACTGCAGAGGTGCTGTAAGGCCTGACTGGTGTGTCATTGGCACAGTTATTTTTGATTGAGGGTATTTTGTCTCTCTCTGTGCCAGCCGAGTGGCCAGAGCCACCCTGGGGAAGGGGCAGTGCCCAGTGGTGTTGACCTGAAGAAGCCAACCCAAAATCCAGCCCCTCCTCCCCCAAATCCCTGAGCCAGCAGTGACTTCTGGCCTGGGCTGTTGTGTTGGACTGTGCTGCCTTTCAATCCCAGGGCTGGGCTGTGGCTCACAGCAGGTTGCTGAGTGAGACACTGAGGTGACATTTTGTCTTAACTTTGGCATGTTATGATTTCATCATGAGTCTCTCTGTCCCAACTACTTTCATTTATCTAAACTTTGGCTTCTTTTCATAAATGGGCATAATGACAGTCATTAGTACTGGCAAGGCTCAGCAGCTGCAGATTTCTTTCCTTAGAGCAAGGTCCCTGGCTCTTTCTCCAGTAGAGTGTGATCTTCACTAATGCAAGGTCATTCCCAATTCCTTCTTTCATTTCTCCCCATCCCAACAGGTCAACTTAAACAAATAAACTAAATTCAATAAATTATCTTTCCTTTTCAGCTGCACTGGATGTGCCACGATGCCACATGATTTTACAGGTGCCATTCCTGAGTGATGGCTGCAAACAGCAGGGAATCCACATGCAAGGTCATCTCCTTTAAGGTCACATTCCCCCTGTGCTGGAGTCAATTCCCTTACAGTGCACCAGCCAAAGGCTCCTTTCCAGGGAAGCTGGAGAATGGCTGTGCCTGTTGCAATGAGTTCCTCAGGCTCACAAATACAGTTTCCATTGAGCCAATGCAAAGATATTTGCTGCCTGGACTGCCATGCTGATTTGTGTAGCTCTTTGGGAGTGTGCTGGTTTAAAGGTGAACCAGCAGGAGAAACGAACCCAACACAAAAGAGATTAGAAGTCAGAGTTACAATTTAATAACAATATTACAATAAATGCAATGGCACAAAGAGAAATTGGGTTTAACCCCCAAACCCCAGCAGTGTAACCCACCCCCTGGGGCACAAACACAGTGGGGTTTGGTGGCCCCTGTGCTGAGCCCCACGTGGTTCCCCTGAGTCCAAAGGAAAAGGAAGGGACAAACCTGTTGGTGCAGATGATGGCACAGTCTGGTCAGAGTGGTGGGCTCCTCCTGTCCAGGGTCTGCTCCTCCTCTGGATCCACTAAGTGGTACCGCAGTCCCCAAGCCCCAAGATTCCATCCCCTCAGGTGCAGGTGGGAGCCCCCAGTCCCTCCCCCAGGGCAGGGAGTTCCACACTGGGGGATCTGACTCTGGCAGTCAGGGGGGATTTTGGAATCGTTGCTGGCCCATGAGCAGAGCTGAGCCCTCAGGTGGGTGTGGAGGTGCCAAGGACTGCCCAGAGGGGAGTTCTCCCAGCTCCTCTGCCAGGCTTCTTTCCCAGCCAGCTCCCAGCCTGAGGGCTCAGGTGTGCCCTGGGCAGCTGCTGCCAATGGTCCATTGTTACCAGTTCCTGGGAAATGAATGGAGGGTGTAGAATGCACAGCTTTGGTCACACCCAGACTGTGATAAACTGGTCCCACCTGCTGAACTGGGACAGGGAGGAATAAGGAGCCAGGCTCATTTTAACTGTTATGGTAACAGCATCAAAATGTCTGCTCCTTTAGAGGGAGTTTAGGCAAAGAAGCCAGTTTGGCTTCAACAGCTGCTCTCCAGGATATCCAGATGTTAATATATGGTGGTATCCAAGAGGGCTGTTTCCCCACCAGTGCATTCAGTTGTTCTTTATCCAAGTTAATACCAAGGTACCTCTTGGCCTTTCTCTTCCATTTGCCATTTCAGTCCGGTGCAGGATAGTTTGGGGTTTGATATCTCTGTTCATTTCTTTATCAAAGATCTGGGTGAGAGGGTTGAGTGCAGGCTCAGTCAGCTCACAATGACACCAGGCTGGGCAGAGTGTTGATGTGCTGGGGGGCAGGAGGGCTCTGCAGAGGGGTCTGGCCAGCCTGGACCCAGGGGCTGAGTCAGTGGGATGAGGTTCAACAGGGCCAAGTACCAGGTCCTGCCCTTGGGTCACAACAACCCCCTGCAGCTCCAGGCTGGGGCAGAAGGGCTGAAGAGCTGGAGAAGGCCCTGGGGGTGCTGGTGACAGCGGCTGGACATGAGCCCACGTGTGCCCAGGTGTGTCCAGGTGGGCAGGAGGCCGATGGCCCTGGGACTGTGCCAGCTCTGGTGTGGCAGCAGGACCAGGGCAGTGCCCATCCCCTGTGCTGGCACAGCTGGGGCTGCATCAATCCTGGGGCACTTCTGGGCCCCTCAATTCAGGAAAGACATTGAGGGTCTGGAGCAGGTCCAGAGAAGAGCAATGGAGCTGGGGAAGGGTCTGGACAGCAAGTCCTGTGAGGACCAGCTGAGGGAGCTGGGGAGGCTCGGCCTGGAGAAAAGGAGGCTCAAGGGGGACCTGCTCACTCTCTGAAACTCCCTGCCAGGAGGTTGCAGTGAGGGGAGGGGGGATCGGACTCTTCTCCCAAGTAACAAGTGACAGAACAAGAAGAAATGGCATCAAGTTGCATCAGAGGAGGTTTAGATTAAATATTAGGAAAAGTTTCTTCAGGGAAAGGGCTGTCAAACACTGGAAAAGGCTGCCCAGGGAAGTGGTGGAGTCCCCACCCCTGAAGTTATTTAAAGAATGTGTAGATGTGGCACCTGGGGACGTGGTTTAGTGGTGGGCTTGGAGTGCTGGGCTAAAGGTTGAATTCCATGATTCCAGCCTAAACACTTCTGTGACTCTCTATGCTCTTCACCTCTCCAGTTCATTAGAAAGGTAAAACCAGGAGCTGCAGGCCCTGGGGCTGTCAGCTGTGATTCAGCCTCCTGAGGCTTTGCTGTACCACTGAAGCAGGAGAGGGGGCTCAGACTCCTGTCTCCTCCAGTCTGGGACAGGCTTTGCTGCAGAAGACCAGTTGGCCACATTGTAACCCACCCAAGGTCTCACTGCAGCTCTGGAGTCTGTGCTCTTACAGGCTTACAGTGAAGTGGTCATGAATAATGACCTCAAAATCAGCTTACAGAGCTCCACAGATTTCTGGAGATGGAAGGAGACATTCTCATGCTTCTCAAGACAGTAGCAGACATGTATGATTTGGATGGAAGCAATAGTTAATTCAAAATCTTTTTATCTCATAGTATAGCTTCTGTGCTGCATTCTAAAATCTGAAACAAAGTGGTAGAGGTCAAGCAAATACCTTCCCTGTGGATTCCAGATATTTCAAGCTCTGCCAAAGTCATTCAGAAAAATTCCTGGTAAAAATGGAAAGTTATCACCAATATGAGAACAGAACTTCCTCAGCAAGTGATGAAATAAATGGCTCTTCATCCTTCTGAAGGGGAGGTGGCCCTTCACATGCTGTATTTCCTCTGCATTCACAGAGCATTTGGTTAAAACAGATAATCTGGTTAAAAGGACAGTTTACTCTTGCCTTACCATTCCAAGCTAAACCAGTTTGGAAACTTCTGCCTGAAACTCAGGTAACTTCAATGCCCTGCTCAGGCATTGTTTACTTGACAGGCTTGTAACAGCTACCCTGCTTGAGCTCCTAGAAGACAAAATTTGTTTCATACCTTGAGGGTGCAAAGTCCCAGGGCAGCAGATGGCCCTGTGATTATTATTTCCAACCTGTCTTACCTGACCATTCCTTCCCTGTATGAACAGCTGTTTCATTCACTTCAGTGCAGCCCAGCCCGAGCGGCTATTTTTCTTCTGCCCTTTTCTTTGCACACAACATAAATCTCTTCTTTCCTTTGACCTGGCCTGCAGTTTCATCCACCTGTGCATGCCTTAAGCAATGTCAAACTCTTGCCAGGTCCACTTCCCTTTTTCTAGATAAATTCTTTGCAAACTAAACTTTTTTTGCGGCAGTGCTGAATAGACTGAAGGAGTCCATTCACTCCTTGGACACTCTGTGGATGCCCATGGGTGTGATTTTAGTCTGCTTGCTCTGGTTTGGTGGCCTCAGCCCACCCCCTGAGTGGCCCCTGGGTGTGAACCAGCCACTGAGGCCACATTCTGCAGGTTTGCAGCTCCACAGAAACCAGTGGAGTTCATTTCATCTCTAATATTGCGAAGGCAAATGTTCAAATTAGAACATGTCAAAATTAAGATGTTCCCATTCAGTCTTGCTTTGGCCTCCTAATGGGAAAGGTGATTTTTGATTCTGTAATTACACCCCTTTGTTCCAGACCTCATTTCATTCCCTGTGCAGGACACCCAGAACCCAACAAATGAGCAGTTTCCCAGCGTTTCATTTCATCCTTGTTGCACAGACTCATGTCCCGTTTGCTGAATGTGGAATTAACACCTTCCATGAGCAAATTCATCACTCACAGTTAGGAATTCGTTTTTGGAATGCCCCATTTAGACAAGGTAGAGGCATTCCTTTCACTTTGGGGATGGACAGAAAGGCTGGTACAGGTTTTACTGGATGGTGACATTTCCAGAACCTCAGTTACCCATCCTGCATTTTTTCTCACTGCAGGGACAGCTCTTGGGGTGATTAACAGTGCTCAGATTCCACAGATCAAACCCCCATAAAATGAAAACTAAACAGACCCCACAGAGTTTCTGCCTTGGGTGATTTGCACACAGTCCTGGATTGCTGGGGCAGAGCCAGGAGCAAAACCCAGAGCACAAAACGTGACATGAAGGTTGTTCTTCTGTGTGTGATATTTTTCTCCTCAAGCTTTCCAGACTCTCTCAGAAGGAAGACAGGGAGAGGGGACACTACAGGCACCAGCTTTCCTCCTCCTGCTCTCCTTCCAGTGAGACAGAGCTCCTGGGACAAAAGTTAGGGACTGAGGTGATGCAGGAGGGCAAAGAGAACCTGCTGAAGTTGCACAGTGGATCTGAACCTCTTTCCACCTGATTTCTTTGGCTTTCAGTCCCAAGAGACATCCCTGGTAGCACCTCCTGCAGCAGAAAGGAAGAGTCATGCCAGGGCACAACAGGGTGGCTCGTGGCACAGCAGATTCTGTTGCTGTTGTGACTCTGTGTCTTGCTTTGATTACATGGATTTTCCCCCCCTCAATCAAATGTTTGATTCCCAACCAAGTGTCTGCCTTCATCCCCTTTGAAACACTGAGAGCAGTTTCTTTTAGGTAACTTGAAATGCAAATAAGGATATATTTGAGACAAACTAATCCCTGAAAAGACTTGATGAAGTACTGTAAGCTTATTTTTCTGAAAGCTGAGTCAAGTCCCACTTCAACATCAAACTGCCTTCCCACACACATTCTGTACCAAATAATGAGTAACTGATGCTTTGAAAGAGAATCACCAGCCACGCTTCTGATTAGGGTCTGTGGCTTTTATTTCTGAAGCAGAAACAGTGTTTTACTAGATCTAATTCTCTGCCACAAGTGAAAATATGTAATCCCAAAATAGGAATGTTGCATGGCAATTTGAGGGGCTGTAAGGGGGCAGCTTTAGGAGAGAAGCTGCTCCTGAGGAAGGGTCTGGATCAGCCACCATGAGCTCAAATCTGTCTGGCTGTAGGTCTGTCCTACCTGAGGATGATCTTCTCTCTGAAAGCAGAAATATTTACCAGGAGTGTGAAAGAGCTGTGAAACTGTGAGGGGTTTTATGAAAAATTGTGATATAAATGCACTTGGTTTATTAATTTCTCTGGAAGAAGTAAAAAAAAACCAAAAGAAACATTTTGCAGAAAAAATATGGGAAGAAAATATGATTTTTTTTCTGTAGATGCTGAGCAGAAGATCTGGAATTCCCACAGTGTCTATCCTTCAGAATTTCTGGAAGACATACAGTGAGTAAGGTGATTAATTGCACAGATGCAGGTGAAAGTGAGCAGGAACAAATTTGCTCATTTTTGATAAACGTGGGGAATTGCCAAGTCCAGGATGATGCCCAGAGGTGCATTCCAGGCCTGCAATCCCTGGGCTGGACACACTCCTGGTGCAGCCACATGGACTGGATTTCCTCAGGTCTCTCCTGACAAACCCTGAGCCCACTTTGCAGCTAAACCCCAGAAAATTGAGGGCTGAGTTAATAGGAAAGTTCCAAGCTGATGTTTGAATCAAAATGGGGTTTTTTTGGTGGTTTAACTTTGCAGTGTGGATTAAACCTCTCTTGTATTGCATCTGCAGTGTATCAATACATTGACTAAAGGCTGAGGGAAGAATTAAGAAATAAAACTTTAACATCAGAAGTAATGTAAGCTGTAAGATGCTTATGAATATAAGTGGGAATTAGAAGAAAACTAATAAAGCCAGGACACCAAACTGCTAAAATTAGTGTTGTCAACTACTAAAAATAATGTAGGTGATGGAATAATGTGTGTGCTGAGCTTTTTGAGGGAAAGATTTTCCTGCTCATTGAAGGTCAGAGTGCTTGGCCTCTTAAATGCCAGCTCTGACACTGTTGTGCCATTTCAAACTTTCATTAAGTAGTGAGAAAATGTATGTTGAGAAAACTTCCAGTTCCATAACTTAGAGCTTTTAACAGGACTGCAAGTTAAAAGTTAAGAGGGAAAGGTACTGGCAAATACACTTAAACTCAGACCTGAAGTCTGTGTTGCCTTCAACAAATATGTTTCTGGGGTAATTAATTATTCTCTCTGTACATGTTACAGTCATATGGGGGCAGGTTCTAGAAAAGGGTGGGATGAAATACAGAATCTGTTTAAAAACTGTGATGCTGGGGCAATATTTGGTTCTTGTGTGCCATCAAACTCTGATACAAACCTGCCTCCCACAGAAACCTCAGGATGAGAGACCAAAGGCCTTCAGGTTTTTACAGAAAATGCCTCAAATAACAAGGCACAGCTTAATCCTCCCCTGCACTCTCTTCTTAAACTGCTCTTAATTTAAAACACTATACAGAAATAGTTGCATAATGACTTTCATGAAATAACTTTGGCCATAAAAATAACTGTTTGTAACTGTTTTGGGGTTATTTGGGTTTCTGCTTCTTCTTGGATCATTCTAATTACTTGAGGTACTTTTTGGGGAGCTTTTTTTTTTCCCCTTTGGGTGAGATGATAAACAGTTTGATACTCAAATGTGCAGATAAAATACAATTGATTACACAGTACTTTGTTGTTCAGCTGGATGCATATCAGTCTTGTGGCTGCAGGACAAGTCAGCTCTGAATCTCCCAGGGAATTACTGGATGAGATTAGTATTTTTTTCTATTAAAAAAAAATTCCAGTTCTGAAGAAATCCGTGGAGCTTTGATACCCCACGGGCTGGGAGAGTTCAAATGTCACCCTGTTCTACCCATGTAACACCAGGGTGTTGTGAAACACACCCAGCTGGTGGGGAACTGGTGGGGAACTGGGACCAGGCAGGTTTAACTGTGCCCTCCCTGTGGGAAGGGGCTCTCACAGCCTTATCTCCTACAGCAAACCCAGTGCCATCAAACAGAAAGTATCAAATCCCATCCTGATTCCCTGTTATCAGTTGCTGACACGCTGATCTGGATTAGAACACGTGTAACCCAAACTGGTCAGGGGTTCTGATGTCTTGGTGCCTGTTCACAGCAAGGCAGTTGCAGCAGTAAATTCCTTTTGCTGTGTTTCTTCCAGCTCAAAATGTACCTTTTCCCTTTATTAAGCCTTGGTTTACAATCCTGGCTTGGCCTTTTGTGCTTCTCTCTTGACCACGGCACCCACATGCAGGAGGGGGTTGCAGGAGGAAACTTGAGGAACTCTCTCTCTCAGTGTTTCCACTAAGCATTTGGCCCACTTTTTATGTTTTAAATACCTTCCCTCTCATTAAAGCTGAGTCTATTTGATTTATATGCAGTTTTGACTGGAGTCTACACTTTTTTTTCAAAGCTCAGTTCATACTTTAAATACATAGGAATCTTTTTATCTGTTGGTAGCCACAGAACATCTTATATTCTGGAGAATTTCACAGTTTCCCTGGGATGTGCACTAAAGTATCTGCCAGCCCCTGGAAGTCTTCCCCAGTGCACAATGCTGGTCTTTCACAGATTTTCTGTTCTCTCTTTTTACTGCTCCCTTTTACAGTCTTGTTTCTGCATATCAGCTTGATGCTACAGAGGCTTTCATGTTGCCAGACTTCATGAAAATTCCTGTCCTGCCAAAATCACAGAATTGTTGGGGTTGGAAGGGGCCTCTGGAGATCATCTAGTCCAACCCCAATATAAAATACTTAATTCCAGACATAAAGTATGAATGCCTTTCCTTCACTGCTCTCCTTAAAGTACTGCATTGAATCTACAGCAAAAAGTGCTTTTTGGTTAATGAATTATTAAGCTTTCTAATTTTTTATGAGCATCTTTTGGGATTGTGCTGGTGGAGTAAGCAAATAAAGTGTGTTCACCTGTAGTTTGCACTGACAGCTGTTTGGGGAGCAATAGAACAATGCATTTTGTGCTGAAAATAGGAAATAGGAGCAGCAAAGACTGGCTGACACTACCAGGCTTCTTGGAAGTTTAAATAAAATTAGTAGGTGTGTTTGCCAGGGTGATTTCCCTTTCTCGACAGGAAGAAACCACCAAGCAGATCTGCAAAAGCCCTGCCTTTTTCTAACAAAATGTACCCACTTCTGATGTCTTACAATAAATGCCAGTGCAGTTGCCACCTGCTTTTATTCTGTTTGCCTTTGCCACTGGACCCAAAGGTGCCTCTCTGTATAAACATGACCCACCTGCCAAACTATCAGCCCTCCAGGCCACCTCTCCTGCTGCACCACTCGGTGACATCACCTGTCATTAGCCTGATGAAGAGGGGGCTGTGCCCCCCAATTAGTGCTGCAGCCAGAGGGATGTGCTGAGCAGGCACTGAGTGGGAGTCAGACAAAAATGTGGCCCTTTGGAAGGGCTGCAGAGGGTGCTTTGGGGAGGTGGGTTCCATATCCCAGGCTGTCCCCATGCCTGCCTTGGCCCTTTGGGCAACCCTGACAGGCACCTGCTGTGGGGAGCAAACATGGACAGAGGAGCTTCTCCTTGTGCCATTACATTTCTAAGGCTGGCTGGGGGTTGGATTTCTGAGAAATTATTAAATATGGAGTCTGATTTTAGCTCTGCAAGTTTTCTGTTGGCTTTTCCTCTTACTTAAAGGGAGCAGCCCCAGCAACTCAGATTCATATTTTGTTTCTAAGTATTAAATTGATTTACCTGATTCTTCGCCACAGTAACTGGAAATAGGGGTTCCTTTTGGAATGCAGGTTGCACCAGGGTTGTGAGCTCCTCACCCATGGCAGAGGGGTCACAAACCACTGCAAACCTGTGGCTTGGCAGCAAACCATGGATATCTGTGACCTGGGAACCTGCCTGGCTGCTCATTCCTTCCTCCTCCCAGCCTTCATGCCTTACCTCCTCATGGCCTTGCCACATGGAAATGATGGAAGAGGATTTCTGTGGTACATGGGACTGCTTTTCTGAGGAGAAGGTTGAGTACAGTAGGAGTGTGCTGTCCTCAGACCTGTTCTTACTCTGGTGTTTCCAGCAGCTGATCCCATAACACTGTTTGTGTCTGTGGGCTTGGAAAGTCTGTCTTTGTCCATGTCCCATCAGCACAGCCATTTCAGGGTGGTTCTTGGGCACCCCTAGTGAACCCATCTCAGGGACCTCCAAAACAGCTGCTTGTGCCCCTGAAGCACCTGCTTCTCCTTTTGCCAGCTCCCCAGGGCTGCATCTCTGAGGCTTTGTTGGTCTCAGACAACTGTGCTCCCAATGAAAACTATTGCAGGAGCCCTGCAAATGGTCTCTGTCTTACTGGGTGAATCCCTGCTGGGGTAAATCCCACTCTGACTAAGGACATTCCACCTCTATCTGCTCCTTCTGGTGCCAATTGAGGTGCAGTTCTTGAAGGCCTGACCAGCTTAACCTGAGGAGGGTGAGGGAGTGGAGTCCACTGGGTCCAAATGAATCCCACCAGGTTACTTTGATACATAAAATGCTATATAAATAATTTCTGTGCTGATATACCCCTATCCTCCACCACTAACCTTCCACTGATTCTCTCAGTTTCCTGCTCTTTTTCCTCAAGATGAGGGTCCCAATCTCTTCCTCCAGTTCAATCTGCTCAGTTTTGTCCCGTGATTGAATAAGAGACAGGGTAGCCAAAAGACTGGGCTAGTGCATCCAGAATCATTAATTCAGTCAGTCAAACAAATGGGAGGCAAGAGAAGAAGAAACAGTGACCAATTGGTCCCATGGCAGGGGATCTGCCCTGGAGCATGGCACACACTGAGTTCAGCCCCTAAGCTGCATGGGCACAAATGCCATAATGATTTCTTAGCATGGCCCTGGCTGTGGCAGCTCGTGCCAGCCTGCTGAGCAAGCTTGGCCAGGCTTCTGGAGCTTCACAGAGAAGATTTATTCCTGAAGCCTGACCTACATGAGTGTGTATCTAAATGTGTGAAAGCTGTGATTTGATGGCAAGCAATGAAAGGTCATAGAAAAAGCAGGCAATGCATTTAAATCAAAATGATGAAGCTGGGTAATTTCATTAGCAACAGTTGTATTTACTGGAAGTCACAGATGGTGCAGTTTAGCTTATGGCCAATTTGTTAAGACAAAATAAGTATAAAGAAAGAAATATTCCAAGTGAGAGGTGGTTAAAAATTAAATAGGCACCAGATGGCTCAAGATTGTCCTTCATAGAAATTTGGTGAAAGAAGACATAAACAATCCAAAAGCGTTTCTGAATGGGACACTGAGAGGCTGGTTGGGCCCTTATCAGAGCTGGGTTTAAAAGCACAGCAATTCAACTTCCCTCCTGTGTCAGCATTTGACACCGCAGCAAAATGTCCTGCATGAACCTCCCAGGTATTTTCTGTCTGATATCTTGTTTAAACTGAGAAGAAAGTTAAGTGGAATAATCCAGAAGTGTTTCAGCCTTCAGCTGCTGTTAAAATCACCTCAGCTTTGGCTTAAAGTGAGGAGCAATGTTACTGTGCAGTGTGAGTATGTACAGCTGGGTGCATTCCTGCCAACACACAGGTCTTATTCTCAGGGAAATGGCAGTATTGGGGTCTTGCTGCTTTTGAGTAATGGCAGCAGTTGGTACAGATCCCTGATGAAAGGTTACAGGTTATACAGTTACTCTATTCCAAGGGATACAAGTTCCCTTTCCTGGCTGCATCACCATTATTTTCCTGGTTCTGGAAAAACTCCCTTTGCACATTTATACACTTCATCTATACATTAGCACCTATGGTGATTTTGGGGGGTCCAACTCTTACTATTTTTAACATAATGTGTAGAGCTCCTAAAGCTGATCAGCCCTGAAACATTTGAACTCCCTTATAACACAAAGAACACAATTCTAGGTGGATAACATGGCTTTATTACATCTATTTTCTGCTCATCCTATTTCTTGCACATGTAGCTGTGAGGGCATTGATGATGTTTTGTCCATATAAAAGGACATCCCTGTGCAATACCAATAAATTTAACAGTGGGTAAAAAAAAGAAAAAAACCCATTATAAATGGTTCCAAGGAACAGGACTCAGCCTGTGCTCTCTGGTTTTATGTGGAGCACTGGATATAGGTGATACCAGAGACACAGCAGAAATCTCTTTAAAGCAACTGCATGTATGGAACTGGTTTTCCCAGGGGTGGGAATGGGGAGGAAAAACAGGGAAAGCAAAGGAAAACAGCCTTGAATGAGAGAGGCAGCTGGAGACTGTGTTGACTAATTAATGAGCAACATACACTTAAGAGCTTTCACTCCTCCTGCACGGGCTTTGCACATTTTCTCCTGCATGTTCCATTCTGTGGGTATGAAAGCTCTGCAGGTCTGACTGCAGGGAAAAGCTACACTTGGAAAAGGGGCTCTACTCACTGAGAGGGAATAAAAACATTTACCAATGCCCTGGGAAAGCCTGGAACAGCCCAGATGGGGAACAGGATTTGAAGAATTTTACAATTAAACGAAATAAAAAAATTAGAATGATGCAGGAATAACTGCCCGTGTGCCAAGGTACCAGGGGTGCCCAGGCACCAGCACAGCCTTGCCAGGGGAGCACGTCCTTCCAGCAGGAAGGTTCCTTTTGTCCCAGCTGCCAGAGAAGCACCTACAAACAGGGAGGTGATTCACAGTCCTGGTGTTGAGAAAGACCATCCAAGTAAGGGGGATTATGATTTCTCAAAATTATTCTTTAAGGACAAAAATACTAAAAAGGACTTTGCTGACCTTGGCTAGAAATAGCCCAGAGTCTTTATTGTCTGTATCTGCAGGGCTTTCTGTGGGAGGAGAAAGGGGCAGGGTGCAAAGGCAGGCTGGGAGCACATCAGGCAATAACTAAGGGGCTGAATGCAAAGTTTTCAATGACAAGATGAGTTGAGGCTTTGGGCATAGTTGAACAAATGCTGTTGCTCTGAAATCTCTGTCAACTCCGTGTTAAACATGGCAGAAACTCTACAGCAGGGAAAGTATAAAGCTTACAAATTACATAGCAAGGAATTTGTAAATGGAATGAAGCTTCAGCTCTCCAGCTGATTTTCTACCAGAGCAGTTTCATGATTAAGCAAAGCAGATGCTTGGAAGTTTTAAAAAACATATATATTGTTGGAGGTAAATTTAAAGTCATTGAAAGCACCTGTGAATGATCCTTTCTGAATATCAGCAGAGAACAACTGAGGCTTGGCCTTACCCTGCTGGGAAATGCAGTTATTCAGTATGTGTGTAAGTGGTGGAGGTGTTACTGTCTGAGGGTTCTTCTGGGTCCCTCTCTGGTTTTGAAATCCTGGATGGACCAAGCTCTGTGTGGGGTGTTAACTCTTGGTTTCCAAATTAGCACAGGGCTGCTCTCAATTCTCTTATTTTTAATTACATGTTTGAGGATACCACACACTTGTTTTATTGCACTGCCTTGAAGAAGTCTCTTAGAGGAATATGGATTTTTCTAGCAAACATAGGCCTTCAGATGCTTTTATTATGGAGCTTTTGTTTCCAAGTGTCTGTTGTCTCCCCCACTATGGTAATATAAGGAAGAACTTTTCTTATGAAGACCAAAGTAAAGATAAACTGAGAACTTTGAGCATTGCATTGACAAACCTGTTCACATTTAGTGAACTTGATGCTAATGGTGGTGTTTGCCTTGTGCAGTCAAACCCTGAGAAAAGAAAAATGCATCATTGCTGCAGTGGTTCAGACTGTCTTGTGGGCAGCATCATAACAAGTGCCAGGAGGATAAAACTCTATTTAAATCTGTTAAGCTGAAACTACCTGAAAAGAATTATTGGTTCAATTCCTCCTTCCCAGAGGTGCTTACAAGCAGCTCCTGTGGCAGGAGCTCTCCCTTGGGGCACGGAGAAAGTTCTGGAGCACGACTGAGGAGCTCCATTTAGGTGAGTTATGTGAGAGGTTTCTGATTGCTTTGCTGGCATGTGGGAGGTGTGCAGGTAGCTGGGAACAGCAGGGGTTTCACACACATCTCATTTAGCTGGTGCTGTGTGGAGTCCTGTGCAAGGAAAGCCTTTCCTGGCTCATGTTTAGTCCTGCAATAATGTCCCTTCTGCTCAAATCCTCACTTTGAAGACTTGCTCATTTTTGGGTTACTGACTCTGCCAGTACCAAAGAGAGACAAGATACTAAAGGTTTTCTTCTCAGGGCACAAATTTGCCATGAGTTTTTTTCTCTTTTTCTTAACAGATTAGTTCTGATTCTACACTTTGTGATCTGATCTTCAAGTATCAACTTAGGTGGATGTTTCTATAGGGTTTGTGTCTCTGGAGTCTGCTCAGCTTTACTGACCTGAAACTTATGGCTTTGTTCTGTCCCTGAGGCTCTGCCAGTGTGCACAGCAATGGGGTGATCTGTAAAACTGAACAGTCATCCTAAATGTCACTTGTGTTGCTAATTTGCATGAGCTTTGTGTTCAGCCTGTGTTGGTGTGTGTAAGACAGGACCTGAAAAAGGCAGCATGGAAAGCTGCCAGTTCAACCTTTGCTCTCTGTGCCAGTTCAGCAGGTGGGACCAGTTTGTCACTGTGTGGGTGTGACCAAAGCTGTGCATTCTACACCCTCCATTCATTTCCCAGAAACTGGGAACAATGGCCCATTGGCAGCAGCTGCCCAGGGCACACCTGACCCCTCAGGCTGGGAGCTGGCTGGGAAAGAAGCCTGGCAGAGGAGCTGGGAGAACTCCCCTCTGGGGAGTCCTTGGCACCTCCACACCCACCTGAGGGCTCAGCTCTGCTCATGGGCCAGCAACGATTCCAAAATCCCCCCTGACTGCCAGAGTCAGATCCCCCAGTGTGGAACTCCCTGCCCTGGGGGAGGGACTGGGGGCTCCCACCTGCACCTGAGGGGAGAGAGTCTTGGGGTTTGGGAAGTGGGGGAACCACTCGTGGGATCCAGAGCAGGAGCAGACCCTGGCCAGGAGGAGCCCACCACTCTCCACCAGACTGTGCCATCATCTGCACCAACAGGTTTGTCCTTTCCTTTTCCTCTGGACTCGGGGGAACCACGTGGGGCTCAGCACAGGGGCCACCAAACCCCACTGTGTTTGTGCCCCAGGGGGTGGGTTACACTGCTGGGTTTGTGGGTTAAACCCAATTTCTCTTTGTGCCATTGCATTGATTGTAATATTGTTATTAAATTGTAACTCTGACTTCTAATCTCTTTGGTGTTGGGTTCGTTTCTCCTGCCACTTTATCTTTAAACCAGCACACTCTCCTAGGGCTGACTCAAGGCTCAGTTATAGCTCCCCATTTGTGGAAATACATTTTAGTAACCAATTCAGAATTGGCAACAATGTATGTGCTTGGGATGGGAAAGTCTCATAAAAGAAGTTCTCAATATATTTCATAAATAAAAGTATATTAAGAACATAAGAAATTTTCCACAGCCCATAGGATACAGTGTTTGAGAAATCACAGCAGCTCTTGGGTGAAATTAGATTGATCCAGGAGAATAAAATTTGTAGCAGTTGAAACCAGGTGGGAAGTTCTAGGTAAGCAGAGTAGGAAGGTGGTTGGAGGTTGTGCTGGCACATCCTTGCTCCTGAGAATCCTGCCTGGATCTCAGGGAGGTTCATGGGTTAAAGGAGAAGAGTTCTTGAAGAAACACCTGGATCCAAGTTCTGGAGAGACCTTGTTTGCTCCAGGGTCACCTGGGGGTTTGGGAAACCACACAGTGAGCTCCCAGGTTTGCTTTACCCCTCCTGCACCACACAAGGGGATGGTTCTTCTTCTTCTCGGGAGGTGGATGCATTTCCACAGTGCACCATCATTTGGTCTGACTGTTTTTGTTGTTTTCTGCAGTTCATTCTTCTGCAAGATGAGCAGATCAGGTCCATAATGACAAACCCTGCAGAAGGAGTTGTGTGGAGTGTGAGTGGTGGATACGACACCAACCAAGAGCTGTCAGGCAGCCACAGAACTGACATGTGATACTGGGTGCTTTAAGAGCAATTTACATCTTCTAAGGACCATACTATATAAACACTAATTAATCTCTAATTAACTTATCTATATGTATTAGCCAATTAATCTCTAATTAGTTTATTTGCAGACTCTTTCACATTGGGAACTAATTTAGGTGAGGCGTAAACCTCGTGGGACTAGTTCTGCTGTCTGGGAGAGGTGTAAGTCAGGGGGATGTGCAAATCCGTGGTGGTGCAGTCACAGGGATGCAGCAGGGAAGAACTGCTCCCAGGAATGGATAAATAAGGCTCTTTGTGAGTTCAGAGAGAGATGCTGTGCCATGCTGAGGAGCAACATCAAAATGCTCAGAATTAATTAGCTGACATTGATGGGGCTTGATTATAGAGTTTGGTTATTTTTAAGATTTGTTTCTTCACAGGGTGACATATTACTGGAAGAGCATTAGCAGGAGTGTCCAAAAGTGACTACAAAGCCTGAGCTGGCAAACTTCTGCTAATGCCCCTGTTGTGGGCAGAGCTCAGAGTGAGGGGAGGAGAGCAAGGAAGGAAACTTTGCTCCATCTCCACTCAGGCCACTCATCACGGCTGAAAATACCCTTCAGAGAGATCCTTCCCATGCACATTTGGACTAATGACCCCAGATCTGAAGCTCCATCACCTTTTAGAATGGAGGCAAAACGTGTCTGGTTTTCAGGGGTGGCAAAGGCACCACTCTGTGTTTTACAGAGTTCTCTTATCCCACCTCCAGATAACTGAAGGTGAGGGAAGGAGCTCATTTCTCCAGCACTTTCAGGGGCTGTCACTGCTCTGAGTGCCTCCATGGTGTCCATTTCCAGCCTCCTCCTTTGCCATCAGGGGATAATTGGCACCATTCAGAGGCAAACCCTCCCCAGTGGTGGCACTGCCAGGGCAGCCCAGCTCTGCCCTGTGGCAGTGGGACATGTGGGCACTTTGGGGCAGGAAGGGCTCGGGTGTGGAGGCAGGAGCAGGGAGTTCAGCTCCAGCTCCTGAGGATTCCCAGAAACATTGCCTTGCCCATGCAGATCACTAAATATAAAATATAAACAGAAAGAGTCTGAGCTTGGGCAGGACTGTTACATTCCCAAATTGCTGTGTCATTTTATTTGCCGTGCCATTAGGAAGGAAAAACCTGTTAGTTCTTAGCGAGTTCTAAAGCTCCTCACATTCCATTTCCAGGAGCAGCTGGAGCAGCTGGAGCAGCCCTTCCTGAGGCTGCAGGAACAGAGAGCCAAGTGCTGACACTGGCCATGGAGCTGCTCTTTTATTCAGGTGTCCTTGCAGCACAGAAACACCTGACATCGTGTTTACAGCCTGTGTGCAAGAGAACCAGGAGAAATCCTACACATTTTTGAAGGCAGTGCTCAGATTCAGTTGTCATAATTCACAGTGTTGCTCCAGGGCTTCCATATTGCTTTGGGCATAAAGCTGTATTATAAATTACAGCACACAAAGCTGAGTTTGACCTACCAGTTGATGCATAATAAACTGACTTAATTCTGAATATTAACTACATATTGTGGCCTAGAGGTTTTTTCCTCTCTAAGTGTAGTCCTGAATTATACAAGAATCCTTTTCTCGTGAGTGAAACCTAAATATAAACACATTCCCAGTCTTAATACCACACAGAAAGGTGCCAATGGGAGAATATTTTCATCCTAAATACATTTCTTTGGGTAGCAGAAAATAATTCCTGAATATTGCCAAGTATAGGAAGTAATTATAGAGACTTTTCCAAAAGCAATCATCAGGAGAAGATGAATATCTGAGGGATCTTGGTGGCTGTGCACAGAGAGATCCTCTGGCTGCAGTGGCAGATTGTTCCTTGGGGTGTCCAGCCCTGCCCTACCAATGTGGATTTTAATGCATCCTGGCTCAGGTCTAGAATTTTGCCTTAGGCTGAAGTGTATGAGAACCAATTTAAGCCCTGCTGAAGATGTCTAAAATAAAAAAGGTGTGGTCAAACCACCTTAGGGTTTAAATGCCACTCACAGAATTTTTGCAGTGGATCAGTAATACCTGATGCCAGAATCTGCAACACCCTTGGCCACCAGAACAACCAGAGATGTGTCTGAAGAGACTGAACCTAAATGGGTTCATTTGCTGAGAAAATGTTGCTGCAGGAAGCTACAGGTTAGAGCTTTAAACTGCTTTGTAAGTATTGAACAAAACACAAAGGATGGTGAAACATCCTGGGCTCATGTTTTTTGTTACACTGCAGGTGGTTGTGTGTAGATTATACATGGCATTTCCTGTAAAATCCTTCGGCATTTGCAGGATTTTTCCCAAAGGAATACAACAAAAACATGAGGTTCAGGCATTTTGCACCCTTTGTTAATTGTATCTCATACATAGGCCAGTTTTTGGTATTTTTTCCTTTCAACTATCCATCAATCTGATCAGACTTCTATGAACTGAGGACACTGAGTGTCATTCAGATTTGGGGGTTTATTCATTGGTTTCCTACCACTGGGTGGTGTTTGGAACCAGCCTGGCACTGCAGTGGGCACCAGAGTTTATGCCACTCTACAGGGCAGTCCCCAGGGGAGCTGTGCCCTCTGCCCATGCCCAAACCTGCCAGGTGGGGATGGACTTTCCCCGCTGCCAACCACTCTAAAACCCCCACACTGTGGCAATATGGAATTCTCCAAAATTCTGGGTGGGACATTAAAGAATTGGAGAGGATGTTTTCCCCTATGGCAGCTCAGAATGAGAGATGAGGAGATGATTTTTACCTCTGCTCCTGTACTGCCTGGGGGGAAAGGAAATGGAGAGGAAGAGAATGGGAGGTTGGTCTGCTTGGGATCTTCCCCTCCCCTCTCCTTGCTGAGGAAAGAAGGCTGAAAATCCCAGATCCACAAGCTCTGCTCTCAGCAAGGTCCATACATGTGGTGTCTGGGTAGGCAATAACCAGCTTTACCAGTTTAACCAGAGCCAGCCTGGCCATCCTCTCTCTGCAGGTACCTCAGGGGTTACTCACAACACCCAGTTTTTTTTTCTCCTTGCCTGAAACAGCTCAGGTGGAACTCAGGGGATGCAAATTCCCACTGAGCACCAAAATGCTTTGGGAAATTTGTGATTCAAGAGTACATTAAATACCAAGTCATCAGAAAAGTGTTTTTAAGGGAAATCAAAAAAGAGCTGATTTGAAAATATTCTGAAAATAGTCTTGAATCAGCTTTTAACTACTTGGGTTTCACACACACACACACAGAGTATTTCTGTCTGCAGAATTTCTTACAATACTTTATTCTGGAATTAAACCCAGATGTGATAATACCTCGTTTTCTCAGCAGAGTCCTGGTGAGAAGCACATGACAAACAGCAGTACCCCAATCATTTCCAGAGCCATACTTCATCCATCAGAAATATTTAAAATTCAGTCATTAATCAAGGCAGCTGCACACTTCCTTCAAGTGATCAGTCACTAATAGCTTAAGAACTCTGATTAAAAAATATATAAAAAACAAACAACAAACCAACAACAACTCAACAAGTGGTTTTTATAGAATTCCCCCTGTCCAGCCCTTCTTTGAGTTTTGCAGAAGGGAAAATCTCAGGATAGCTCCATCTTCTATAACAATCCTCCAATGGAGCAGCCAAGTTAACTTGACATCTGGAACATCTTTCTAGGGATTTCTCCCCACCTCTTGGAGGCAGGATCTGGGTTTTCAAGTAGATGCGTGACCATAAGGAACGATGCTTTGAATGATTCTATGTTTTTTCTTGTCAAGGAACACCAGGAGAATATTTTGTTGTGTACATGTAGCCATGAGAGCAGAAAAGCTGAAAACCAGAGGTAGCCAAAGCTGAAACAAAACCAAACACCAAACTTCATCTTTTATTTCTAGACTGAATACTGAAAATCTGTCTAAAAGAACCCTCAAACTCTGCCTTATGTGAGTAATTCAAACTCAGTGCAGTCACTTAGCAGGGATGAGAAGTTCTTGGCTTTGCTGTAAATTCTGGTTTGCAGTC
>JAJPCS010000145.1:357601-381601 GCA_021164005.1 Willisornis vidua nigrigula
TCCCTAAAAAGCAGGGATAGGTATTAGCTCTTTATTCTTTCCTGAGGTTCTGTGTTTTTGGAAAATTCTCATTTGTAAATCTGTCAAGAACTAGACCTTCATTTATTGAATTAAGCTGATCTCTGTTTTCTGTTCCAAAGCATCCAGAGGCAGTGGCTGTGAGACATTCTATGCACAGGTGGCCTTGGAGGTATCTCTGCTTTGTCTGAGTCCTGTACCTGAAGGAATAACAGAAGCCACAGAGCGGGGACACACAGCACCAACCCTCTCAGCACAAAGGTAGGACTCTGTCCTTCAAAGCCCTGGTGGGTTCTCTGCCCACCAAATGGCACAGGCCTGTCCTAAGAATGTGATGGTTGGCTCTTCATGTAAAGACTTCTCTGTCTGTATGGGTGCAACTGTGAAGTGAAATGCTGATTTTATCCAACTGGCATGTTGTGAGCCCCAGGAGAGCTGCTCTGATGCTTTGGGACTGGGGTGGAGCCTCCCAGCACTGGTGTAAAACAGCCTTAACTCCTCCATCCCCTGTGAACAGCAACTGCCCAGCTGGAGAAACCACTTCCACTGGTGTTCTCACGTGGAGCTGGGGATGGAGAAAGTGTGAAAAAATCATGCATAGAACAAAGCAGAGCCTGGCACTGGCAGAAACTCAGCTGAAGTCTTGGCTGTTTCTGGCATTAAAACATAACTGGGGAGGTAGGTGAGATCAGAGAAAGGTGGTGTGAGAAAGGGAATGGTTTTTCCAGTTCCTTCCTGATCAACAACCCCCTGCACAAGGATCTCTTGACTCCTGCCAACACCTGACCTAACAGGCTTTGCACAGAGCCAGGCAGTGCCCTCCCCTTTGGCAGAAGGGGCCGCTGGAACACAACCTGGGGTAACTCCTACAGCAGGACAGCAAAACCAGCTGCAGACCTTAAAAAACCCCCACAGGTTTCTGCCTCCTGAGTTGTAGCAAAATCCTGGAGCAGTCAAGCTGGTGATACATTTGCTGCCTCGTGTTGCCCATAGAGTAAAATATTTATAACATTTATAATGTATTAGATGAAAATCGTGTGGGAAGTGGCACTGCAGTTTGCACAACTGCTGACTCCAGTGCTTGTCCAACGGGCCTGATTTGCACTCTGGGGGGCTGGTGCAGAAGACAAGCTAATTCCTTGTGCAGTGCAGGATTTCTTTTGGGGCTCCTGGGCTGGATCTTCATGCTTTGTTTTCATCATCATGTAGGTCTGTGGGTTATGGGAGCCACTGGATGGGGGAGGAGGGCTCAGGTACATGTCCAAATGTCACCTTGAACAATTTTAGGCAGCACCACATGCAGACTTTTCTGAAGAAACAGTAATGAATGGTACAAGAGCTTGTGAATGTGGATAGCCAAGATTTATATAAATAAAATTTAATGTTCCTTCATTTAAAATTACTTCAGGAGAGTTTCATAGGTAGCTGGTAGACTCACAGATCACAGAATATGCTGAGTTGGAAGGGACCCCCAAGGACCATCCAGTCCAACCCTCAGCCCTGCACAGGCCCATCCCCAGGAGTCACTCCCTGTGCCCCAGAGCATCATCCAAACCCTCCTGGGGCTCTGCCAGCCTTGGGGCTGTGCCCACTGCCCTGGGGAGCCTGGTCAGTGCCCACCACCCTCTGGGGGAAGGACCTTGTCCTGAGATCCAACCCAACCCTGCCCTGGAACAGCTCCAGCCATTCCCTGGATGCTGTCACTGCCCTGGCACAGCTCCAGCCATGCCCTGTCCCTGTCCTGGCACAGCTCCAGCCATACCCTGGGTGCTGACCATGCCCTGGCACAGCTCCAGCCATTCCCTGTGCCCTGTCCCTGCCCTGGCACAACTCCAGCCATGCCCGGGTGCTGTCCCTGGTCCCATAGAGCAGAGATCAGTGCCTGCCCCTCCTGAGGAAGTTGTCTCTGCACTGTCTCCCCTCAGTCTCCTCTTCTCCAGCTGAACACACCAAGTGGCCTCAGCTGCTCTTCACACTCTTCTCTTCCAGTCCCTTCCCCATCTCTGTGTCCCTCATTTGCACACTCTACAGTGGCTCAATCTCTCCCCCCATTACAGGTGGGGCTGCCCCGGTGCAGAGCAGAGTGGGACAATCCCCTCCCTCAGCCATTCTGGGCCTGGTGCCCCCCAGGGCAGGACAGGGATGTCCCTCCTGGCTCCAGGGCACTGCTGACTTGTGGCCAACTGGCCACTGACCAGCACCCCCAGGAGCCTTTCCTGGCACTGCTTTCCAGCCTCTCATTCCCAGTCTGTCTGTCCATCCGGGGTTGCCCATCCCAGGGGCAGAATCTGACACCTTTCCTTATTGAACTCCCCATGGCTGGTGATTCCCAGCCCTTGCTCTGTCCAGGTCTCCCTGCAGGGCCTCCCTGCCCTCGAGGGACTCAGCAGCTGCTCCCAACACCAAACCCCATTGGGATGGCACATCTGGGGCAGAGGTGGTACCTGGATGGTGACAGCACCCACAGTGCCCAGCCCTGCCCAGCCTGGCAGGCAGGTGGGTATGAGGCAGAGCCTGCACTCCCAGAGCTCTGCCTGTTCCTCAGCAGGGACCCCCCGGGCAGCATTTTTGGTGCTGCCCCTCCCCTGGTTTGCATACAGAGCTGCCACAGGGCTTTGGGAAAGGCCATGGGCACTAACAAGGAAGGATGTGCCAATGGAAGTGGCCTGGCTGGTTGGAACCATCAGGTTCCGGAGTTGGAGGTTTGTGGTCACAAGTCCTCAGGCCTGTCGTGGGTGGCACTGTGTGCTCTGGCAGGGATGTCTTTGCCTGGCACTGAGGCACTTGGGTTCACAGCCCTGGGTAAGCCTTAGGATAGTCTCAGAGCTCCACAAGTGCACAGGAAGGTGAATTTGCTTTCTAAGACCCAGCTATGAGCAGCTCTGAATGAGTTTTCTCTGTGAGTGAACAGGGTTTGGAGGGAAAAAGGTGCTGAAAACAGCAAATATACTGTTGAGTCCAATCTACTACTGGTAAAAGACAACTGTCATTCCTCAAGACACTGAATGTGGGTTCAAAATCTTTCACTCTGAAGACTCTGAAATCAAAACTTGCCAAACAATTGCAGTATTATCTGTTTATTCATTACAAGATTCTCACTTGGAATGTTTGTGATGTGAATGTAAATGTTACCTTGACAAGACACTTCATGATTGGGGAAACTGGTCTGTCTGCACAGAGGAAAAATTATCTCATGGATGATCTCCACAGCTATTTAAACATAAACTGGTATTTCAGTATAGATTAAGTAAGGAATTCAAGGCTATGAAATATATTGGATGCATTACATGTCTAATTAAAAAGTAATAGTGACAAAATCTGAAAGGAAAATTGGATCATAACAATGGGATGTTCCTTGTAGGAGGGAAAGAAATTACCTTTTCCCTTTAGCTGCACAGCGTGGCTTCAGCCCTGCAAGCCAGACTGCTGAAATACAAATTTAGATACACACACATTGACAGAGATGACAGAGTTTCACATCTGGAAAACTGGATAACAACAGTTTAGTTCAGGCAGAAGGATGAAAATGATGCATCCTCTTCTGAAGCATGGCATGAATTCTAGATGAGCAGATACACATTTCAGCTTGTAGGAGTCAACTAGGAAGAAAAAGAAAAGAAAAGGGAAATACTAGCTCGGAGAAACTGCCTTTTGGTGAGTTATCACAGAATCATAGAATGGATTGGGTTGGAAAAGCCCTCCGAGATCATCAAGTCCAGCCCTTGATCCAACTCCAGTCCCTTTACCAGATCATGGCACTCAGTGCCACGGCCAAGCTCAGTTTAAAACCCTCCAGGGATGGGGAATCCACCCCCTCTCTGGGCAGCCCATTCCAATGCCTGAGCACTCTCTCTGCAAAGAAGTTTTTTCTGCTCTCCAACTTCAATTTCCCCTGGCAGAGCTTGAGCCTGTGCCCCCTTGTCCTAAAAGAAGTTCTAACAAGAATGGTTGTGACATGTTTAGATTTTCTCCTGTGCTGTGGTGGAGTAAGTGATAAAGCACCACCTGACTGACTGTTAATGTTTGGGAGCATCAAGCAGTCGATTATCCAAGTTGTTGTGCACTGTGCACATGTGCACCTGCTAGTTTGAAATGCTGATGCACCAGGGAGAATCTGGGCTGCCCAAGGAGGCAGCTCTGACCCATTTCTTTGATCTATGGCTTGGTCTGGCTTTGAGTTCAGCCAGGAAGTTTCCTTCCCACTCGGAGTCTGAGCGACAGTAGCTCAAGGCCTGAACACTCTCTGTGCCTTCCACTCAGTGTGAGAGTCTGTGCACCCCCCAAACCCAAAACACAGGGAATACACAAACTTCAAAGGGAAAGGAAGCAGGGAGATGGGAGAAGCAGCTTCCCTGCACTCCTCCCAGGGTAGAACAAAAAGCAATCTGCTGAAGATGAGCTCACAAAAAATGTCAGGCTGCGTATAGTTAAAATAGAAAAATGTGACATTTTTTCCCAGATTAAAACATGTTAATGGGGAAAAATTGCAGCCATAATAAATATTGTATGAAAAGCTGCCAAGTAACAAAGCCTTGACAAACTCAGGAGAACAAGGAACTTCAGTTGATGCTGCCACTTTATTTTTGCATTCTGTTCTCTCTGCTCTTTCTGTGCATGCACAACCCCTCAATGTCAGTAGGAGTGTGGCATAAAGGACAGATTAATTTAGACATCACATTGATACACATCTCCTAGAGCAGTGTGGCCCCATGGTGCTCTCACCACGAGATCCCCCAGTCTTTGTGGTGTCCTGTGAGAACCTGTATCCTGTGGGATCCCTACACACATCTGAATGATTTTCATTGTTTTTTACGACTGACAGACCAAAAAGACTGGGGAAAAAACCCTGGAATTTGCTGTCAATAGTGATTAAGCCTTTAAGAAGTAGCTTAAAACTGTTTATCAATTTTGAAACAATAAGGTGTTGATATATGGGAAATGATACATTATTATTGGGAGTCATTAAAAGAGGTCGGACTTTGCAGAGAGATTTCAAAACCAAACCCTTTGAATTGTGTCAGTTAAACTTCAGCTGTGTCTTGTGGAAGCAGAAAATCAGGACTAATGGTTTGGACTTTTGAGTGTGGGTAGGGATAACTGACACCCAATACATGGGATAATTGACACCCAGTACATGGGATAATTGACATCCTATATATGGGATAATTGATATCCTATAATGGGATAATTAATACCTTATACATGGGATAATTGACATCCTATATATGGGATAATTGACATCCTATCCACAGCACTGTCTAGAACTACCTGAAGGGAAGTTCTGGACAGGTGGGGGTGGTCTCTTCTCCCAGGCACTCAGCAATAGGACAAGGGGGCACGATGGGCTCAAGCTCTGCCAGGGGAAATTGAAGCTGGAGATCAGAAAAAACTTCTTTGCAGAGAGAGTGCTCAGGGATTGGAATGGGCTGCCCAGAGAGGGGGTGGATTCCCCATCCCTGGAGGTTTTTCAACTGAGCTTGGCCGTGGCACTGAGTGCCATGATCTGGTAAAGGGACTGGAGTTGGACCAAGGGTTGGACTCGATGATCTCGGAGGTCTTTTCCAACCCAATCCATTCTATGATTCTATGATTCTATATATGGGATAATTGACACCCTTTATGTGGGATAATTGACATCCAATATAGGGGATAATTGGCATCCTATACATGGGATAATTGGCACCCAATATATGGGATAACTGACCTCCCATATAGGGGCTGTCTTCCTGAAGTTCCAGGCTGGTTCCCCTTCCATGGACATGAGCACACTCTCACTGGCGGGGCAGCAGCCTCAGCCTGTGTTCCCAGTGGGAGCTTCTGCTCTGCTCATGGTTTGGGCACCTGCAGGTCAGATGAACCATCTGGGGGTGTGCAGAACTCAGCCTTGCTGAGGGAGCAAACCCAGATGTTCTGCAAGCATTCAGGATGCCACAGCTGGGGAATCCGGGGGTCACTGACCTGTTTGTCCTCTCATTTGGAATGCCCTTTCTCCCAGGTGGTGACCCCTGTGTGTTGGATGCTTTGTTCTGCTCTGCAAACCTGAGCCTGCTCTGGGATTTGCCTTCCCTGGCCACAGGAGGTGGCAGATTTGACTCTTGCCCAGCACATCTCCATGTCAGGCACAGTGGTGGCCCCTCACACTTTGGCTGCTCCAGTGTCAGTGTTGATCCCCCAGATGTGTCAGCAGCAGCAAAGCTTTCCTCCTCGATGAGCTATAGGTGCCTCCTGTACCCTTTAGGCCAACCCCCCCCTATTTCTATACATTTCTGGCTTGAAAATTGCTTTGCATTCCTTTGTGGAACTCTCAGCTGTGAGTCCAGCAGAGCTCATTGCACAGGAGCCTCTTTCAAAGGGGATTGTCAGGAAGACACAAATGTAGTTGTCTAATTGTGAAAGTAACTTGTAAGTTGGGCAGAGGCAGATTTGCAGTGATGGGAAGGAGCAGTGCTTGAAATGAAAATAAATACAAGACTATCCTTTCTATTCTGTGCTTTATTCTTTTAAAAGTAAACTGTGCTATTTTCACCTGAATCACAATTACATTTATGAGAATTTCAGTATTTTCTCGAAAGCTCTAAGATACAGGTGGATCTTCAGAAGTTTTCTTTCTCTTCAGTCCTTTGCCTTTGCTTTTCTGGTGTTGTGCTCTAACCATAAAAGCTAATGAAAGATGTGCATTTCCAAAGGAGTGAACTACAAAATGCAGTAAACCACTGATTAGAAAATAATAAACACATGGAAGTTCAGTTTGGAGGGATATAAAAATTGTGGACAAAACAATGAGTATTAGTTAGGGTAGTATAGAAAAATACAGAAATGAAATTTCATATCAAGAGTGAGCTAATTCTTCATTTTCTAATGTAGGACTGGGGAGATGGAGGGCAGAAAACAAGTGGCATAATGACTTTTTTTTCCTCCCAGATGTGTGTTGCTGTAACTCCTCCCAAAATGTGTGTGGAAATGCTCTACTCTGTATCTTTTACTAGAAAAACTGAATTTTGTCCTGGCACTTGGTGAGGGATGATCTCCACAGTGAGCTGAACTGTGCACTGTTTCCTTCTGTGCAGTGAACTTGGAATCCACGCTGAAGAATTCCCTGTCTTTCTGAATTATGTGTGTAATAGTCTGCTCAGGGAGGTGTAAAGCCATCATCATAATCTTAAATCCCCAAATAATCCAGATTCCCCCCAAAGGGCTGACTGAGCAATTGTACCAGCACTGCTCCTGTGTGGAGGAATAATGAAATTCTGCTCCTTTTAACCCCAAACCCGGGTGATGTTCAGTGCTGCTGTCCCACAGCCTCACCCACAGAGCTCTGTCCTGCTCTCTGGTTCTTCCTTCTCTGAGTTCTGACTCCTTCCTTCTCTGAGTTCTGCCTCCTTCCTTCTCAGAGTTCTGCCTCCTTCCTTCTCTGAGTTCTGACTCCATCCTTCTCTGAGTTCTGACTCCTTCCTTCTCTGAGTTCTGACTCCTTCCTTCTCTGAGTTCTGACTCCTTCCTTCTCTGAGTTCTGCCTCCTTTATCTCTGAGTTCTGCCTCCTTCTTCTCTGAGTTCTGCCTCCTTCCTTCTCTGAGTTCTGACTCCTTCCTTCTCAGAGTTCTGACTCCTTCCTTCTCTGAGTTCTGCCTCCTTCCTTCTCTGAGTTCTGACTCCTTCCTTCTCTGAGTTCAGACTCCATCCTTCTCCAGGCACCTCAGCAGAGCCCCAGAGCTGAACTGCCATTCTGTCTGTGGACACATCTACAACAACATGCACAGCCAAATTGCTGTCTGGGTGTGACAGACCATTTGCATTTTCTTAATAGTGAGTAATTGCTGTAAGTAGGGATCCAATTGTGATACAGAAACAGTGTGCAAGTCTCACAGGCCCGTACTTAGTGAGCTTTATTTTTTTCCTGTTGATGACTGATGTCAAGTGGTTGTTATGGGTTTAGCCAGGTAGGCCAAGAAGTTAGGCTTTAAAGTTCAGACTAGGCCTGAAATTGTCAGCTGACTTGAGCTGGGCTGAGCTAGCTAACAGCTGACCTCTTCCAGCCAATAATATTGTATTCCATACCAAACTACATCATCTCAAAAGGGGTAAAATCCAGTGTGTGGGAGTGGCTTGGTCAGTTGCTTCACAGCTGTGGTCCAGCAAGACACTCTGCCGTCCCAGGAGGGATGGGGAGGCCCAAGCCCGGAGCACCGGCTCACCATCATGTTATCTTGGGGAAGTAAAATGTTTGTTCTTAGCTTTTCTCTCTGCTTAAGTTTGTCTCTGAAGAACTGACTTCTCTAAAATAATTTGTAGTTAAAATGGTAGAATTTGTGTTTAGTAGGAAGTAAGAAGTTATTTCTTGTTATAGATAACTTGTGTAAGTGTGGGTTATATTGTAGTTTCTCTTAATTTTCTCTTTTCTGTATAAATACATGTAGCTAGTTCCAGCATAAACCTGGTTTGAAGTAGTGTTTTCCCTCTCTCCCTCTTCTTTTTCCCTTGGCTGGTGGTGGGGGGGAAGAACCCTTTCACTCTGTCTTGGACAGTTGGCATTTTGCCAGCTCAACCCAAGACAGAGGTCAACAACAGACCATATCAGGGAGCATTTGCAAAAGAGTTGGAACTGTAAATACAAATAACTGTCTGTCCTGTCTCATAGTTCAGGTTGGTACCCAGCACAGAGGCACTAAAAAGCCATATATTATGACCACAAAGATAAAATGGGAGAGGGGAAGAGTGGAGAGAGACAAAAAATAAGGAGCGCAGGCAAGGGAGCAAAGACTTTTGATACTGCACTTTCAGTCCCAAAACTCAGATCAATGAGGACAGAGCTTCTTGGATTGCTTTGGAGAACTGCACATGAACTTCACTGAGAGAGAAAGGACACTGCCAATGTAACCTTCACTCTGGAGCTCTGAACAAGCTGCTTGCTGTAATGTAGAACCTTTCAAACGTCTCTAAGTATTAGAGCAGCACCCAACCAAAGGCAGAATGACTTGCTAAGGTGTGAGCACAATGTGAGTGACCTTCTTGATGTGACACTTGTTTGGCACACGCAACACCTCCAGCAGATGTGCAGTAGTTAAAGCTATTTGAGAGGACTTTTCTGGGGAAGTGTGCAGATCATTTCAACAACATCCAACAGGCTCTCTGCCCACACAGGTAGCAGTGCATTTATATGATAAGAGTGTATCAGAAAAGGAGGTGCTTCTTTCTGTCAGAAGTGCAGATGAAGAGCCCTTCTCTCCTGGCTCCCTGTGTGCTCTGGGGGACTCGTTCCTCCTTTCTCCTACCTTTAGATTCCTGGGGTTCTGTGGGTTGTTTTGTTTTGTTGTTTTCATTTAGCATCATGTTGGTTTTACAATTTGTCTTTTGTCTCTGAAATGTTTTGAGCATCCCACTGAGAGACAGGGCCAGTCTCCTGTCTGAGGACAAACCCAGCCTGGCCTTGTCTGAAGGTGCTCCTGCCCAAGGTGTTGGGCTGTGCTTCGTGTCAGGAGTGTGACACAGCAGAACCTTCATGCTGGCAGGAAGAAACCTGCCAAGGGACCTGGTTTAGAGCTGTGTAGGGAATGTATTTAGCCATGATGGTTTCACACTGGGAAGCATCCCCTGGTGTCCCTGCAGAGGGCAATAATCCTGCCCCTGCTGCTCTCAGAGCAGGAGGACAGAGCCCACCTCCTGTCCCTGATGGGTTCCTCTCACCCCACTGGCATTGGTGGTGGGTGCCAGGCTGCCAGAGACCAGGGAGATGTAGGAACAGTTGTCACTATGACCTGAAACTCCTCTGTGGACCCAAGAAACCCTTTCTGATCAGCACATCTTTGAACTGCAGACATTCCTGTGAAAGCTCTTCGGGTTTTGACCAATCCATTGCACTTGTATTTCCTGCTGAGGAAACCAGAACTGATGAGGAGCTTACTGGAAGTCTAGATGCCCTGTGCTTTATGGGAAGGAAGAGAGTGCATACAACTGGAATCCCTTTGGATTGCTGTCTTGATGAGAAGACACCTCTGATGAGCAGCTCTGGAGTGTGGTGCCTCACAGGCTTTGCCAGCACCCTCCAGGCTGTGCTGCTGCCTGGCACATTTGCCTAGGAAAGAATTTCAGTGTTCTAGTAACACAGGAGACTTTCCCTCTCTGGCAAAGAAAGAGCAGTTCACAAAATTCCATGCATTCTATGGCAATTCCTTGGGTTGGGCTCCAAGTTCAGGGGCTCTGCTAGCAGGGGAAGTACCAGTGTGGGCTCCTTTCTGCTGCAGGTGGCTTGGGCTTTCCCAGAGCTGCCAGGATTTAGCTCTTTGGAGTGTGTTTATTGGGAGATGTGCTTTGCCCTGCCTGATTTTCCCAGATTTGTTTTATATTATAGGCTCTAAAGAGGGGGCAGAAGCACTGCTCCTTCAATGAATAAATATTTATAAGACAAAATTTCCAGTGACATGCCCCATTCTTTCCTTAAAATGGTGAGTGGGGGAGTGAGTTCACAACAGGAAGGGGAACAAGAGTTTTTTGCTCCAGGTAAAAAACTGAACTGAAAACAAGCTGCAGCACCTGAATAACTGTGCTAAGAAGCATCAATTAATTTCAGCTAGAGACCTTTAAGTAGTGTGGGCAGTATAGTATTATATATAAATCAAGGTTTATTTGGCAGAGGGGGACCTGTATTTAAGTAAAGCCACCTGGCAGTGAAGAGCTAATGTCAAGATCCCCAGTTGTGCACAGAGAGCTGTTGTCCTGTAGAGCAGAAGGCTGAGCTGTGTCTGCCTTGCCCATCCTCCCCTCCCTGGTAGCCCCTCACCACATGATTTCTAAAGGTGTTTTTTGCCCCTTTGGTCCACAAACCTCTTTGCCTGGACCTGAACAGTCACCTCTGGAAATAACTGGTGTCTTGTTTGTGAGTGTCCAAAGGTCTGGCTCAGGAGAACCACCAGAAATGTAAAGGGCTCTGTCCAAATTGGCATTACTGGAGATGAGGTGGTTTTTGTTTGGTAGCTGGAGGAGAATTCCCAGAGCCTGACAAGCTGAGCCCATTGCCACACCAGCTCAGGGCTGGAGGTGGCCAGGGGAGGAAGGGGCAGGTGAATTGGCACACCTGTGGTATTGAAACAGGAAAGCACAGACTCTGTACCTGACAAAGACTTTAAACAATATCACTCTCACTATTCAAGTCTCATGCCAAACACCTTGGCTGATCTGTTCTTGGCACAGAGTGTTGCACCTGAATGGAGCCTCAGAGCCTGAGCTGCCTCCCAACACTTGCAGTCACCTTGGTCTCATCAAGAGTCTTGGTTTCCTGCATGGGGCACTTGTTCTTTTCTGCTGTAATTGAACACCTCCCCAAGGCATTGTGTGTGGCAAAGTGGCAATCATTATCCTTACAACTTCCCTCTTTAGACTATTAAGATTATTTTTGTTTCATTAACAGAAAAGCTTGAACTGCAGGAGCAGGAGAGTGATGACAGAAACATCTGGCAGAGGCAGAAATGGAGAGTGTAGTTGGTGAGATCCCTGCTGTTGAGTGAGTGCAATGCTTGTCTCTGGCAGGCTCAGCACCCTGTGTGCCTGTGTCCCTGTCCCTCAGTGAGCTGCTGTCCCCTCACCCAGGCTCAAGGCTGTCTTAGGGCACCTCTCAATATACTTCACTTCAGATTTGTTTTCTCCCCACCCCTGTAACTCAGCTCCTTTGAATTTTGTGAAGTTCTTGGCCATCACCCTCCAAAAAACCTGTAAACCCTCCTTGTAAACCAAACAGAAAATGATTCTCCTCTAACCACTTTGAGTAGAAATAATTCTAACCAAGGTCTTCTCAGCAGTTTCCTGTTCACCCTTGTCGAAATAGTCACGTCTCGGTGCATTTGGGTTGTCTGAGGATTAAACCCCCCACTCCTTCAGCTCCATCTGTGGAGAGGATTTTTGCAGTGCTTCTGATCATTCTTAGTGTTTGCCACTCACAAGACACTCCATCATGTTTTCCTGCTCCTTTGCAAAGTCAAAACCCCCAATCCAATAAGGGAGATTAGATTTCTGAATTCCATACACAGAATCAAAATTACTTTCCTCATTTATTTCCTGTGTGGTGTGGTTTGCATCTCAGGGGGTTTGTTATCCTTTGTTTGGGATTGTTTCTTCATTCAGTTGTCTGCAGAGATGTCCATGTCTGTCCTGGTGTAAGGCAGGGCCTGCAAGGAGCTGCTGTGGCTCAGATTATTCCTTGCAGTGGGGAGTAATTGGCATTTAATTGCATTTGGAGCTCTCGTTTGACAACCTTGCTTGCTCACCAGGCTCCCTCTTAAGAGCTTCATACTCTTTCTGTCATGATTAACCTGAATAATTTCATGTAATCTGCATGTTTTGTAACTCCCTTCAACTCTGACGTAGCAGAATCTGGGCAGGAGCAGAATCTTTGAGCTTGTTGGAAACCACCTGAGGAACTGAGTGACCAAGTTAGTGCTTCTCAGACCTATATGGAGGAGCAGAGTCCTTCCTGTAACCTGAATTTGAAGTTAAAGCTGGGCATAAGATTTCACTCTGCAAATGGCATGGCTGAGGTGCAGCTCAAAGAAGAGTTGGGGCTACAGTGGCAGCTTTTCTGTTCTTTATATATTATGATTTTTTATAGAATAGATTTTTAAAGAAGTGATTCAAAGTATCACAAACACTGATACTCTTTTGTAAGAACTCCAAGAACTTGTTTTTCTCAGCTCAGTGAGAGGGAGTCTGTATATTTGTTTTATTTGTCAATTATGATGCTGCATTGCTCATTTCCCCTTTTCCTGCTCTTTGGGGACTCCTGTTCAGTTTGGGAACAGCCTGTGGTGTGTTTAAACTGGTGCAAGAAAAGGAATTGGATTTGGGAGAATGATTTAAAACTCTTTAGCGTTCCAGTTGAAGATCAGCACAAGAAGTGTTTAAGGTCATACTCAGATTATCAAAATGTCAAAGAATCAAAGCTAATTAAAAGCCCTGATCTGACTCCCAGGGAGACCCAGAGGAGTCGCCTCATTGGTTCAAAGTCAGTGGTTGTTTGTAAGCTGGAGAAATAATTAAAAAAAAAAACCTGCAAAGAAAATAAATTAAATAATTTGGGGACATCTTGATTCAAAATCTTTCTCCCTAAAATCATTGACCTGGTTTTGTTTGAGGCCCTTCATTGCTCCCTATTTTTTAGTTTGGTATTTGAAGCAAACATTAGTTGAGCATCTACTCATTTAATAATCATGTTGCACTAGAGGTACACGTAATTCTACAGAAACAAAGAGCAGTGGTTTATTTTAATGCTCTTTGTATTATAAACTCCAAGGACAATCTTTGTGGTTCCAGCTGGGGGAAAAGAAAGAGAAAAATAGAGCTGTGTTCAGGTTTTACTGAACCTGCCAGTGCAGCTTCGTGCTGTGGGTCCCTCCCTGTTCTTTGTGTTCCATCTCCTCCTGTGTGTCTAATATCTGAATTATCTCTCATAGCTGAAATAGCTAATCAGGAAGCATGAGAGAGTCTTTATGGCAACATGAACCCTGTGTAACAGTCATACATGTCAAACCTGGGTTATTGCCTGGCTTTACCTTTTGCCCTGAAATAGGTTGCCTTAATATTGCTCCTACAGTGGCTGGAAGGATTCCTGAGCATCCCTCATGGCCACATGACACAATATTTGCTTTTAACGTTTGAATGTACAACCAAAACATGCTCCTGTTGATAAATGAAGAGTGTGCCTCTTACCAGACATGAGGGAAATAGGAGAGCATTAAATTCCCATAGGTTAAATCCTATTTAATCCCATAGGTGTGTCTGCACCTGTTGTCATATTCCTCACATTCAGACTTTAGGATTGTTGCACACTGTTAAAATGCAAGGTTTGCAGGAGGCCAGTGAAGAGCTGGGAGAGCAAAAGGGCTTTTGTGCCAAAACCTTGCAGGTTTCAAGCTCTTGTAGCTGGTCCAGCAGAGGATCCTTCCTCTGCCTGTGTTATTACTGTGCTTTACTAAGCAAAGCATTCCAGCATTCCCACATGTTGCTGGAGTTCAGGGCTCCAGAGGAGCTGGGTTTGCTTTATGTCACTGATCACAGAGATTTTCCAGGGCCAATGCAGGTAATGCTGCCTCGATTCAGTGAATACAACGAATCAACTCAGCTCTTCACTGAAATACTTAAAATTGAAGTACTCGGAGAAGGATCCCATATGGACAACTGTGACTTGTGTGGTGGGTTTATCACCAGGGCCCCTCTGCTTTGGACAAGCTGTTAAGAATCTATTATAAAGTCCTGGGGGAAGTCAACACATAAAGTTTGGAAGTGCTGGTTTCAACAGCTGTGGGAGCCAGAGCAGTGTGGACCTTTGAGATGGCCCAGGCAAGGTCCCTGTTGGTGCAGCACTGAAGGACAGCCCTTCCCCAGCCATGACAGACCTGGAGCACCCAGTTTCTGGAGCACCCAGTCTAGTTTCTCCCACCTGCCTGACAGGTTGCACAGGTTCTGCCTGGAAACAGTGGGTTGGGTTTGCCTTTGCTGCTTTGGAGGGACAGAGTGTCTGTCAGGGCCCTTCTTGCCTTACAACTCTGTGAGACCTGGAGCTAAAATCCTTCACTTGTCTGTCTGTCTGTCTTGTCTGTCTGTGTCAATGTGGCTCAGACTCTCCTGCTACTCCTTGTCTGCTTCCTCCTTCTCCTCCTACCTGACCATCTCCCCTTGGCCTCTCCTCCTCTCCTCTTCCCCCTCCTCTCAGCTGCTTTTCTCAGGATCTTGCATGAAATGCCGTGGTCTTAAAAGCTTGAGTGAGTTGTGAAAAGCTTTTTATTACCTGCCAGAAGTCACTTGTCTTTGCAACTCTTGCAGGCTCCTCTGGTTATTTTTACTTGCCGAGTGTTTTCTCCCCCATTCTTCAGCTGCTGGGCAAGATGGTGTTCATTTGGCTTCAGTTCTGACAAAAGATAAATGAGCTTTGGGCCCTCAGTGATTCACTCTGGCTGCCAGAGGGTTCCAAAATAGCAAACTATTTTTCATAACTGCAATGTGATATGAAGTGAGTTGCAGCAGGTGCTCCAGCACACACCACAGCCGTGTGTGGAGCGGGGAATTCATTACAGCTCCCTCGTTTGTCCAGAAAGAGTCACCTTTTGGAGTGGCCAGTGCTCTGTCTCTGCCAGCTGGAGGGGTGCTGGGAAGGGACAGGGCTTGGGCTTGTGCAGCAAGTCCATATTGAAATGGAAGTGTGAGGTTAATCCGTTCATCTCGCGAAGAATCCTTCTCGTTTGGCAGATTCATCATCTCCTTTCCCATCCCCTGTAGTTTGGTTTGCTGCCTCTCTCAGGGATGCAGACAGCATGGATCCGTGGGGTTTAGGCTTTTATCTTACTTGTGATTGCATTTCAATGTCTTTCACATTATAGATTTGCTGCAGGTACAACTTTTAATTGCAGTTTGTGGGGGAAAAAAAATCCAATTTTTAGTAATTGACAGTGTGCTCTTGATAGAAAACTTCCCTCCTTGGACCCCCAGTGAAGAAATCAAGTATGTCAGATAAGCTGATGGCTTGATGTCTCCTTCAGCTTTTGTTTAAGATCACAGAAAATGAGAAAATAAGTGCTCAGAGGTGTCAGAGCCCTGCAAACTTCTGGGCAAGCCCATAGAGGGGTTTGCAGGAATGGCCAAGCCCAGACCCTGCACCTGCATTCCCACTGACATAAACAGAATGGAACCACCTCAGGTCCTGCAGAATCAGCTCTTGAAGAATTTATGCCTGTATAATTGCTCAGACATGGAAAATGTAATAAATATTAATGTTGTTCTCAAGGAACAGTTTCCAAAGAAGAAATGCACAGATAAATTTAAACTTATGCATATTTTAATCCATAAAATACAGATTTTTCTTAAAGTGCTGGAGTATTTAAAGCCTACAGATAGCCAGTATTCTATACAAATGTTTTCACACTGAGCAAGATTTATGTGGCCATGCATTGTGTGTAGAGGTCCAGCACATGTTTAAAAGCACATTTAACCCAAACACATCTTTTTTCCCTGGTTTATGCAGCACCCAAGTCAGTAAAAGCTGGCAGTGACACAGAGGCCCCTCTCCTGTTTCAAACACCAGCATTGCAGCTCCTCTGGTGGTTTGTGGCTGTGCCTCTGCTGCCCAGCAGGAAATCAGGGAGCCCAAGGCCTTTGACAGAAGTCACCTCTCAGCACCTCAATAAAAAGCATCCCCTGGGATGCAGCAGCACCTGGAATGGGTGGGTGCCCCACTGCCCCTGGCTGGCTGCCCAGGGCAGGCTTTGTGCCTTCTGCAGAATTTGCAGCAGGATTTTGCCCTGCAGAATTCCATCTGGGTAGGTTTTGCTGCTGAGGAGCAAAGCAGAAAAGAGGAGGCTCCAGATTGAGTGCAGGGAAACTCAGAGTTGGGTGAAGTGTTTGTAAGATTTGCTGCCATCCTCCACCTCCCATGGAGACAGGAAAGCAAGCTCTGGTACACAGACATCACTGCTGCCCTTCCAGGGAAGAGCAGCACAGCCAACCCTCCTAAAGCCCCCAAAACCCAAAAGCAAAGCCAGGAGAAAACACTTGATTTCCTTGTTATGATTAATATAAACCACATTTTCAAAGGCTGCTGGAAAGGGGTGGCCACAACTAATGCCTTCAGGCTTCTCTCAGAATTAAATAGTGCTAAAGGAAGAAGGGGTTAGAAAAGCAGGAGAGCCAAAGAGTGATATTCCTGAAGGGATCTGGGGCACTGTGTTCATTCCACGGGCTGGAGTTTCTCTCAGCAGCACAGATAGTTACTCACTGCTTGTGTTAGTGCTGGATTTGTCCCCTCCTTTCCCTCACTGGTAGCTCTGTGCTCCCCCTGAGACTCCCAGGGTGGGATTCGGCCTTTGGGGGATAAGAGAGAGAAGGGGAGAACAATAAAATCAATCTTTGGTTTCCCATTTGCCAGTTTGTCCCTGTGTCTGGATATATGGAGAACAATCATCAGCCTCCAACCAGTGCAAGATTTTGGGTTCTCGAGTCATGAACAGACCTTGGCTTTTGTGGAAATGCTGTTCTTAACTAATTCCACAGAGAACAGAATGGTGAGCTCATCTTTTGACTGGGAATTCTCGAGCTAACTGCTCTCCAGGTCTCCCCCAGCACACTCTGTGCATCTCATCTCAAGTGGAGAGCCGCAGATTTCACACGATGCCCAGAAGTGTTTTGACAGATGAGATCTGGCAAATTCTTTCTGCGCCCATTTGCAATGTTAATTAGAACAGGAGAAAAAAAATAAAAAGAAAAAATAACCCCCAAACTTCAGCCTCTGTGCTGAAGCAACAAGTTGGAATTCCAGCAGAGCAGTTGGTGGGTACAGACGGGCTGGAAGGAGGGGCATTTCCCCGGGTCCAGCAGGTCTCACTCACCTGGCACTGGGGCACGTGTGGCACTGAGGGGGAAGGGTTTTAAAGGAATTTCTGCCTGGCAGCTCCTTGTGCTGTACAAGTGGATAGATAAGAAGTGCCTTGTAGCATTTTGTACCGTAGCACAGGCGAAGAGCAGGAATAAAAGAATATTAGAATATTCAACTCTTAAACCATTTATTCATTTGGGTATTCATGAATACAGAATTAGAGATGCTCAGGTGCTGGTTCTTCAGCCCAGATATATCTATTATGTGGTGTTTTACTTCCATAGTAATTTTTAAAAATACTACAGGCATAGATGCATTTGATGCAAGCTAAAAATAAACCAAACCCAAATGTGTGGATGTTTTCTTGTCCTTTTTTTTTTTTTGGCATTAACAGTTAAACCCAAGGCTGAAATGTCATTACACAGATCACATTCCCATTTGCAAGACCAGATGTAGGATGTTGTGTCTGTAACTTGCTTTAGATGACTTAAAATGGTTTAAATTGCCAATATTAGACAAGAGCTCCTTGCAAGCAACCTGTAGAACAAAAATTATTATAAACCCCATTGATTTCAGAGTTTTGGGCTCTTTTCATGAAGTTTTAAGAAAACCAACATGACCTTTCAAGTAATAATTATTGCAGCTTTGTGCTGTTACACTTCTCTTACACTGCAGTGTTGGATATTTTAAGACTGGCAGAGGGTTTGTTAACCTGCTCCTGAACAGACCTTGCTGTGCTGGAGTGATTTGCTGTGGTTGAATTCCCACCAGAGAGTTCCAGCAGCTCAGATCTCTCCTCTCACTGTGCCATGTCTTACTGAAGCCCAACACCTGCTGAGCCCCAAGTTTTGTGTTTTCAGGAAAAAAGGACAGGAGTCATGACCATTGCCACGGCCATGACTGGCTGGAAACCCTCCTGGCAAAGATGTGTGGTAGGGTTTGTTTCTGTGTTTCTTTGTGCTCAGACTGAGGGGCAATATTGGTCAATTATAACATTGATAAGGCCATAAAGCAGCACCACTAAACTGGCACTGCAAGGGGGTGGGGAGGCAGCTGAGACACAAGAATTGGAACTGTGGGAATTAGTTTTTTGGGGGAATAAGGGGTTTCTGACCCAATAAATTCATCCCAGGTGTCCCAAGTTGGTAGTTTTCCAGCTGTTGTCAGTCCTGTGTGTTCACCCAGAACATGAGGCAGTTCTGCAGTGCCTGAAAGGGGCCTGACACAGGCACTGGGATCATTCCCTGCTTACTTTCCTCCTGCTTCTGGGGAGAGAGGGAGCCCTGCTCTGACCCCCCTCCAAGCAAGGAAGTGTCTCTGTGTATAAATCACTTTTCTCTTTTTTTTTTTTACATTAGGTTGGTGCTTTCCATTCAAGGATTTAATGCCTCACACGTGTGTAAGAGAAAAACCTTCAGACACTTTGTGTGCACTTTGCTGGCTCGGGAACCCTGATCCTTGGGGTGCTCATTTCCAAGGAGAAATGAGAAAGGGACTCCAGAGAGCACCTTCTTCTCCTGCTCTGGGAGGGGGTGCAGACATGTGGGTCTCTGGGAAATGAGTCTTTTTTAAGGATCAATCCTTTGGCCAGCACATTTTGTGCTACTGAGCAAACTCCCAAGGCAGATCTGATGCAAGGCCATGTCAGCTGTCTGTGAATGTCGTGGTACAGAGTCTGGATTTGGGGTTGGAAAGGCAGTTGTTTGCCACTGAATCCTTGTTAGCAGCACTGGCCTCAGCTTCCCACCTGTTTGTCTGCACTCTGGCAGAGGAACATATATCATAGTCTTATTTATTATTTGAAAGTAAGAGCTGCATCATTTTCTGCACCCAGTTGTGTTCTTAGATTGGAAACAATGCCACCTGCAGCTCTAAATACCCTCCTTTCTCATTATAACCACATCCTCAAACCCCAGTCATTTTAGGTGTTATCAAAAGATGTTATTCTGGAGGTGCCTGCTGCAGGTAAGGTTGTGTCAGCATTTTTATTTTAAAGACCTGTTCCTCAGGCCCATAAACAGGCTGTAAAAACTTAGGTGAGAGCCACTTTTATATAGGAAAAATTTGAATTGTTGGTGAAATCTGATGTTAAAGGAACTCTGTCAAGTATTTCCAACAGGAAGGTCTCTTATCAATTGTTGTAAATATAGTTTAATGTTGAAATTCAGAGGATGTTAATGTTTAACAGTCTCCTGCACTGCTGGAAATAAAACAACAGAGTGGTGTTCAGACTGTCTGAGCTGACTTTTGCCTCCCACAAGGGGAGGTGTTGTAAGGAGACACAGAGGAAGAGAAGCAAATCTGGGAGGGGATAAAGCAGGTCTGAGAGATGTTTTCCAGGCTTTATTTCTGTGGATCACACTGGAAAGGGATGCAATCTAAACCTGTACTGATTGGGTGGATTCCACTCTGCTTTGAACCAAACACTAAACAAAGGAATTGGCATTTAACTCAGACAAGAAAGGTGTTTGCCAAGCCACAAGGCCACCACAAAGCATTGAACTCCTTTCCAGGAGCTCTGCAGGCAATTGTCCTTTAGCCCCAGCAGAGGCAGACAAGGCTGAGCCCTGCAGGTGTGTGTTTGCTGCAAGCACAGACCCCAAGGAGCTGCAGATGAGCTTCATTCCACCTGGTTTTCAGAATTAAGCCTCAACCCCCCCTGTTCAGGGTGCTCTGGCACCCTGGTTGTTACTAATAGGTGTTACCTGACAGGCTTGGGCTGAACCTCCTTCAGGTCTCCTGAAGGGTTGCCCTGAGGAGCTCTCACTGCTCACTGAGGGGATTCCTGCTGCCAGACATGGACTACTCAATCCTTGTTATTTCCATGAATTCCATGGCCATGCCCACATTTCTGTGCTTGACAGGGTAGTCTGTGGCACAGGCAGCTTTTCTGCAGCACCACTGGGGATATTCAGTGTCTGTCCATGGGGCCCTCCTCAGTCATTGACATCTGTCTCTGCCCTTGGAGGGGATGTCCTGCAGCTGGAGCCAAAATGCTGAGGAGCAGCAGGTCCAGACTGAGCTGTTGCTCTGCCAGCCCTTCCCTGTTGGCTGCCCTGCCATTTTGAAGATTGCCCCTTCAGTCAGAAGCTGCTGTCACGCTGCTTGAACTGAAGATGCTTTTGTTCCAAGCCTCCAGAGCTATTTCTGGAGGGCAGCAAGGGGCTGTGCATTCTCAGAGAAGCCTTTGCCCATGAAAGACTCCCCCCAGCAGCTCTGATGTCCTGTCTCAGGAAGAAGGCTGTCTTTTCAGGCTTTTCTGCCTCATCAATCTGCATTGTCTAACCTGCTGCACCCAGACCTGAGCTCCCAACGTCTTCCAAAAACTGAATGGAAGGATGAGGCCACTGTTTGTCCTGTCAACTCTACTTTGTAAAGGGCAATTAGACGACAAACCAATTAGTTTTGGAAATATATTGAATACATTTGTGATGTAGTTCTATTGACAGGCACCTCTCCAGTGTCAGAGAGCAAGTGTTGCCCCCATTATATGTTTTGAATGCGGTTTGGGTGTTACAAAAAGCTTTTATGCAGTTCATTTGGTGTGTTCACAGGAGTTTCAACAGATTAAAACACCGTCTTTGGCTTATAGAATGATCCCATTCAAATGAAAGTGTTGTTCCTCAAGAATAGGTGGTGTGGCAAAGGCAATATTACTTTTTGGCTTTGTATTAAAGTCATCTCCAGAGCACGAGCACGTCCTAATACGAACATCATCCTGAGCTTCCTTTCTCTGTGCATTTTAGTGAGAAATCCGAGATACAGGCACTGCAGAGAGAGATCTACTGCAGAGTAATATAATGCCAGCCCTCAGCCCTCAGCTACAGCAGCTATACTTAACCTCCAATACAAAGGAAATTGCAGAGGCCAGTGAATTAGAGATCACTACGGGTCAAAGAGAAATTGCTTTAATATCATGATGGTTCTCTTTGTTCTCAACAGATGACATATTAAAATAAGAAACAGAAAGACTGCTGTGAACTGGTTTCCAGCCACAAAATGCTCTTCTGTGGAATCCCATCATTATGCCTGTTAGAAATAGTGGGTTTTTCTCAGCTGCAGTGGCTGATGGTTCATGGTTTTACCCTTGGAGTACAAGAGATATCTTCAAAATGTCTGAGTGCCCAGTGGGAGGGCTGGGCTTATCCCGTGGCTGCTGGGGGAGTTGTTTTGATTGCTTGTCTGACATAAGGCAGAACAGAGGGAAAGGCCTTGCAGAAGATTCCCAAGGATCTGGGCCCTGTCCCATTGTTCCACTAATGACCTAATATGTGAAAATCTGGACCCCAGAGACATCTGTGCTCTCTGGGTCTCTCTCTCTCCTCATTCTGTCTGGGCAGTGCCCCTGTCAAAAACAACCATGGTGTTTGTGCACTGTACTGGAAAAATCATACATGCTCCTCTAAAATTACTTTTCCATATTGAAAAGCTTTGTTTGCACCCAGACATTACAAGCTGTGAATATTCAGTTGGATATTCTGTTGCCAGCTGCCAGCACAATGTGGTCCCCACATTATGGGACATGAACTCAGGTGTGCAACCTTGCTGGGAGCTCTCTGGGCTTCTTCAGGGCTTTCTCTGAGTGGGGCCTCTGTGAGTTGTGCTGTCAGTTCTGTGGCTGGCATGGATTATCAAGCACAGACAGACACACCACAGGCTGGGATTGCTGATCCTGGGAACTGTAGTAGTAACGAGCACATCAATAATCCTCTCAATCAAGGACATAACGAACCACTGTCGGGGTTTGCAACTGTGGGCACTGACTTGTGTCTTGTACTGGAAGCATTTTGAGGGAGCCTCATCTTCCAAAACTGCTGAACCTGAAAGGGCTGCTCTCTATGTACAGATATGCTCTAGCTGCATGTACACCTGCCTGGTCTCTGGTGGCTTCTGAAAGTTGGGATGAAAAGGGCTTGCAAATTATTTAAAAGGATGGCTTTGTGTTCCTGCACACTTCTTGGTAAACAACAAAGCAGGAAACTGAGATTGGCGAGATCTGTTCTCAATCCAATGCTCTTTTTCTGCTGCACTCCCTTCCAAAGTCCAACAGTATCTTGTGAAATATTGGTCCTGAAATACTCTCCCTTAAGCTCAAAGCTACCCTACCAACAAACCTCCAGATGATTTAAAGTGGCACACAACGTGTCAAACACATGAACAGTGTAGTTTATTTCTGTGTGCCTTTCTCTTTTTATATACCCTGTCTTCTGTTAAGGCTTTCTATTCCTGAGAAAATATTTTTTACCATCCATCCCTCTCTACTGTAGGAAGTACAAAGATGTTTTCCTGATTAACTGTAGGTTGTTGTGATTAGTTAAGCTCGGTGGGAAGTGTGTTAGAAAACACAGACTGGACACACATGTATGTGCTTATGCTGCCCTGCCTTCATCTGGACTCTCACACACTCTGCCCTTGTCTTTCTGCCTTCCTCCTCTTCTCAGTGAGTGTTGGATTGTGTGAGCAGATTCTCTGAGTTCAAGGGGAGGTGTTATTACACAGTATGCTGAGCGAGGAGCCAAAACTCTGCTCTGATGCAGACCAGGCTCTGCTGATGTTCTGATCTCTTACTTTTTGCTATGTTTCTAAAGAAAAAAAGTGAAATATCTTTTTGGTTAAAAACAAATATGGTTGGTAATTCAGGAGTCACTCTCCTGAGTTTATTTCCTGAGCCTGGCTTCAGATCAGCTTATGGTAAGTTGGACTGCAATATATGAGGTTTTGTCACATAAGGAGGGGTCTGAGGGAAGGTCTTCTCCAGGGGTAAGGTCTGGTGCTTTGTTTGCTGCCTCTGTTCAGACCATGCCCTGCAAGCTGCTTTCAGAAACAGGGAGTGAAACTGGATGATTTGCCTGGTGCAGCAGAGCAAACCCTGCCTCTCCATACAGGAATGTCACCTCTTGGATCCGTTTGTTTTCCCTTTCTCTCTTGGAACACACACTGTGGTGATGTTGACTTGCTTTGAGCAGTCCCACTGCAAAGCAGCTTTGCAAATGAAGCATCACTGAGGCCTGCCTGCTTGCCTATTTAATTTTTTGCATGCATTTTGCCACTGTGGGCCTTAAACTTGCTTCAAAAAGCCTTTTGTAGGAGCCAAGTTTTTGCAGAATGGACCTTGTGCACCGAGCTGCTGCTTGGATCACACATGGAATGTTTGTGCAGTGCAAAGGCCTCTCTCCTTCCCACCTGTGCCACCCCCTGACTTTGCCAGAGTTGCACAGGTGGGAGTGGGGGCAGAGCCTGAAGCCCTTGGGGATGCACAGCTGGGCCAAGACTGAGCGTGGCAGTGCCATTTGTGCCTCTGAGAGAGCAGGGACTCGAGTCCCTGAGCAGCTCCTGGGGTGCTCTGGGATAGGGCTGTTCTGGGGTGCTCCATGCAGGGTTGTTCCTGGGGTGCTCTGGGACAGGACTGTTTCTGGGGTGCTCCATACAGGGCTGTTCCTGGAGTGCTCCATACACAGCTGTTCCTGGGGTGCTCTGGGACAGGACTGTTCCTGGGATGCCCTATCCAGGGCTGTTCCTGGGGTGCTCTGGGACAGGATTATTCCTGGGGTGCTCTGGGACAGGACAGTTCCTGGGGTGCTCCATACAGGGCTGTTCTGGGGTGCTCCATGCAGGGCTGTTCCTGGGGTGCTCT
>JAJPCS010000145.1:394143-404224 GCA_021164005.1 Willisornis vidua nigrigula
AGCAGAGCAGAGCAGAGCAGAGCAGAGCAGAGCAGAGCAGAGCAGAGAGGCTCTCCAGCCCTTCACTGGGACACACAGGGGTTTGCAGGAAGCTGGAAAAGCTGAATGGATCTTAGAAAGCAAACCTAAACAGGTCTGATTGGTGAGGAACAGCAGAAGGAGCTGAAGGCAGAGGAGGTGCTCAGGGAACAGGATTGTTCTGCCCTTGGGACAAGGATGCTGTGCCTTGACCAGGAGCTACGTGACTGTGCCATGAGGGTGCTGAACCTGCACCTCTTCTCAGGAATCTTCCTGCCCAGCCCTCTCCCTGGGTTCTCACCTACCTCACCAGATGACCTGAACCTTCTCTCTCTTAACTCCACGATGTGTACCCAGAAGCCATGTCAGAGTGCAGTGTTTCGGTGCGTTCTCTCAAGTTGTCATTAAAGGGCACTTGGGAGCCTTGGGAGGAATAATCCACCCAATGGACACTTTTTTTGGACAAGATGTTTGCAGTTGCTGCCTGTTATTCACCCAGGAACTGCAATTTCTCTGCCTGCTCGTGGTGGTGGGAAATGTGGGAGTGGGGCTGTTGCAGGACGTGGTTGTGGCTGGTTGAGCCCATGGAGACCTGCAGAGAATGGTGTCCAAAACTTCTGCACCCTTGTCTGTGCTACAACTGCTTTCAGTGAAAAAGCTGGAGAGGTGAAAGGACATTTCCAGAGGTCAGCAGCCTCTCTATTTGGAACTGCTGCACTTCTGTTGACTTGGCATTCCCCTGGTCCTGCCCCTTTGTGAGTGTATCAAAGCCAGCAGATCTCAGAAGACCAGCACCTGTGTGGCAATGGCCAGTCTCACAGTCTGGGCAGGACAGGAGTGGTTTCACACCTCCAGTTTTGGCCTAACAATTTACTGGAGAGTTGTATCTGCAGGGAAATGGGGCTGTTTCTGCTGGGCTGGGTCCTGTCATGCTGGGCTGCTCTGCAGCAATGACAGTGTGATCTGGAGGGGAGCAGTACAGGAATTATCTGAGTGCCCCTTTCAGCTGCTTTGTTTATTCAGTGTAAGCTTCTCAGAACACTTTGCAATGAAACAAATGAGAAATTTTTATCAGTATTTTTTCCCATTTTTGTTTTTCAGTCTGTTTAATTTTTGCATAGACTCCTTTATTTCCCTCCCTTCCATTTGAAATCCCCCAATGTCATGGATGGCTACCTAAGTAAAACACTCATCCCCCATGGGATCACATGTCCTCTTGATTCAAAATTTCATCCTTTTGAAAAACCTTTAAAAACGTGGTTGTTAAAAGATGGATAATCAAGGGAAGCAATGAAACAGTCCCCTAAGAGAAAACACTCTGCAATTCATAAAATATTCCCTGCAGATGTCTTAGAAAATGTTCCCTCTCCTTCTGCAATTCCCACCAGCAGGATGACATGCTTTGCATTGTAGATATTTTTCCTAAGTGTCAGGCAGAAGGACTCCTTGGAAACACCATCCTCTTTCATTTGCATGCTGTGAAGTTGAACCTGGGGGTTTCTTCTGGGGGCATTCAGAGGCAGAGGTGGATCCAGAACCCAGAGCTGTGCTCTGTGCTGTGGCAAACACCCACGTGGAGTCCTTTTGTCTGAGCAGCTGCTTGAGAGACATGGGGTAAACCTCTGCAAGGAGGTGGAAAGGTGCTCACTGTGGGCTTTTTAACACGGACAACAAGGGTGTGCTCAGGGTGTCCCTGCAGGGCCTTTGGCTTTGGTTTGGATGCACCAGTGTCTGACACTCTGGGTATATTTGCTGCAAATGGTTTGAGAGCAGCACAGGGGACACAGTGGCCTGAAACCCAAGGCTTCCTCACATCAGTCAGCAAGCTGAGCTTGAGACATTTCTCAGCCTGAGATATTTAACAGAACAAAAGCAAAATGTGCTCTGGTCACTCCTGAACCAGGAGCTTTGAACTTGGGTAGTTCTGGGAAGGTGCCTGTTTCACTGGGGAGATGCTCCTTATCCAGTCTGTGAATGTTGCTCGAGGCCCAGTTTTGATCCTGGAGGATCAGATTTGGTCCTGTCTTGCCTTTGTCACATAAAAGACCTGCTCTGTCCAACACAGCACCACCAGCTGTTCCAAAGCTACCCAAGTCTCAAATGCTCAAAGAAGGAATGTTAAGACTGACTTTGGCCCTAAAAAGCTGCCAAGGTATTTTATTTTGCTCTGGACCTTCTCATATCAAAATGGCACAATGTAGTGCACTGAGAAGGCAATGATGGTTGGATTAAGTTAATTCTCTATTTCAATATTTAATTTACTTTAACTATTTGCTTGAAATTTTCCCTACCAGCTGTGGCATAATTACCTATCAGGGTGTAAATCAGATCTTTATTAACCAGTGATGCTGCTCTTCCTGTCTCCTCCAGCATGACCCGATCCTGGGAGATGTTGAGGCTTTGCTTTGCTTTGTTTTGGTTCGTTGTTTTTTTTCTCCCAAATGCCTGGAGGGCCAATAGTCATGAGTGCTGTCATGTAAAACACCATCTGTGCTCCCGGCTGGGCTGGGCTTGTGTTCCACATTGCACATGCACAAGCAAGAGTTCACATTGTGCTCGTGTGTTGCTCCTCCACGGGGCTCTGTGTGCAAGACATTTCCTCCACCCCTTCTCTAAAAGCAGTGTCTTGAATAAACAGAGCCAAAGGTATCAGTTTAACAAGATCTGAGCTAAATACTTGGGCCATGGACTTAATTACAGATCCTGAGCTGGTGACAATCCCCTAATGCCTGGTTTGTTTGGAAGTGAGCACCAAGTATGTGATTTCAACCCAGTTAATTTATTTTACTGAAGGTAGTTGTAGGATGGAGTGAATGAACTTTAAAAGCCACACTGACCAATATAATGAGAAACATTTACAGGCCTATCTAAAGTTGTTCAAAGCAATCCCTTAAAATCCAGGGGCTGGATTCCTGCAGATGTTGAGTTCCTGCAGCTTCCACAGCCTCACATCTGCCATAACTCTCAGTTAATGCTTTGGAGGCTCCTGTTGGCTACAGCACAAGCTGATATTTAGTTCACGTCCTATGAAACAAAATAGATTAAAGATAAACTTAAGTGTCACTCAAACCTGATGAGAACAAGAAGCATCTTGCAGAAACAGGTCCTTCAGGAATAAATGAAAAATGCTTAAACCAAAAGTTATCTAAAACATCTTCTGAAATTCTGGAATCCTGATGTTTTAGAGCAGGGTCCACTCTTGGTGTTAGAGACAGAAAATAGCCAGCACCAAAGCACACATTTGCCCCCCAGGGTCAGTGTCCAGGAATGTAACTGAAAGAATTGAGTTTTTTCTTAATGTCTGAAGACTCACGTGAAGAAATGAAGGAGGTATTAGAGGTTCAACTCAAAGGAAAGATAAGCTTGATCTTCCCCTACCCATCACTCCCACTTAAAATGTTGTCTATTAGTGCTGATTGTCTCATTCTGCCCCTCTGAGCTCTGTTTGTATTTCTGCCTGTCTATTCTCTGATTTATCATTCGCTATCGATACCTTTTGTGTGGAGCTGCACAAGGTGTGCCCAAGTGTAATCCCTGTGTGCTGATCCCTGTTCCAGGGCTGTGTCCCACAGGAGCTGGGATTGGTCTGTGTGTGGATTTTTGCCTGTCTGGTGCTGCAGAGGGAATTTGGGCTGCATTGATAAGCAGATGGAATGACATGAGCAACCTGAGCAAGGGCTGTACACCGGGTGTGTGGAGCACTGGGGCTGTGTGGGACCTGCTGGGGATGAACTGGGGAGGGCAGATAAAGCCAGCCAGAGTCACCTCATGCCTTTCCTCTGCCTGCTGTGCCATCCCCTGATGTGGCACCTGTGACGGAGGAGGATTGTGCCGCCCCCACCCCCACGGCTCTGCCCTGCCCTGCATGCCAGCCTGGCCTGGCATTGTGTCTGTCTGGCTCAGCCACTGCTCAGCAGAGCCTTGTGTCTCACCCACCAGGGCTGGGCCCAGCTATTGCCACTCATTCTGGCTGAAAGTCTCTTCTGACAAATGCTTTAAGGACAATTATGTATTTCACATCTGGGTTTGGTGAGAACATTCCCTACTCTGGTGTCCTTCCTCCATCCTTTCTTATTTCCCCTTAGAAAGGGACAGTGTGGAGATGAAGTTCCTTGTGGGTGACCCTGCCCTAAGCTCTAAGGGGTGTCCTAGATCTCTCTCTATATATATATGAATAAATATATATATATTTATATATACTAACAATCTATACATATTTGTAAAAACAGAGAGAGAGAGACTCAGCATATCCAGGTCCAACTCCATGAACAAGCCACTAATTTTTATTTCTAGCCTTGGATGTATGTAGGTGCATATATAATTCCAGCTCACCAAAACTGAAATAGAGGGGTCTATTTATAGGCATGTGTACAGCATGTTCATCTCCACGGAATCTCTGCATTGCTCCTCACCAAGACTGACAGCTGACAGCTCTGACCAACCTGACAAGGTGCTTCGGGATACATTTCCCAATATTTAAGACCCTTCACTTTTAAAGAAAGATGAAAATGGCAGATAATCAGGGTGAAAGTATTTACAAAAAAGAAAACCAGCACTCCTTTAACCTGAACTTTCCTCTTCAGGCTAATAAGCTCTGGATTACAAACTTCAGAGCTTGAAAACTGTCTTGCCTGTTTTAAAACTTAATTGGCTCTGAATACAAAGAGCAGACAATCTTCACTGAGTGGAGGATTATTTGAAACACTACTTGTTTTCAGTGGTTCAGTGTCTTGCTTGGTTTGGGGATTTACAAAGCAGAGCTGCTTCTGGTGGTCCTTTCTGTGAGTGTCACCTGGGGAGGAGAGAAACAGTCCTGAAAGAAGGGCTTTAGTGTCATTTTTATTCACCTGGTTTTATTTGTACTGCTGTGGAAAGTGCTGGGCAGTCTGAAAATGCTTTCTCCATCTTTATCTCTGCTCTCACCATCTCCTGGGGGAGCCCTCAGTGTTTTACCTGGCTACAAACAGAGATGACCATGAGATGGCTCATATTCCTGAGGAAAACCAGTGCCTGAGGGCTGGCAGCTCTGGAGAACACGAGCAATACTCTGAGCCTGGAGGGGCAACCCCCCCTCTGAGGGCAGGCAGCAGACTGAAGTGTTGGATGGCAACAAAAGTCTTGTGGGTCTCTGTTTACACTGACCAGTGCCTGAGGACTAGTAACATTCTGACTAGTGACATTCTTGGGTTGCTGAGGTCCTTTGTGCTGTCCAACCTCACAGGAGAAGATAATGCCCCTGCTCTGTAGAGCTTGCAAGCAAACACAGAAAAACTTCTTTGCAGAGAGAGTGCTCAGGCATTGGAATGGGCTGCCCAGAGAGGGGGTGGATTCCCCATCCCTGGAGGTTTTTCAGCTGAGCTTGGCCGTGGCACTGAGTGCCATGATCTGGTAAAGGGACTGGAGTTGGACCAAGGGTTGGACTTGACGATCTCGGAGGTCTTTTCCAACCCAATTGATTCTGTGATTCTGTGATTCTACGGGTGTGGCACTGAGTGAGAATCCACCATGTCTTGATCCAACCCCACTGTGATCACCAGCCCAGGGCACAGAGTGCCCTGGGCTGGTGATCACAGTGGGGTTGGATCAAGGATTGGACTTGATGATCTCAGAGGTCTTTTCCAACCCAACCCATTCTATGATTGTATGACAAGGCACAGCTCTACAGCTGGGAGCAGTCAGGGAAACAAATAATTGATTCAACTTCTTCAGCTTCCTGAACTAGCAGATTTGCAAACAGCTGGAGAGCCCAATTTTATTTCAAGCTCCACACATAGAAAGATCAAAGCTATATTTCTGAAGTTTGATTTATAAATTAAAAATATTCTGAAGGGAACAATAAGCCTTGTTTTTAGGCTTGGCTACACCAAGAATCTGTGCCATTTCCTGCCCATGCCTGTCCTTACACTGAAGTTTGGAGTTGGTTGCTTGAAGGCTGCTCCAAGTTCCTTTGGATCCATGTGGGGTAGCAAGTCAGCTCTGCCAGAGAGTCAGCAAAGCCACCTCCCACCCTGCCAGCAGGAGCAGCAGCAGCTCCTGGAGAGGCTATTCCAGGCAGGTGCCATCAGTCTGTGGGAGTTACACTGGGCTGAAGCAGTTCCTGCAAGCAGCAGGACTGAAAATCTGGTTGTGTGTGATGCCTGGGATCTGTCCCTCCAGAGGCCACAGCAATGCCAAGCCAAACCTCCACTCCCTGCCAAGCACAGCTGGCTGAGGGGATGGGCACTGGGCTGCACAGCAAAGCAAAGGGGGAGCACATGGACATGGCTCTGTGGCTGTGGCAGCATGAAAAATGGACTTGAAGCATCTGAGCTCCTCAGATATGGTATCATGGTCAGGGAGCTGCTCCCTCCTCCAGGGCTGCTGCTGCAGACAAGGATTCTCCTCCTGGTTCCAGCTCCACACCAGGAGACAGACACCAGCACAGCCTGGGCAGAGGATCCCTGCCAGTCAGGGCTGACAAACTCACTCCAGAGCTGCTCTCTGGGCATTGTTAATGTCAGCAAACCAGACTGTAAATAAGAGGCCTAATTTCCAGCAGATCTTACCTGTGCCATTTTCTTGGGAGTCGGTGCAGTGGCAGGTGAGGGCTGGCTGCAGCACTGGAGGGCACCTCTGCCACCCACCACTGCTGTCCCTGCTCCTCTCGTGCCAGGTGGCACAGAGAAGTGTCTGCCTGTGCCCCAGACATCCCTGCTCACTCCTGACTGCTTAGCAACATCCCACCCTTTGATTTAAATGAAAATTAAAAGCTCCTTTGCCCTTAACCCAGACAGGTTTCTGTTTTTCAGCTTTCACACACAGCTGTACTGGTGAAAATGAGGGCAGAGATCTGCAGGGTGGGAACAAGCAGGCAGAGCAGAGGGACAGACAAGGCAGAGGTGACTTCTGGCACCCATCAATGCCATTAAAGGAAATGTTTGTAACTGGAAAATTAAGACTGACTGGAGTAAGTTTATGGACCTTTGGCTGCTGTTGCACTAGGACAGTGATCCAGGGTGGGGAAAGGGGCAGTGACACAGCAGGGGACATGATTGACAGCTAAACCACCACACCTCGTGTCCTGGAGCCCTTCCTGAAAGCCACATGTGTGCAGCACCATCCAGCTTCTCAGCCTCCTTTCTCTGCCAGTGAACACCAGTCCCTTGGTTGGAAAGTTTTATCCCACAGCAATTTAGCAGGAGAATGACCAGCTGTTTGAAAAAAAGGGGCCAGACCTGGGAGCAGCACCTGAGACAGGGTTTGTTCAGTGCAGTTGTGGAGTCTCCTTGTGTTCTGGTGGGGAAAAAAAGGGAGGGTGGGAATAAAAAGGAAAAAGAAAAGAGCAGCTGGTGGTTGTGCAGTGGGTGGGCACTTTGAGACTCGTTTCTTCCATTATTTCACCTGTTTCAGGGACCTTCTCAGTGGAAAGGTGTGCCACAACTGGTTCTTCTGCTGGGCTGTTGCCACCTTGGTTTGTGTGCCCAGTCTTGCTGCCCACAGAAAAACACAACAATAGGAAAAACTCTTGGCAGACACCTCCAGCCAGCCTTGCTGGAATCCTAAAGCACAACTATTAATTACGTGCCCTCGTGCTAAACATTGATGAATCTCTTTGTGGTAGGAGGCATGTGCACATTTCTTCAAGGCATTAAAGCCTTTTCTCTTTGGTGGTGGTAATTAAGAAACAAGGACAATATGACTGGCAGAACACAGTGCTTTTTTTCTTTTCCTAAGAAGGCATAATTTATAAATTAAAAGCACCATGTCTCAGCCAAGAACAAGCTGAAGGGTGGTCTTCTGAACTATGGCATGAATGTCATCAGTGACAATGAAAGATAAGAGATGAAAAGCATCTTCTTTTGCAGTCAGAATGAGCATTTTGCTGCTCTATTCCAACTGCACACAGACAGGTTGGGAACCCTTCCTCGCTCACAGGGACAGCTGGGCAAGGAAATACCAACCCCCTGCAACCAACCTTGCCAGGGATGCCCCCAGGGATGAACAGAGGGAACACCCCGGTGCCAGCAGTGCCAGCAGTGCCCGTGTCCACCTGGGCAGGCCTTGTCCCTGTTAGAAACCAAAGCAAACCCAAAGCAGGGGGTGTGAAGGGCATGGTAAGAAGCACCAGTGAGTAAATCAGTTCTTAGAAATATACTTTCACCTTACAAATTAGTCACCATCCAAAAGAGCATCCAAGGGCTGCTTCCCACCTTGGCTGTGCACGTGGCTGGCATGGGCATTGATTTAAGGATCTCTGCATTTCTTTTGCCACTAAAAGGAGGAGTTCAGTCCTCCTGTCTTCCTCTTCACCTCCCTTCCTTACCCTAATCTTGGCTGAGCTGAGAGAAATCTAAACCATAACGAAGAAAGAAAGATTTCAGCCAGTTCAGATCCCACTGAACAGCCTTTTCAAGGGAGCAGCTGAGGAAACACAGGTGAGCAGGAGGAGAGCAGATCCACCTCTCTCAGAGGTAATCTGAACTTAGATCAATGTAAATAAATCATGAATTAATCCATTCTTAAACAGAGCCCACTCTGTGAGAGTTGGATTCAGTGAACTACTTTCCATGTTATCAAGGTGCTTGCTCCAAACTGATCGAGTTTAATGGTCCCAGAGGGGTTGGGCTATTTCAGAGTTTTGTAATAAATATGTATATTTATTTTTGTTAGTTTATGGATTGACTTGCCTGTGTTGCACTCCCAGTTGCTCCAGAACCAAAGTTACTGCTGGTGGTTTGAAACCCTGACTGGGAGTGCACAGCTTTGGATTTTGCAGTCCCTACACAAGGAGGTTGCAGCTTTCTGGGCAGGTCTCTTAAGGGGATGGTTTGGGTGTTCCAGCTCTGCTGTGGCCATGGAGGATGGAGCTGTACAGTTAATTCTCTCCCATCGTGTTCTTGTTCTTTTTGATGGCACTGTGTTATTCTGCCTTCAGCATGTCAGTAATTTCACTTCTTCATCTGCAAGCCAGTGAAGAGTTGGGCTGAGGGAGTTTTTTTCATTTAAAAGCAAAGCAAGCACAACATTCTGTTTCCAAAACTATGCCCCTAAACTTTAAAAATCTCAGTGAAAACTCTGCATTTTCTAAGACCATTTTTCTTCTTTTTCTCTATTCTCTGTCCCTTGTCTCAAGATTTCCATTTTTTTTTTTTTACCAGGGACAAAACTAGGGGGGGAAAAAATACAGAGAGTTGGGAAATAAAGCATCTTTTTCAAGTCTCCCCACACAAGTACCTGTCTTTCAGTGAGTGCAGGTCAGAACTGGCTGCCAGTGCATTTCTGTGGCCCCAGCAGCCTGCACTGTGCCAGCACCTCTGCCCTCTGCTTGATATTTTTAGCCCTGCCTGCCTTTGGTGTGTGTCTGCTCTTCCTCTGCGTTGGAGGACACGGCCCCTCCTCTGTGCTTTGCCCCTTTTTGCTGCCCTTTGCTGACCCCTGGCATTTTTTCCTGGAGGCAGGAGGATGGATTCGAGTAGTGTTCAAACTCCAGGCATGCCAGTGCCCCGAGCCTGATGGCACTGGGTATCACAGAGCTTTGGAGAGGCCTCCTCGTGCAGTGGGGGTCTTGTTTTGTGTCCCTGTGCTGTGTTCGAGGGGGGAGCTGAGCTGGAGGGGAGTTAATTCAGCTCTTGGGCCATTAGAACAGGCATAGCCTGGATGGCAGCATGTCCTGCCCAGGGCATCCTCCCACCTGGCATCTGCAGTCTCCCTGATCCCTTCTGGGCTGGCTGCAGGTACCCCAGCAGAGAGGGGAGGCAGCACCGCCTGCCTTTGTGTGCCACTGCTCTGATGGCAGCATCCGTGTGGCACCTCCCCTGGGCTGGGAATGGGAGCTCAGGGGTGGGTGGCACAAAACATGCTGCGAGCCATTGTGTCCCATCCCCTTCCCTGGGCACCAGCACTGGCAGCTCTGCCTGACTCCTCATTTTCATCCCTTGGAGGAGAAAAAACACAGGGTGGGCAACCAAACCTCACTCTTCCTTTCCTACCCTCCTTCCTCCCCTTCTTCCCTCCCTCCCTCCCTTCTTCCCTCCCTCCCTCCCTTCTTCCCTCCCTCCCTTCCTCCCTCCCTCCCTTCCTCCCT
>JAJPCS010000146.1:15217-28574 GCA_021164005.1 Willisornis vidua nigrigula
ACCTGGGCATCATGACCTGCCACAGTCTCACATGGGCATCACCACCTCCCAAAGTCTCACCTGTGCATCATCACCTCCCAAAGTCTCACCTGCGCATCATCATCTGCCAAAGTCTCACCTGGGCATCACCACCTGACACAGTCTCACCTGAACATCACCATCTCCCAAAGTCTCACCTGGGCATCACCACCTGCCACAGCCTCACCTGGGCATCACCCCCTGCCCCAGTCTCACTTGGGCATCACCACCCACAGCAGGTCCTGCAGCTCTGCTAAACCTCAAAGACAGCACTTTGAGGTGACACTTAAAGACCTACAGACCTTCTTACTCCAGAGGGGAAATCTGAGCTGTCCTTTCAGATGCTGAAAGGACACAAAACAGGGAGGCACAGACTGAGAACCCCTGAGGAGGAACAGCCCATTTCCAAATTGCTGTTCCCTCACAGCCTGAGGGACTCTGAAGTCCATTTAAGCTTCTTTTTCATCTTTATTTATTTCAGTACTCCTGGCTGAGGTTCATTGCAGCCTGGTTTGTCATTTGGTTCTCAAATCAAGCCAGAAGACCAAGACAAGTGTCACATTCCTGGCTTAGGGGACAAGGACAAAAGCCACTAATGGCCTCAAATGCAAGAAGATGGGCCAGATGCTGCCATGGGAGGGTGGTGAGAGCAGGGGACAAACCTGGGAGGGGGGTCCAAAATGCTGCTCTCCAACCAAGCAGCTGCTCTTTAGAGGAAGGCACTGCCCCATCAACTCCTCCAGTTGTCCTTCACTCTTTCCTTCTTCTGGGCCATTCCCAGGGTCTCCAGGGTGGGCAGAACCCATCCCTCCTCCCCACATGCCCTGCCTGAAGCCTGAGGAGCCTCCCCACAGGGCTCACTCACCGAGAAGGTGTAGAGCTGCTGGGTCTCCCTGTCCAGGGGCTGCAGGAGGGTGAGGTAGCGGGTAATGCCACTCGGGGTCACAGTGAAAAACGTGCTGTAGTCATTCAGGAAGAGATGGAGCTGAGGATCCTTGCTCTTCAAACAGCATTGAGGAGAAAAAAAAGGGGGGTTTAGCATAAATTCATCTAAAACTCCCATTACTTGGGGCAAGTGCTTGCTTGAGTGGAGACCTAAGTAGGCAGAAAGTACAAATGCTGTGACTAAGAAGCTTCAAAACTGTAAAAAAATAAAAGTTAAAAACCCTCACTGCTGACCTAAAAATCTATTCTGCTTCAGGAAAACCTTATTAAAATTCACTTTAACCTCTAGAGTGAGAAAATCCAATGGTAAACAAATACCTGTATCTGTTAGTTTGAAATGAGAGCTTCTCCCCCCCCCCTCCACTGAAACAGTAATTTTAAAGGCAAATATAACTTAAGAAATCAGATTCAAGCTTATTAAAACCAAACCAAAAGTGATCTTGATTAACAGAGCAGTAAAACAGTTGGGTTGATGCAATGAGAAGAAATAATGATCATTAAATAGATGCAGCTCAGAACTTCTCTTTATGTCCCTAAAAGGATCCAAATGTATTGATGCAGAATTATGAATTTCTCAGTTGATCAAGGGGAAAAAAAACCATAATAAATGAACTGTGGCAGCATTTCCATCAGGAAGGAATATTTTAAGGCAACTGGAGGGAAAAAAAGGCAAGCAAAGCAGTGTAAATCCACTCATGTCTTCATGAGCTCTTCAGACACTCCCCAATTCCACCCTTTCAAGATGTTACTGAGTTCTTTAACTGATGGGACTACAAAGGTCACTCCACATTAGTTAAATTTTCAAACAAACTACATTATTGCCTACAATATTGCAACAAATTTCTGTGTCCTTGGACATAATGTGGTTAATTCAACCTGACTTCTTGTGCTGCTCTTGGTCATGAGTTAGAGAGTTTATTCCTGTTGTATGAAGTGAGATAAGTGGAAATTCAACCCAGGAAAACACAAAGGGCTGGGAGACAAGTCCCATAAAAACTGCTTTGAACTGCCCCAAATAAGACAAGGAATCAGAGCACAGGAAACATGAGGAGAACACGACAGAAAATCCAGGATTTCCCCAGCTCAGTTCCCATGTCAGTCACACCCACACAGGGCAGGACACACAGAGCAGGCAAGAAACACATGAATTCAGCAAATCAGCCAAAATAAAAGGAGCATTAGGCTCTTCTTCTCTCAATATTATCTCAACCTGAAGCCAAAATGCTTTAGAAGGGTAATTCCTACCTTGTCATCAGTGTCATTCCTACAGGCTAAAGGCCCAGAGCACAGGGCAGGTCACCTGAGGGGTACCAGGAACAGCCCCCAGCACAGGTTGGTACAACAGGGGGGAAGGAGAACCTTCTTCCAAGCTTTGGAGGCAGGGATGGCCCAGGTGAGAGGAGAACATTCCAGATGCACGGAGCAACTCTCCATGTGCTCCAGACAAGTGGTGTCCCACTGCCCAAAGCTTTGCTGCTCCTGGGAAAAGGAACATTCCTGTTCCAGGCAGCGATGCCAACAGCAATCTCTGGTTATGGAGGAATTGCCAATAATCCCTCGCTTTACAGACACTATAAAGTCAGGCAAAGATTTAATTGGCAAAAAGCCCAATTACTTGTTACACTCCTTGCTTGCCATGTCATTTTGAACACTGATAAACAGTATTTTGTTGCTGACTTGCTCCCAAGGAAAAGTAATGATGGAGACTCCACACCCTCCCAGGATAATCTGCCCTCTTCCTTCTGCTATTCTTGTATCAGAAATGTTATCGTTGTGTAAGTGAAATTGCCTTTACAGCAATCAATGCCTATTTCTGGCACCTCCCATGCATGGCCCAGCTACAGAGCAATTTATTTCCTTAAGCTTTCCTAAATCTGTAAAAACATTGTCATGCCTTTGCATTACTACCACTGATCTTTTACATCATCAGCACATTTTATGCTGCAAGAAACTCAGCAGGACCTGACTGAGAGATGGCAACTGTGGGCACCAACTCAGCAATGCTGCCAACACCATTTCCAACACTTCAGTTCTTTAAACTCTTTTAGTTTAGAGCACTGTGTTTTCTGGGTCCATTACTGGGTCATGGAGAGGAGGGTGGGCTCTGATTAATTGTTTAGCTTGTAATTGTAAGGAGAAAATTATGCTAATCCACAACAAAGGGTGCACATGCAGCCTGCAAGAGCCATTTCAAGCACACAGTCCCAACCTGAGAGGGTTCAGTAGGTACTTGTGCACCTCCCATGGCTGAAGAGGTTCTTTTTAAGTCAGAAAAAGCATATTTTGTAATACCTAAGATGTCTGTGAAGACATGTAATTGTTTAATGGAGATTAAGCAACCACAACATAAGACTTTCCACCCTAAATCTGGTGCAATGTGTTGAAAGGGCTCTTTGCAGGCTCCACGAGGCAAGGGGCAGCCCCAGCCCCACACAAGAGCAGGGCAGAGGGCAGAGGAGGAGCAGGAAAGAAAGAAAGAAATCACACAATTCAAGCCAGAAAAGGAGGTTTTCACACACAGCACCCAATACCTACAGGGAGGGCACCTGGTGGCACCTGCAAAGGAGAACAGAGGGCACAACATCAACCCAAGGGAGGAACACAAACCTGGCACTGATGGGCATCAGCAGAGCAGGACATTTGGGGAATTCATGGTTACAGACAAGAATGAGACCCACAAAGGGCTCCAATGCACACTCAATAAACAAGACATGGCCTTGGGTGGGCTCTGCTTGAAAAATCTCTGGAGAAGTTCCATTCCTGCTGCTCCTCTGCTCACACAAAGGCTCACAGCTCTGCCCAAAGCAAACAGTTCTCTAAAATTCACTAAAATGAAACCAAAATTAAATGGTTTTGTCGAGACTGAGCAGACAAGGACAGGTGTTCTGCATGTGTTTCAACATTCCCAAGGGTTTTTGGAGGGAATCTGGCTGTTAAGTTCTCCAGGACAAGCTCCAAGACTCTCCAAACTGCTCAGGCTTACTGATTGCCAGCACAGGCTCATCTCCAAAAAGCTGCAGCAAAGACAAAGATACTTTAACAACTCATGCTGGTTTTCCAGTGTTCTCCATGTGGGGGATGATCAGCACTGGGATGGCCATGAAAGAGAGTCCTTTTGTCACAAAGATGTTCCAGCATCTGCCCTCCCCATTTCTGGGTGAAAAGAAAAAGTCTCTGGACAAATCTGAGATCCACAGCCTTGAAGGGGCAAAGCAAGGGAGATCATTGGTCCCACCACAAGGAAAACATTGGCTGTGGAAAAAGTCCTGAGGAGGCCACTAAAGATCATCCCAGGGCTGGATCCCTCTGCTCTGGAGCCAGGCTGAGATAGCTGGGAGGGCTCACCTGGAGAAGAGAAGGCTCCAAGGAGACCTCAGAGCCCCTTCCGGTGCCTGAAGGGGCTCCAGGAGAGCTGGAGAGGGACTGGGGACAAGGGATGGAGGGACAGGACACAGGGAATGGCTTCCCACTGCCAGAGGGCAGGGACAGATGGGATAGTGGGAAGGAATTGTTGGCTGTGAGGGTGGGCAGGCCCTGGCACAGGTTGGGCAGAGAAGCTGTGGCTGCCCCATCCCTGGGAGTGTCCAAGGCCAGGTTGGACAGGGCTTGGAGCCACCTGGGCTGGTGGGAGGTGTCCCTGCCATGGCAGGGGGTGGAGCTGTAAGGTCTTGAAGGTCCCTCCAAACCCAGACCATTTTGGGATTCCATGGAAAGGTCTTCTTTATGTCACCTCCACTTTGGAGGAAGAGATGTCAAAAGATCAAATCAGGAACAAGGATGGTGCTGAGCAATGTCTTAGTTCCCAACTCTTTCAATCACAACCAAAGCCCCTCCAGTCCCTGCCCAAAGCAGGGGCTGAGGCCCAAGCCTGACTATGAATTCAGGCAGCAGAAAGTGCTCCAACCCCCTTCAGACTTTTTCAAGTTGGGGTGGAAAGGGCCATGTCCCTCCTGAAATGAAAAGCCTACAGAAAAGTTTTGGAAATAATCACGTCACAGAAAGGAGTGATTAAATGTTAATCTATTTTTAACTTCCCTTAGGTGAAAGATCCCCCCAAATTAAAAAAAAAAAAAAAAAAGGAACAAACAACACCCTCTTTGTATAAAACCTAAAGAAAGCAAAGCAGCATTTTGGCTCTGCCTTTCCCTTCTGTTTGTTCTAACAATGATATGAACGGGCTGTTTCATATTGGGAGGATATTTTCTGAATCATTATGTTCTACCATGACTGTAGAGGCCCCAGAAGTGCTGCACAGGGACAGCAGCATCATGAGAACCTCCCTCTTGAGAGAACAAGCTCAAACAACAACCATTAAAGACAAAGGCAATGAGGCAAATATCAGCCAAAAATGCTTCAGTGCTCCTGGTTTAAAAAAGTTTCAAAAAATCTATAACTTTTCCTTATCTGGATATATTATTGCAAATCCATAACCTGCACTTGCAGTTTGATTTAAAACTTATTTTATCCCTTATTTGCTCTGTTTGCTCCAGTCACTAATGAGGTGCCTTTAAGTAAAATAATCATTCTTTGAAATCTCCCACAAGCTCTCTGAAAGCAAAGATCACAGAAGTGCAAACACCCTGAGCTGGAGGGACCCACGGGGACCAAGTCCAGCTCCTGACTCTGCACAGGACAACCCAAGAGTCCCACCATGCCCCTGAGATGGTGAGCAATTAACTGCTTACTTTGAGTTCAACTTCACAGGCAGTGGGGGCACAACCAAGGAAGTGCCTGGTAGAGGAGAGCCAGGAGGGCAGCAGGGCTGACCTGCCCTGGAATGGTGCCCAGGGATGGTGCCCAGGCTGGAGGGACCCACAGCAGCACCAGGGTTAACACACAGGGCTTTCCTGAACACCTCCTGGCACATCCTACAGACGTGGCATCAGTGCCTGCCAGCCACCTGCCCTGGAGAGGAGAAGGTTGTGTGGAGACCTCACAGCACCTTCCAGGGTCTGATGGGCTCCAGGGACACAGGAGAGGGGCTGTGCATCAGGAACTGTCTCCAAGGCCAGGTTGGATGGGGTTTGGAGCAACCCAGTCTAGTAGATGTCCCTGCCCATGGGACCATGGATGGTCTGTAAGGGCCTTTCCAACCCAAACCATTCTGTGATTGATACACAGAGCAGCTTTTTCGATACACAGAGCAGCTTTTTCACCAACCCTAACCAGCAGATAACAGAAATTGTCTCTCTCCCATGGAAGCCCAAGAGCAAGGCAGGCAATGCCTGGGAAGCCTCAGATAAAGAGCCCTCAGATCCCACTGTTTGAATTCCTCACCTCAGCCTTGGTTTGCTCAGGTCTTAAAGCACCCCTGTGGCTTAATTTAATTTGTGCCATTTAAACAGACCACTTAATTATATCAGCCCTTGGCAGGGCCGCTCTAGTTAAAGGTCTGTTTGCAATGTCACATCTATAAATTAATTTTGGGGAGGTTTATAGCAGGACTCAATTATAATTCCCATGGGTTTAAATTTAGAATGTGTTTTGTTCTTTTTTTTTTTTAATTCCTTAAGACACACAGTTAAGGTGGACACTTTCTCTCTGCTTTTACCAGGGAGTCACTTTAACAGGAAACACAATCTCAACTGATTTTTCAGTTGGGAGACAGAACTCATCATGTTTCCTCAGTGCCACTGAGATGCACAAGCACATAGAGAATTTCTGTCAATGTCTCCTCAGCAATCCTGACTGACTAAATCCATTCATTTCCTCAGGTGGAATGAGAACATTCAGACCTGCAGAGGTTAATAAGCATTGCCTGTGCTCACAAAGCCACCCTGAGCTGCCCTTGAGTCCTCCCTGCCTTTCTCTGCTGGAAGCCTCCTGCTCGCCCCAGGTTGGAAGCACTCCATGAATCTCTCACATGTGGATTAACAGTTCCATTTGGTTCTCTGCTCCCTCCCACCCATGTCACGGCAGTGGAAGGACTTTTGCTGGCATGAGTCAGGTGATGCCAAAGGAAAGGAAGGAGCATGGTGCATTTCCACCCAGGGATGGGCTGCTCATGTCTGTCTGCAGGCAGAGCTCTGTCAGAGAATCCCACCATGGCTGTGGTTGGAAGGGACCTTCAGGTTCATCTCATTACCAGCCCAGGGTGCTCCAAGCCCTGTCCAACCTGGCCTTGGACACTCCCAGGGATGGGGCAGCCACAGCTTCTCTGCCCAACCTGTGCCAGGGCCTGCCCACCCTCCCAGGGTGTATTTCTTCTGTATATCCAATGCAAACCAACTCTTTTGGTTTGAAGCCATTCCCCTTGTCCTGTCCCTCCATCCCTTGTTCCAAGTCCCTCTCCAGCTCTCCTGGAGCCCCTTTAGGCTCTGGAAGGGGTCTCAGCTCTCCCTGGAGCCTTCTCTTCTCCAGGTGAGCCCTCCCAGCTCTCTTAAATCCTGAGATAAGAGTCCAGCATTCTGGAAAGAGAGAGGATGCATCTCCTCTGGCAGACCTGATGGATCAGATGTTGTTGGCCTTAAGCATCAACAAAACATGCAAGAGAGAAGCCTGATCCATTCTGGCACCAGATTCTTGAGACAGAGCAATGCGTCCCTCCCCTGTATCTTCCAGGCTGGCCATGTCCATGGTCCTTATCCCTCAAAAATGGGGGAAGGGGCCATAGCAGCAGGAAGGGGAAGGACCACGAGGGCCACTGGCCAAGCTGCAGCAGAGCCCACGTGCCCAGCACATGTGGCAGGGGTCAAGATCTCCATTATTTTGCCCCCACTTTGGGTGTCAGAATTCAGGTTTTATGCAACATCATTTCCCAGTCTAGAAATCCTTGGCAGTTCCTCATCAGGCCTCACTGAAACATTAAATTTTTCCAGTAATAAACCAGAATAATTGACTTTGGGCTCTGTCTTGTTTTGCATGTGTGGCTGATGTCGATTTTCACCAACGTCACCAAACTCCTGCTATCCATCACTCAGTGAAAATTAAAACCAGATGAAAAACAACCATGTGTTAAGGTCAGTGGGAAAAACATTTGGGCTCTTGGACTGTCATATCCATAGGAAATTTCCTTTCCTGTGGATATGAACTTTCATGTCTGTTTGAACTGAGACACAGAAATATGTCACAGCTTCTAATGTGCTCAAGGACAATAAACTTGCTCTTCATTGTCTTCTGATGAAGCTCATTTAAGTTTTGGTGCTCTTCCCAGTTCAGGATCTCCTGCAGACTGGACAGCTTTTTTTCCACCATTAGTGATGCAATTAAAACAACAAATGTTTGGGCCACTTCTGTCAAAATTTCTAGTGTAGGTAACGAGGCTGTTAATGAACTGCCCTCTCCAATGCCCAAATGCTGAGAGGAACTCCTGGGAATGTGCTGATGTAGCAGAGAGGAGCCCTGGGGTCAACCTTCCTGTGAGGAACCTCAGGGCAGCCCTCAAAACTCGAGGCATTGAACTTGTACTGACTAAATGAGTGGGGAATACAAATCTCAGGATGACTTTACAAAGCTAAGGGAAGCAAAAGAACAAGCTTTGGAAATGAAACGTTTGCATTTTGAGAGTCTGTAAAGAGCATGTGGGTTACTACCTGCCTGGCAGTGACATGATTTGCTCAGTCAGCCCAAATTTGGGATTTCAAAGTTCAAAGTTATCCTCATTTTCTGCCTTGTCTATAATCTAATATGTAGCTACAGCTGAGAATCTTGTATTATCAAATCTGCCTGTGCCATCCCATGGGCAGAGCTGTGCTACTGCCAGGGCAAGGTTAATCCCAGCACTATTAACTCCAGCCTGGAAACCCTCTAGAGGTTAATGAAGCCCAAAGTCTGTCTGACATCCCCTCAGTGCAACGATATCAGCTACAAATGGGAAACAGTCCCAAAAAAGCAGCAGCACAGAAAACTGCCAGTCAATTAAGTGCCTGAGCCAGGACCCTGAAATTTCTTTAATTAAATACAATTTGCTTTGAATTATTCCAAGCACAGGGGATTCAGCCCTTCCCTCACCAGCCATGCAAGGGGGTGGATTCTTTGAACCCTCTTTGAGCTTTGTGGGCACAGGAGGATTTTCTGAGCTCGCTGCAGCTCATCACAGAATCATGGAATGGTTTGGGTGGGGGGGGACCTTAAAGATCATCTCATTCCACATCCTGCCATGGGCAGGGACACCTCCCACCAGGCCAGGGCGCTCCAAGCCTTGGACACTTCCATGGACGGGGCAGCCACAGCTTTGTGTGCCCAGGAGGATTTTCTGAGCTCATTGATGCTGATCACAGAACGATGGAATGGTTTGGGTTGGAAGGGACCTCAAAGCCCACCTCATTCCCACCCCCTGCCATGGGCAGGGACACCTCCCACCAGCCCAGGGTGCTCCAAGCCCTGTCCAACCTGGCCTGGGACACTCCCAGGGATGGGGCAGCCACAGCCTCTGTTACAGACAGATACACACCAAGGCATATTTGAACCAAAGAGCTTTCCACCACTTTCAGAAAACTGTGGGCAAAGCAAAAGAAACAGCCATTTGCTTAGGCTAAAGCATCTTAAAATATCCCAGTAATTACTTTTTAATGCCTTTAAGGATACTTCCAAGGGAATTTCTCCAATGAGCAGTTCCAAAGGCCATGGAACTGTGGCCATTACTGAAAGGACTTGATGTCTGTGGTGCTCAGGCACAGGTTCCACCACCAGAGTCTGCTCAGCTCAGTGAGTTGTATTTCTCAGCACACACCTGATTCCTGCACACCCTGGTTACTCCTGCACTAAGATCCAAGATCCCATGAATTTGATCAACCAAGAAACTGCTTTGTTTTCAAGAAAACCAGACAGGAGTGGTCCACAGGTGATCCAGGTCCCCAGCAACGCCCTGATTCCACACATTTTATCCAAGCCTCATGAACCCCAGATCCAACAGTCATTCCCAGTCATTCCCACATGCTTTTTCAATCCCCATAAACTGAGGGAGACATTTTAATGGCCGGGAAGGAGATATTCTACAGGAGTTTGGGGTTTGAAACAGCGTCTTGGGACAATCAATCTCTCCAATGCAGGGATGTAAAAACATCTTTCAGTCTCTAATGTTTCTTAAAAATCCTGGGTTTGCCTGTGCCCCAAGTGAAGCCTTCAAAGGCAGGGGCTTGTGTTCAAACCATCAGGTTAACAACTAAGGGGTAGTGCCATTTACCACAACTGGTGCTACAAAACCTGCGCTGCAGCTCAGCTTTCCTCAGGGACCTGAAGACAACAAGAGACCAGAAAGGAAAAAGAACAATGGGGATAACTGGAGAGCCAATAGTGATGAGGGGAAAAAGAAACATTAGCCAAAAAAACCCTGTAATAACCTTGGGGGAACTGGAGAAATGTTAGCCCAGGAGGTGATGTCCTGTTACTGTGTGGTTGCTATTCCTTTGAAGGTGCCCCATTGTCACTCTGAGCAATGTTGCTGTCCAGATCTGGGCAGAGCAAGGAAAGGATTGACCTTCCAGCCTCCTGCCCTGCCATTCCTCTTCTTCTCAGATCAAATAGTGACTTCCTCCCTCTCTGAGCCCCTCTCTCCCCTTTCCTCAGCTGTGGGAAAGCCTCACCCCTCTCACAAAATGCATTTTTATTCCTCTTCACGCTGAGGATTCATCACCTTGACCAGAACACAAACTCATGGAGAGCTGAGTAGAACACAGAGTTGTTTTCCAGCTCAGTGGCACTTTGAAATCCCTTCTCCAACTTGAACTCCAAAGGAAAACCAAAAAGAAACTGTAGTAGAAATGTTGAGATTTTTAATATAATTTATTGATCAAAGCTTCTTCGTTTCAATTTAAAAAAAAAATAAAAGAAGAAGGAAGAACCCTGGAAATAATCCCAATGCAAACAGCAGAAGGAGAGTGTAAGAGAAGCAAACCTACCTCCTCCACGTCGTTGTCCAGCACCACGACCTGCAGTGGAGAGGTGAGGTTCTGGTTACCAGAGATGGTGGTGCCCACAGGGGAGGACTCCAGGATGAAGCCCTCATAGGTGGATCTGGTGAAATAAGGCTTCTGGTTGTTCTCATCGAGGACCTCGATGTGCAGGTTGGCAAAGGCAGGAAGGGGGTGGCCATTGTCTTGTTCAGCCTGAAAAACACCTCATCTGTCAAAGGTTCTTGGCCAAGAACAACTACAAACAGCCCTGGTGATGGCCTGGAGTTTGGAGTCATAATCCAGCTATAAATGGATAACATCAGACCAATTTCTCCACTGTGAAACTCAACATCATGAAAAAAGAGAAATATCAATGCAAAATTAGCCAGGAGAGAGGAACAGAAGGACCTCCCATCACAATCACCTTCCACACAGTCACAGGAAACCCAAAGTTCTGCAGCACAGGTGCAAACACAGTTCCTTAAACTCTCAGGGTTTGGAGTTTTGGAAAAACCTCTGAAGGACCAAAGGACTGGGAAGTGCTGGTGGTACAACAGAACCCACAGCAGCAGCCAGAGGGTTACACCCAAAAGATGATGACAGCACATGGTGGATGCACAGGACTTCCTCCAGGTCACTGGAGATGACTTCCTCTTTCTGCCCCAAAATCCACCTCCTCACTGTCACATGACTGGCATTTTAACTCTGGGTTTGCCTATTTCTGAATCCCAGAATGGTTTGGGTTGGAAAAAACCTTAAGGACCATCTCATTCCACCCCCTGCCATGGGCAGGGACACCTCCCACCAGCCCAGGATGCTCCAAGCCCTGTCCAACCTGGCCTTGGACACTCCCAGGGATGGGGCAGCCACAGCTGCTCTGCCCAACCTGTGCCCCCAGGGAAGTTGTGGATGTGAGGGCCAAGCAAAACTCTTGACTTCAATGAGTAATCCCCAATTTTCACCTGATTTATTCTTATTTTCCAAATTCCTAAGCATAAAAGCACTAATTGCCCATTCCTGTGTGCTCACCCAACACAAACCCACAATCTTACTTTCCTTACTTTTAACTTTACAACCAACAACTAATTAAGGCAAAGAAACAGGGGAAGTAGAAGGCAACAAGTAATTTCTCCTCTAATTTATGAAGTGCAAACCAGTTTTAATTACAGTCCCACACATGGCCCTCTGGCAAGAGAATAGTAGGACAGTCTCCTGTGGCCAAAATTTGCATTCCCAGTGCCAAGATCTGTATGGACACAGACCCTGAGACCACAGCAGAGCCCAACAGCACCTTCTCAGACAAGAGAACTGTACTGTGAAATGAACTTCTCAAGTGTAAAAATAGAGCAGAAGAGAGAGAACAGGCCCTAAATTACTTTGTATCTGCACAGGGTTTATTTATAATTGGTATTTCCCCCATTTCAAAACAGGTAATTCCTTGTTTTTCAAACCAAACATCCAGGGAACCTTCCTCTGGAAACGTCATTCTGATTTCATCAACTAGTTGGTTTCAATTTCCTACTTAGACACTTTTTTTTGGTCTGAAAAGTGTAAATTCTCTTCATTTATCAAGCAACAGTGGAATGCTGGTGATGATAAACACTTCCATTGCAAGCAAAAGGAAGTACAAACATTCAAACTGTTCCTCAGCTTGAAGTAGGAGGTGACACCTCAAGAAAAGCATAAAAAACTCTTCAAAACACTCAGGTTTTAGGAAAAAAAGGGTTTTTTTCTCTTTAAAATACATCTGGCTTCCTCTTGAACAACAGCAGCAAACATACACAGGGCTCCAGCCCAGGGGATGCTCCAATGAATGAACCTGTACTTCATGTGGAAAACCCACCATCACCCAAGTGACCTGAGAGTCCTCTGGCTGCTGACCCAGAGGATGAAACCCCAAAAATAAGAGTTCACACCCAACCCCTGGGAGTTTTCAGACCAAACCTTGATGTTCTGTGCAACTGCTACAAAGACATTCTTTAAAGAAAGGAAAACGCAAAGGAGAGAGGCTCCAAATGTTCCGGAGAGCTGGAAATGCCACAACAATGGTCCTGCTGAAAAGGCAGAGTGAGCCCAGACCCCACCCTGGGTTCAAAGGGAATATTCACTCATGAAGGGTCTTCACTGCAGGTCTCACCAAAGTGCTCTCAAGTACAGAAGGTCAAACACAAAGAGAATTGTCAAACACAAAACTAAAGAGGGTTGTGTGAGCCCCAAACTGCACTTCAGGTTTCAGGCCCTGGAGACCAAACTGACAATGCAAAGGAGTCCCTTCCCAGCAAGCACTTCAGCTCCAGAGCACTTCAGCTTCCCTTTGTGCTCACCAGCTTGGCTTCACTGGCCCAAATGAGCAACCAATTAAATATTTTTGTTTCTAAAGACACCTTAATTTAGGGAGAAAAACAAGTATTTCAATAGCACACATGAAGAAGAGGAGTTCTTTGTTCACCCTTCCTCCACAGGATCTCATCTGGTCAATATGACAGGACAGCATTTGCCCATCCCCTGCCACTTGGACAGCACTGACATCCCTGTCCCAGTTCAGCAGGTGGGACCAGTTT
>JAJPCS010000146.1:28584-47038 GCA_021164005.1 Willisornis vidua nigrigula
ACTCAGGGGGGCCACATGGGGCTCAGCACAGGGTCAAGAAACCCCACTGTGTTTGTGCCCCAGGGGTCTGGGTTACACTGCTGGGGTTTGGGGGTTGAACCAGTTTTTCTTTGTATCACTGTATTTATTGTAATCTTTTTAGTAAATTGGAACTCTGACATGAAATCTCTCTTGGGTTGGATTGGTTTCTTCCACTGGTTTACCTTTAAACCTGCACACCTACTGAGGCCACACCCTCAGCTGGGGAGGGTGGTTGCTCAGGTTCCTTAAAATGCCACAAAGTCACAATCAAGTTAATGTCAAATTCAAAGTAAAACCATGGATTCACCAAGAGGCAAACAGACAGTGCAGTTATGAAGGCCAATCAAGCCCCAGGGTGTGTGGGGCAGATGTGTAAATCAATGTCCCAGTTTAAATAGGGATCATCTCTCCCCTGGAGCCAGGTCATGTGCAACTGCAGCACAGCCCCTGGGGCCACACAAACAAGGCACAAAAATGTCTGGGATGGGAGAAGAGGCACAGGACAGAGGAAAGGTAAGGCAGGAGCAGCAGGAACCTCCACACTTCCAGTCTCAGCCTCCCCCAGCTCCAGGTTGGAGGAAGCAGGACAGAGAGTCTGTCCTGCAATGAGCAAAGTCATGACCTGAATGTCAATGTTTAATGTTACTTTAATGTCATTTTAATGTCAAAGCTAATCAGGTGGGGTAATACCTCGTGATTCAATTGGCTATTCCTTTTTCTATTCTTAAAGATATGATTCAGAGGTCAAATGGCAATTGAGAAGTCCGTGTTTCTGTTCCCCCTACACATCTCCATCACACCGAGCACCAGCTCTCCTGTAAGGAAGGAGAATCAGCACCATCTTGCACAAAGTAATGATCCAGTTCTCACCCGGATTTTGTGATTCACTGCGTACACTGAGTGTGAAACAAGCCTTATACTTCTCTTCATCCCTATTCTCTGGATATACCAACCTACATACTTAGTACAGGAACCCAACATGGGATACACCCCCAATGCTCTTCAGTGCCTCTTGACCAAAATAAAACAAACAAAAAATCTTCCCAAGGACTACTTACTAATGCTTCCTCTTCCAAAAAGTATTTCTCCTAAGGTTTATACCAAGCCTGAATGGAAACACATGTCAAATCCCTTCGCAAAAGTGCTTCTTCAGGATACTTTGAGAGTCAAGCCTGGAGAGATCAGGAAAAGCAATTCTACAATTTACCAAACCTCAGTGAGAGTCAGCCTATGCAGTGAGTGAGCACTTTGGCACTGGATCAAAGCTGGAATTCCACCACTTGTTCTAACATGCATCTCACCTTGGTTTTCTTTTGCTTAGCACATAAAACCCAGCAAAAAGCACATGGGACCTTCCTATTACAACTCTTACCTGTGCCCACAGACACAGATGACAGCTGATTGCAAACCAAACACATAAACAATGCAGGGAACTTACAGGGTCAGTGAGTTCTGGCAGGCTGGCTTGGTAGGTGAGGGGTCTGCAGTCACGGGTGTTGTTCACCAGCACACAGGGAAGGAACATCGGTCCCAGATCGTCTCCATCGAGCACGTCGACGGTCAGGGTGGTTGTGCTCGTCCTCCGCTCATTCAGGTTCTGAGCTCGGTCCTGTGGAGCAAATGGGGAGACTTTCTGCATTCAGGATCCATTGTTCAGTGGGTGGGACCAGTTTATCCCTGTGTGGGTGTGACCAAAGCTGTGCGTTCTAAACCCTCTGGGCCATTGTCCAGCAACTGTTCCCAATGGCCCATTGGCAGCAGCTGCCCAGGGCACAGCTGAGCCCTCAGGCTGGGAGCTGGCTGGGAAAGAAGCCTGGTAGAGGAGCTGGGAGAACTGCCCTGCAGGGAGTCCTTGGCACCTCCACACCCACCTGAGGGCTCAGCTCTGCTCATGGGCCAGCAACGATTCCGAAATCCCCCCTGACTGCCATAGTCAGATCCCCCAGTGTGGAACTCCCTGCCCTGAGGGAGGCACTGGGGGTTCCCACCTGCACCTGAGGGGAGAGAATCTTGGGCTTTTGGGGACTTCTGGGACCACTCGTTGGATCCAGAGGAGGAGCAGACCCTGGACAGGAGGAGCCCACCCCTCTCCACCAGACTGTGCCATCATCTGCACCAACAGGTTTTTCCCTTCCTTTTCCTTTGGACTCGGGGGAACCACGTGGGGCTCAGCACAGGGGCCACCAAACCCCACTGTGTTTGTGCCCCAGGGGGTTGGGTTACACTGCTGGGTTTGGGGGTTAAACCCAATTTCTCTTTGTGCCATTGCATTTATTGTAATATTGCTATTAAATTGTAACTGACTTACAATCTCTTTTGTGTTGGGTTTGTTTCTCCTGCTGGTTTACCTTTAAACCAGCACACGCTGAGAAGTCTGAAGCAAAGCCAAGGATAAAACATGTCAGCACTACAATTATCCACGTTCTAGGAAACTGCTAATTACAGCAACTGCAGCCTCAGAGCTACAGAAATACAATGAAGAGGGGAAAGTGAGGAAATAGTGCAAGATACCTGTCACTCAGAAATAATACAGTTTGGGGAATCTGTAGTATTAAATCTATAAAAATGGAGCAAATTTGTGTAAGATCAGTCTCCTCTGCCTCATTGATGATGTGAAATGGTTGTGGGTGTAGCCAGCAGGGAGCTGAGCCCCACGGCACCAGTGGGAGGGCGGAGAGGGTCAGTAACCAGGTAAAACTCTTGGGCTGAGAGAAAGACAATTCCATAGGACAGAAAAGGAGGGGGAAATAATAATAAAAATATTAATTATAAAAGAACATACAATTGATGCACAACCCAACTGCTCACCACTCATGGATGGATGTCCAGCTGTCACCTCCCAGACAAATCCCCCCATGATGTCATATGATCTGGAACATCCCTTGGGCCAGTTGGGGTCAGCTGTCTCACCTGACCCTTCCCAGGTTCTTGTGGCCTTGGCCTCCTTGTCAGGAAGTCCTTGACTCGAGTGAGCACCTACTGACACATCCCTGTGTTCCCAACACTGTTCTCATCCTAAACTCACACCACAGTCCTGCATTGGGAAGGAAATTAACTCTACCTCAGCCAAAAGCAGGAGAATATCCATGCTTTGTTCTTTACTGTCTACTGCATGGCCATGTCCCACACTTCCTCATACACCCCAATTAATACATCCCAATTAATCACCATCACCATTTCTGTCCTGTGTATGGACACAGATATCATTCCTCAGCCAACAGAGCAACTCACCACAATGTCCCTCGAGTTTATTAGTCCAGAACTCTACAATGCGCTCATTTAATCCATGATTTTGGGCTTCATTTGTCATGGACTGTCATGTTCCATCCACCTCAGTTTAAGAAAGGCTTAGCACTTCTCTCCCTCTAACCCCAGAATAAAGCAGCCAAGGGACAGCAACGAGACTAATCCAAAATCTCCAAACTCTAACAACTGTGGAAATCTGATTTGTCCACAGGATGAATTGCACTGCTCATGTTTTAAAAGGTCCAAGAACACTTCTGTCCACAGCAAAGCAGCTCCAATGCTGCATCCCCCCAGAAATCTCCACACTGTATGACAGTTTCTCTTCCACATTATCATGGTCTGGCTTCTTTTTTACTTCCTTTTTAACCTTTAGGTACACAAGACACTATTGACTACTGCAACTTCTCCACTGCTTCCTTTTTTTTTTTTCTTTTTAGATGGCACAGAATAGAGCCTGAAAGCTCCTGAATTGTGGGGAACACTTGGATTAATTTCACAAACTGAACAATGCAGGAGTAGTAACAGTACCTCTTATTTCTCTATTTGTTACCACAGTGAGGAAACACCATGACCAGCATTAGGTTTTTTAAGCCTTTCCCTCTCATCCTAATGTAACATTAACAGAAAAGAAAAAGATCTATTTTTATTTAACTTTTTTCTTTTTTTTTGTATTTCTGCCATTTAATATCATCGCCCATACAGGAGGAATAGGTCATTGCTCTAAATCAGATTAGATACATATTTTTCCCTGTTTTGCAGTCCACTCACTTCTTGGAACAGCTTCACATTTACAGTAAATATGGGAATTTCTGCACTCATCTTTCTTCACAGTCCGTGATGAAAACCAATTCCAGCTACAAGGAACAGCCTTCCTTAACTAAACTTTTCTGACATTCCCTCAGTATGTGCCTTGAGTAACACTGGATCAAAGCAGATACAGAGCCAGTAATTCCATGCAGTATCCTCAGGATGCAAGAACAACACACTGCTGATGTTGGAATCAGTGGACCAGGAGTATGATTGAATAGAACAGACAACAGAGAGGACTGAATGCATCCTCTGGTGTTGCAGAATCACAGAATGGTCTGGTTTGGAAGGGACTTAAAGCTCAACTCAAGTTGCTCCAAGCCCTGTCTTGGACACTCCCAGGGATGGGGCAGCCACAGCTTCTCTGCCCCACCTGTGCCAGGGCCTTCCCACCCTCCCAGGGAAGGATTCCTTCCCAATATCCCATCTGTCCCTGCCCTCTGGCAGTGGGAAGCCATTCCCCTTGTCCTGTTCTTCCATCCCTTGGAAATGGTCTCTCTCCATCTTTCCTGTTGGCCCCTCCAGGCCCTGCAAGGCCACACTTGGGTCCCCCCAAAGCTTCTCCTCTCCAGGCTGAACAATCCCAGCTCTCCCAGCCTTCCCTCCCAGCAGAGCTGCTCCAGCCTCTGCCCATCCTGGGGCCTCCTCTGGGCTCTCCAGCAGCTCCATGTCCTTGCTGTGCTGGCCCCAGGGCTGGGGCAGCTCTGCAGGTGGGGTCTCACCTGAGTGGGGCAGAAGTTCAGGAAGCACTGACACAGCCCTGCAGCCTGTCTTCTGTTGGCAGAATGCTGAACATGCCACAAAATATGTCAGCAAACAGATTGCAGAATTTATTTGTGCTCCTGTACCAGAAGATGAGAGGGAGCCAAGCACATGGATTCAGGAGTGAGATACCTTGAGCTGCTCATTTCCCATGAACCAAGTCGTGTCACAACAGCAGCAAACAACAAAGGAGAAGTTTTCATTTACAGCTCTTATCAGAAGTACAAAAAGGGAAAAAAGCTTCCACAACCCTCAAGGGCACCAAAAAACTTCTGTGATGACAGATCTCTGAGATAGAGTTTAACCATCACTTTTCTCCTCAGTGAGTATTATCCACTGCCAACCACTCTGGAAAAGCCTCTCCGCACATTCCTGATATGACTTGAAGGAAAAATCACCTCTTTATAGCAAAATGCACTTTCAACTTGAAGGATACAACAAAATTGTAGCCATTAAATTCGGCTGAGCCCAAATTAGCATTGCCAGATCTGTTAGAAAATGAACACTTAGTGACATGAGGCTGCACTTTTCTGCATGGGCTGCACTGCAAATTTGCAGCTTGGGCCTCGTGCCAAAAAGGTTGGCCTGTCACACACACTGAGCAAGCTTTTTTAACCAGGAATAATATGTCTGAGCTTTCAGCAGCCCAGATAAATCTTAAATTAGATCTCCAGGAGAAGAGGATTTATCAGACCTGGGATTTCAGCAAGGCTTTGCCTTTCCTTGGGAGAGGAAACTAAAACCCCACCTAAAGCAGTGGCAGAAAAGGCCTTTAAGAGATTTATACTTACATTTGCTTGAACAATGACAAAATAACGAGTCTTTTCTTCATAGTTCAGCCTTTCCCGCAGAACTACTGCTCCAGACAAGGTGAGGGGAATATCAAAGGTCCTGTTGGAAGTCTGCAAAAGAGGAAACAATCCCATAAAACTGAGCATGCTTCAGAGTTAAAATGTGTTTGATTTAATGGGCCACAGTGGGGCGACCCATTGGCTGCCATTCCAACACTGCACCTGCTCTAGAGCAGAGATTTTACAGTCTTCTATGTTTCCTCCCAACACAATTTAGTCCACAAGAGCCCCACCCGAAACAGAATCACAGAATAAGAGAATCAACAAGGTTGGAAAACACCTGAAATCCTCAAGTCTGAGCTGTGACCCAACACCACCTTGGCACCAAGTGCCACATCCAATCTCTTCTGGAACACCCCCAGGGATGGTGACTCCACCACCTCTCTGGGCAGCCCATTCCAGTGTCCAGTCACCCTTTCTGTAAAGAAATTCTTCCTAATGTCCAACCTAATCCTACCCTGGTGCAGCTTAAGACTGTGCCCTCCCGTCCTATTGCTGGTTGCCTGGGAGAAGAGATTGATCCCCCCCCGGTTCCCCTCTCCTCTCAGGGAGTTGCGGAGAGTAAGAAGGTCTCCCCTGAGCCTCCTTTTCTCCAGGCTGAGCCCTCCCAGCTGCCTCAGCCTCTCCCCACAGCACTTGTGTTCCAGTTCCTTCTCCAGCCTCCCTGGGGACCTGCTCCAGCACCTCAATATCCCTCCTAAACTGAGGGGCCAGAACTGGGCACAGCACTCGAGGTGTGGCCTCCCCAGTGCCCAGTCCAGGGGCAGAATCACCTCCCTGCTCCTGCTGGCCGCACAACTGCTGATCCAGGCCAGGATGCCACTGGCCTTCTTGGCCACTTGGGCACACCTGGGCACACCCTGCTCCTGTTCAGCCGCTGTCACAGCACCCCAAGGTCCCTCTGTGCCTGGCCCTGTCCAGCCTCTCTGTGCCAGCCTGTGCTGCTGAGGGGCAAACAACCTGCACATAACAGAATTCTCTTGGATTCCTTACATATCCATTGCTACTGCCAACCACAAACTGAGCTCTGACTGTTCTGCTTCTCTCCCGTTTGCCAGCCTGAATCTGCAGTGCTGTGTTCAGGAGAAATTATCCAGTGTTGGAGGTGAAGAAACCCACATTATTGTACTTATCTGCTCTTCATTCTGGCTCTCATGAGGGCAATGGGGTGGGAAACATGCAGGGAGCACCAAGCACAGGCTCAGGTGCCAGGGCATGCATGTGTTCATACACAGGAAAGTTGGATTTCAGGGGAAATCAGATGCCAGATGAGGTGAAATCCAACCTGTCCAGTGTGTTTGGTCACACAGACTCAGCTCACAAAGCTGGGACACTTCTGGGGTGCAAAGGTTTCTGACCTGACATCCAGATCCAATTCTATTATCTAATAAATCACAGCCAAAAATCCTTCCATGTGTCAACTTAGCATGTGGAATATAGCTACTATTTAAGCATGTTGAACAGGCAGTGGCAGTGCAACATTCCCAGTTCTCTCCACAGGACACATGGCAGAGGTCCATGGTATTATTCTCTCCTCAGATCACAAAGCAGGACCTTTCCCTCTTCAAAGTTCAAACAGCTGCTAAAATTGCAGTTTGTTTTTCAGCAAATAAATGAGACTGATGGTTAAATTCACCACGCTGCAGGAATCTGTGGTGAGCTGGAAAACAGGACTGGGAACTCCCAGACTCTGCTAAATAACTGGAGACAGTGTTTGCTTCTGTCTGAGTCTGGCTCTCATCTTCTGGGATCAAACACACAAATCAGTTAGGATTTTTGTACTGAGGCAAAACAGAGGTCAGAGAATCATGGAATCATTCGGGCTGGAAGAAATCCTAAAGGTCATCTCCTTCCACCCCCTGCCATGGGCAGGGACGCCTCCCACCAGCCCAGGTGGCTCCAAGTCCTGTTCAACCTGGCCTTGGACACTCCCAGGGATGGGGCAGCCACAGCTTCTCTTCCCAACCTGTGCCAGGGCCTGCCCACCCTCACAGGGAACAATTTCTTCCCTATATCCAACCTAAATTTCCCCTCTTTCAGTTTGAACCCTTTACTGCTTGCCCTGAGGCACAGTCCCTCTCCAGCAGATAAACACGCAGATAAAAAATCAACAATAAACCTCAGCATGTCAGTAAGGGAAAATCAACAATCACCCCAGAGAAAAGTGAAAAAAGTAAGGTCTAACATCATCAGTTCACAGTGAACTATTCACTGACCCTGTCACTGTCACACAATTCTCCCTCCCAGAACGCAAAAGCATTGAGTGCAATTGGCCCCTCAGTTGAGGCAAGAGATTGAGGGGCTGGAGTGGGGCCAGAGAAGAGCAACGAGGCTGGAGAAGGGACTGGAGCACAAGTGCTGTGGGGAGAGGCTGAGGGAGCTGGGGGTGTTTAGCCTGGAGAAGAGGAGGCTCAGAGGTGACCTCAGCACTCTGCACAACTCCCTGACAGGAGGTTGTACTCAGGTGGGGGTTGGTCTCTTCTCACAGGCAACCAACAGTAGGACAAGAGGACAGTGGATGAAGCTCTGCCAGGGGAGGTTTAGGTTGGATATCAGAAAGAAATTCTTTACAGAGAGAGTGGAATGGGCTGCCCAGAGAGGGGGTGGATTCACCATCCCTGAAGGTGTTTAAGGTGAGACTGGATGTGGCACTGAGTGCCATGGGTTGGTGAGCACAGTGGGGTTGGATCAAGGGTTGGACTTGATCTCAGAGGTCTCTTCTAACCCAACTGACTCTATGATTTTATGATTCAACTCAGTAGCTATTTGTTGGTGCAAAGAAATGAAACTTGAGCAATTCAGACCTATATGGACCCTGTGAGACAGGAGCAGCTGCCAGCTAAGAATCAACAAGGCCAGAGCTGTTGTTGACCATTAAGGAGAAATCACTCCCTGGGAGTTCTCAGCTACTCCCCAGAAGTTTCTCATAAGAACTCTTCAAGTTTCTCACAGGCCCCCCGAGATGTACCTGAAAACAGACAGGATGAGTTCATCAAAAGATTGAACTTGTGAGATATGGATTATAACCAATTAGAATTTGTAGTTTGATGGTGTGAGGTTCAATTTAGCCAATAGAACGTAGCCTTAACCATATATAAACCACGTGCAGTGTGTGATAAAGGGCTTTCACTATAAACCATAATGGCTTGTTGTGTGAAGTCTTTTCCTCTGAGTAAAACTGTTTACTTCAGCTATTTCCACTTGTGTTGAGTTCAGTGGGCACAGCACTGCAGCCTCCATTGGGTGCCCAGCTCCCACAGTGCCACCTGAACCCTGAGCTGTGTGCCAGCCTTCTGACCCAGCTGGAAAATCAGAGTGCTGTGCCCACAGAGCCACCTCTGCTCCAGATTCCCCCCAGGAAACACAGGGAGCTTCAGTGAGAGGTCATTAAATCCACGCACTCTACTTTGCCCCCACACACACATTTTAACATCTATAGAATCATAGAATCGATTGGGTTGAAAAAGACCTCCCAGATCATCAAGTCCAAGCCTTTGTCTAAAAACGCAGGCTGGGCTGCTGACAAATGCCCACCAGACCTGTGCTGGTGGCACCAGCCCTGTGCCCACAGACTGCAAAGGGACATCACTGAAATGACTCCAAATTCGCTTCCAAAATGCCTTTGGACACTTCCCAGAAACCACCCACGTGCAAAGGCTTTGTTAGAATGGAGAAAATCCAATCTCTAACCCTAAAGAGAATTTATTCTGGTACTTTAAAGTGTTTGCTTGAAACCAAATGTGTTTGCCAAGATAAAAGGTAAGGATCACTAGTGCTTCATTTTAATAATATAAGGTAAGGATCACTATCATTTCATTGTAATAATATATAACAGTCTTTTTTTTTTAACAGTGATCTTTTAATATAAATGACTTTGTGAGGGAAGTCAGAATACCTTTTTTTGAGAGTAAATTAGCCATGGCTCTGAATATTTCTTAGCTATGAATCTGTTAAGTGTAGATGTGTAGGAGTAAATCCAGCTACCTGAAAATGCCAACACTGAGGTGGAAGTGTGTGAACAACACTGGAGCAGAGAGGTTATTAATTACAGAATCCCAGGATGGTTTGGATTGGAAAGGACCTTAAACCCACCCAGTGCCACCCCTGCCATGGGCAGGGACACCTCCCACCAGCCCAGGGTGCTCCAAGCCCTTTCCAACCTGGCCTTGGACACTCCCAGGGATGGGGCAGCCACAGCTTCTGTGGGCATAGATAAAACTGATGAAATTTTTACATTTTATATGTATATTTGTTTATAATTTTGTATATGTTCATTTTTTTATATTTCTATAGGTTACTTTTATGTGATAATATCCATATATTTACATATATATTTATTTTTATATATATACATATACACATGCACACATATACACACATATATATACATATATACATATACTTACATATATGTGTATATATATACATACACACACACACACACACACACACATATATATATATAAAATATAGACATACCTGGGGAAAAAAGCCCTGAGTGGACTTACCTTGTCATTAGGATTATACTGGATGACATATTCAATCTGGCCATTGGGACCATCATCAATGTCAGTAGCACCATTGTTTCCAGAAAATCCTGTGAAGATGGTTGTTCCAACTGGAGTCAACTGCAAGAACAGTGACACACACCCATGAGCACCTCAGGGTATACAACAAACTATTAAACAACACTTTGAAGGCTTTTGTTGTTATATTATTTCCCCCCATAGCTCTGGGCTGTAATGCACCAAGACAGAACTTCATTTGTTTTAAAAAAAAATGATGATAAGAAAAACATAAACAAGATGATGAGGGAAAAAAAAAGTCTTCAAACTGAAAAAACTCAGGAAAAAAATACAGATTAAAATGAATAAAAGCTGCTTTTCAGACTCAGGAAGGAAAACAAAGCTGAGCTGTGAGTGTAAACAGAAGTGATTTGCCAGTGTCCTCATGGCAACATGAGCAGAGCCAGATGAACATCATCACATGCAAACACAGACACCCAGAGAGCTTTGTGGCTTCAAACACCAGAGTGGTGCTGGTTCTCCAACATTGTCTTGGCAGGAATTGAATACCCACTAAATTATATCCTGAAAAAGAATCCCTTTATAATTATCCTCACACAGCACGAAATCAAGACCCATTGAGATCAAGGACAGAAGATTTCATAGGAGTCATCTCGCTTCTGCATTTGAATATTTGAATTTTAACTTTGTGAGTAATCAACCTGAAAGAGCAAACCCAATGAAGAAGCAGCCCTGGCTCCAGCCCCACTTTTGGGGTCCTTACATTGAGTCCCAGTGCCCTCCTTCTTTTCTCCAAATTTGACAGGAGGTTTTGCCACATATTTAATCCTAGACCTTCTAAAAAGGTTTCAAATGCTGTAAGAAGAGAAGGTGGCCAAGGACAGAGCCATTCCAGTGTTTGTCACAGATCTGGATGTTATTTCATGTTCATATTCTTGTAGTTCACACCATAAAGCAAATAATTAACTCTGTGTTTCCTCTTACAGTAACAGTTCCTGTATTATTTATAAAGCTGCTAATTAGCTGTGCAATGGTTGACAGAGCACTCTGAGAAACACTTTCAGGGCTGAGAATACTGAATCTTAGAAACAAAAAACATCATTTCAAAGCCTTCCTGTAGTAAAACAGGCAGGGTCTAATTTAGAATATTTATACTCTCCACACTAAGGCCACAATAACAAGGTTTGTTCATGGTTTGCTGCAAACTTGACTTACTCACTATTGGTACAGGCAGGGAAGTGCCATATGGGGGTGTAGGAAGTTGATTGTACCTCTCTGCTTACTAAAGGGTTACCCTCCTGCCTACTATAGAGTTACACTCACACCTACTAAAGGGTTACCATCCTGCCTACTATAGGGTTACTCTCATACCTACCAAAGGGTTACCCTCATACCTATTAAAGGGTTACTCTCCTGCCTACTAAGCGGTTACTCTCCTCCCTACTAAAAGGCTACTCTCATGCCTACTAAAAGGTTACTCTCCTGCCTACTAAATGGTTACTCTAATCTCTAACTAAAGGGCTACTCTAATATCTACTAAAGGGTTACCCTCACCCCTACTAAAGGGTTACTCTCATACCTACTAAAGGGTTACTCTCCTGCCTACTAAGGGGTTACCCTCATACCTACTAAAAGCTTACTGTCCTGCCTAATAAATTGTTACGCTAATCCCTAAGTAAAGGGTTACTCTCATGTCTACTAAAGGGTTACCCTTATACCTACTAAAGGGTTACTCTCATACCTACTAAAGGGCTACCCTCCTGCCTACTAAAGGGTTACAGTCCTGACTACTATAGGATTACTCTCATGCCTACATACCTACTCTCATGCCTGTCAAATATAGGGTTACTCTCATACCTACTAACAGGTTACTCTCCTGCCTACCAAAGGGTTACTCTCATACCTGCTAAAGGGTAGGAGCACAGAGGTGCCTTGGGGAACACTAAAATGATGGACAAATGGTGCCTCTATATATTTGTAGATTCTAATCTGGCTGTAGAGTTTCTCCCACTTCAGGGAGCAGGTGGCAGTTTCTAAACTCATTTCTCAGGGTTTGTGCCACGTTCCTGAAATTCTGTTTAATGTTCTTTCCAAGGAAAAGGTTTCAGCAAGGACACTTTGGTTGGGACAAACAGCTGGGAGAGATATTGTGGTCAAAGCAGGACAGAAGGCCCAGAACCCTTGGAGAAACTCCAAGGATGGTTCCAGGGGTGGACAATTCTCAGGTTGGACGTATCCATTAGACATGACAATCAATTAGTGTTATAAATTTGTAAAAACCTCACATTGTATTGTGCATTAATGTATTTTGCTGCACCTGAAAGCACTTTCGTTAAGGGACCTGCTCTCTATTTTATCTGTACTAATATAGTTTGGGAAGTTCTTTCTTCCACTTTAAGCAACACTAGCAATTAAAACCATGTTGGGATGGGGACAAATGAAGTCAAACCAGCACCTTCCCTTGTGCCATCCCTTGCCCCAGGCTCAGCATCATTCCTGAACTGCCAACAACTCTCCTCAATCTCTGATGCCACCCTGCACTTTCCCCTCTCTTACCTGGGCACTGACACCCCCAACAGCTCTAAATAAAAGAGCTTAACCCATTAACCATTGGTTAAATAATAGTCCCATGAGGGGAAAGGGCCAGGCACTCCTGGCTGGCCACAGGGTGCATATGATGGGAACCTCCCTTGTTTCTGCTGTCCAAACATGGAGAAGCCCTGGTGCTCTTGGGCTCTGTAGGCATCAGACTTGTAGAATTATAGAATGGCTTGGGTTGGAAGGGACATTAAAGCCCACCCAGTGCCATCCCCTGCCATGGGCAGGGACACCTCCCACCAGCCCAGGTGGCTCCAAGCCCTGTCCAACCTGGCCTTGGACACTCCCAGGGATGGGGCAGCCACAGCTTCTCTGCCCAACCTGTGCCAGGGCCTGCCCACCCTCACAGCCAGGAATTCCTTACCAATATTCAATTTAAACCTACTCTCTGTCAGCATGAAGCCATTCCCCTTGTCCTGTCCCTCCATCCCTTGTCCCCAGTCCCTCTCCAGCTCTCCTGGAGCCCCTTTAGGCCCTGGCAGGGGCTCTCAGGTCTCCCTGAAGCCTTGTCCTCTCCAGGTGATCCTCCCAAGTCTCCCAGCCTGGCTCCAGAGCAGGGGAGCTCCAGCCCTGGAGCATCTCCATGTCCTTCTCTGGACTCCTCCACCAGAATGCCATGCCCTTCCTGTGCTGAGGACCACAGAGCTGGACACTGTAATCCCAGTGGGGTCTCATATTTTAAAAAAATATTATATTAAAGACATTAAATATTAAAATACTTAAAACCCCCTGTCCCATCCCATGAGCCCGGGACTGACAGACATCCCAGGGACGTTTGTGCTGCTCCCATCAGCCTGATGCTGGAACTCCACATCCTACAAAGGGAGAGGGCAGAGCTTCAAGGAGCATCCCAAGCCACCAGACCACTCCAAGAGGGAACCTCCCAGCTGCCAAGAGGCTGAGCAAGGGCTGGGCCTGCCCAAGTGAAGGCCCAGGAGCACAGAAAGCTGTGGTTTCCATTGGGCTCAGCCAGCAGCTCCAATGGAAGAGTTAATTGCTGTTTCACTCTGAGCAGCTCTGTTGGGTCCTGACAGGCTGCAGATAAAGGGTGGCCAACATAAAAAGGCTCCAGCACATTATTAAGTGATAACAAAGGAGACAGTTGTAAAACTGAACTATCAGTAAACAGCAGAATTGCAATTGCACGCTCTGACAGTGAAAGTCAAAAGCTCAAGTCTTGAGTTTAATGTATTACATCCAAAGGAACTGACTGCAGATGTGCAGCTTTCCATTTTATGCACATTTTCTTTTATGCAACAGGAATGATACCAGAAAACACGGGAAAAAATCCCCCACCACTCCCTCATTCCACTCAGCCTGCTCAGAGATCCCACATTAGAGATTCCTGCAGCCTTTAGAAGAGTTCAGATGAGCTCTTATCAAAATGCTTCCAAATCCACTTCCAATCATTTGAGAGAGGCCCCTCAAGCATTCCAAGGCACCCAAGTTTTCCACTGAGTGCTCAGCATTGCAGTGATTTCCCACCAGCCACAGTATCACCTCTCCCTATTGCACTGACCACCAGCCATAGAGGACACTTGTACCCCAAATATGTGAGAGATTCCTCACAGGCTGCTGTCAGATTATTATTGGAACAAGGAGGGACTCAATCCACATAATAAAGTGTGACTGTTCAGCCAGGGAAGGCTCAGGTTGGATGTTAGGAAGAATTTCTTAAGGAGTGGAATTCTGTTGCTCCATATGAACCTTCAGCATCTCCTGCAAAAAGGCACTGGAGTTCTGTAGCAAAGTGTTGGACCATGCTGTGTCTCACCTTCTGCAAGATAAAACCTTAGGAATTGTAAAGAAACAATGATCTGAGTGTGCCTGAGGGGGATCATCTCTGTGAGAATTCAACTGAAAAAGAACCACCATGACAAGAAATAAGGAAGATTTTCAAAAGAATGCAATGAAACAGAGAGGAAAGGCACACAGCACATCTGCTTCTTCCCCAGTCTGCAGCTGTAATGCTTAGAATCTTCCTTCAATGTGATTTATGTCTATTAGAAGTCAAGATGTAGGCAGAAACATTCAGCTCTTCCATAAAACATTTGGAAAATAAATCCCTCTATTACTGGCTATTTACAAAGTTAAAAATGAATCATTTTCCACAGTGGCCCCAAAAAGCAGAGCAAAGCCAGATTTCCAGTTAATTACTCTGAGCTAACGTCCTTTTGATGATGTCTACCTGCAGAGATTAATTATTTTGATACCACAAGCAAAAAGACAGGAATAATTACACAACAAGAAATGAAAATTCAGCACAAGTCATAATGCTCCACAGCCCAAAGCCAAAGTCTTGAGATGACTGAAATACAAGCAACACATTTATTTTGTAAAGGATTCCCAGCTCTGCCAACTTAAGGGGGAAAAAACCCCAAACCAATAAAGATACCAATCCTACAATTTTGGGTTACAAACAGCTCTCAGATCCAATTAATAAAGAGGTACTGACTTCAAACACTGTTCTAGTAACTCCACTACCATTTCCAGAACTAAAAGCTCCTGAACTTCCCAACACCTCTGCAGGGCTCAGGTAAGTGAAAACGCAAGACCAAAGAAAGTCAGTTTTATCCAGCCCAGGCTGTGCTGCACTGGAGCCTTATTTAGCTCAGATAAAACCCCCCAAATTAGGTTGTGGTGAACACAAACCACAGCCAACCACACTGGGGCCTCAGCAGCACAGGAGTTCAGTTCCTAATCCCCACATTAGGATACGGAAATTCAGAACCCTCGTGGCAATGCTGTAGATTTGCCTGTAGAATGTTAACTGAGTTGCATAATTCTTGTGGATTTGAACCCAGCCTTAGAACTTGGTTTTAATGCTGCACTAACACTTATCTCCCAGTCACTGATACACTCAGTCAGACTCAGCCCCAGGCTGCTGTCACTGTCAGGATTTTTTTCCCTAAATGAATAATGATGTGATATTTTCCTATAAATAAAAATATGTAATGCAAAAAGCCAAGGAAATAACTCTGCAGAGTATTTGTAATTATCATAAAAATGGTGACATCAACCTTAACTGGCTTTTCCTTTCATGAGGAGACTCACAGTGCTGTGGAGAGCAGCTGGAGTTGGTTGAGACACATTCTTTGACTAGAAGACTAAGTGGAATAATTAAAATCCTCCTCAATAACCATGTAATGATAATTTTGATACCTGGATGCAAAAACCACATGTGTGCTGGAGGGGAACATAAATTTCTCCACACAAGTTAATTTTGGTTCCCCTTTCTCAAGGATCTTCTATAGCACAAATGTGGGAATGACAGAAGAAAACATTGAAATCCCTAAGGATTGTTGGATGATGTGCAGAATATTCCACAGGCTATTTATGCCTTGAGATTTCTCTGGATTTTTAGGATCCAGGTGAAGGTAACTGAGGCAGCAGAGTGAGAAATTATGGCCCAAGACAAACCATGATGAAAAAGGGCTACAGAGCACCTGGAGGAAGGAAGGAAGGAAGGGAGGCACCAACATATAAATGTTCCCTGGGAAGGATAAAATTGGTCTGGAGCCATTGGTCTGACAGATTTGGCACGTACAAGTGGCTGGAGGTTGGGGAAGCTTTTAGTCCAACTCTGCACTGAGTTATTCCAATCCAACACACAAATTGAAAGATCTTTAGGTATAAAACAAAGCAGACACTGCCCTGCCCTATCCATCTCATTCTGGAAAAATCCAGGCTTCATTTTAAACCTCTCTCTGTGCAAAGGGAAAAGACAAGTGTGAAAGTGGGATTTATGTTGCTATTATGAGTCCCTCAGCTTGTCTGACAAACTCATCTCTGTGTGCTGTGGCCAGTCCAAACATAAAGATGACTTGACATAAGAACAATTCTATTTCTCCAAAACATAATAAAATCTACTTGTTCTTTGATTTATGGTCCTTAGGACAGAGAAATTTCTGTGCTTTTTGGTTTACAAGCCTCCTGAAAACACAAGACCAGAGGCAAGCAAAGAAAGAACCACAAATCCCTCATTCCTGTTGCTCAATTCACCAGAGGCAGTGCCAATTAGGAGCAGGAGAAACCAGCATTAAAAACCCCTAATCACTCATTAAAACCTCTGAGAAAGCCTGAGATGCTGTGTGAATTTTTTGGCTGTTAATTAATTAAGGAGAGCATTAACCCACTGGGCACGGCTCGAGGGCACAGTGGAGTCATGTCAGATGTCACTCCTGGAACAGGCACAAAGTGAAACCCAGAACTTGATGAAATCAGGGTTCAGCTGCTGCAAAGAGCAACACTTTGCCCAGCAAGAATGCAAATAAATGCATAATTCCCAAACACCAATGATTGGGAATGGGACATTTCTCACGCTGTGCCTTCTGCACTTCAACCTAACCTTGGAAAACTCTCCTTTGCTTGGCATGGCAGCACTGGCACCCCACCAGCTTCAGCTTGGCTGGCACCATCAGGCAGGTTTGGGAGGTGCTCTGGCTCCTGCATCACAGCCCACCCAGGCATTCAAACTCCTGCTTGTGGTGTTGCCTTTGCTCAGGATCAGGAACATTCCAGAAACTGCTCTGGAAAAACAGAGAAATTATATGGCCATGTAAAGGCCAACCTGAAAGCCACCTACAAGCACAAGGAGGACATTCCTGGGGCTCCCACAAAGATATTTTGGGACCTTCAAATTCTGGGGGCAAATCACAACAGCAGATGGATGGCCAAAAATTTGTCTGAAGGGAAACAGTCTCAATTTAACAGGAGACCAGGAAGTCTGAAATACTTGAACATCCTTATCTTCAGGTCTCTACAATGTGTGGATTTGGGAATTTTTAACCCTTTGGGGTTAATTGGCCCAGCTCTCCCACAGACCTGTCCCCCAAACCAAACCCCAGTGGGGACACAATGCACACACATATTAATTCACACACATATTTAACAGCTCTAGTTTTTTAAATACAACCCTATTTCTCTCAGTCTTCACCTGCACAAGACCCATCTTTCCATTCTCTCTATAACTCTATCCTGGATATTTCCACTTCTGCAGAGAAGCCCCACTTTACTCTTAAAGCCCCAAGATACTAACACTGAAAACAGGGATCCTTCGTACTGCTTGTTAGCAGATTATTCAATCCCTAACACAATAGGAAACTTCACTGTAAAGTGAAATGAAGTTGTACCAGCTCAAGAAGGAAATAATTTCTTTTCCTTCAAATAACACAGAGAGGTCCCACCCACAGCTCTTTATTCCATAAAGATATAAAGCAAAATAATGCCTTTCACAGACATCATTTAATAAAGGGAAATAGCAATAACCCAAACCTGCACTGTGGCAAGCTTCAAAATCATTAATAAATCCTTCTGAACTATTTTTACTTTCTTTTTTTTCCGCACAGATTGGTTTGTTTTACTTCCAGGTTTGTTGCTAAAAGTGCATCAAGGACACAAAAATCAATGCTTTGCTCATGGACCCTGAGGTGACCCAAATGCAGGGAGCTTGAAACCAGGGAATCGCTGGAGTTCAAAGGAGGAGCCCTCAGAGCTGACAGGGAGCAGTACCCTCAGAACTGGTATAGAGCAGTGCCCTCAGAGCTGGCAGGGAGCAGTGCCCTCAGAGCTGGCAGGGAGCAGTGCCCTCAGAGCTGGTATAGAGCAGTGCCCTCAGAGCCGGCAGGGAGCAGTGCCCTCAGA
>JAJPCS010000146.1:47048-63155 GCA_021164005.1 Willisornis vidua nigrigula
GAGCAGTGCCCTCAGAGCTGGTATAGAGCAGTGCCCTCAGAACTGGCAGTGAGCAGTGCCCTCAGAGCTGGTATAGAGCAGTGCCCTCAGAACTGGGAGGGAGCAGTGCCCTCAGAACTGGTATAGAGCAGTGCCCTCAGAACTTGCAGGGAGCAGTGCCCTCAGAGCTGGTATAGAGCAGTGCCCTCAGAACTGGCAGTGAGCAGTGCCCTCAGAGCTGGTATAGAGCAGTGCCCTCAGAACTGGTATAGAGCAGTGCCCTCAGAGTTGGTATAGGGCAGTGCCCTCAGAACTGGCAGGGAGCAGTGCCCTCAGAACTTGCAGGGAGCAGTGCCCTCAGAGCTGGTATAGAGCAGTGCCCTCAAAGCTGGTATAGAGCAGTGCCCTCAGAACTGGTATAGAGCAGTGCCCTCAAAGCTGGTATAGGGCAGTGTCCTCAGAGCCGGCAGGAAGCAGTGCCCTCAGAACTGGCAGGGAGCAGTGCCCTCAGAGCTGGTATAGAGCAGTGCCCTCAGAGCTGGTATAGGGCAGTGCCCTCAGAGCCGGCAGGGAGCAGTGCCCTCAGAGCTGGTATAGAGCAGTGCCCTCAGAGCTGGCAGGAGCAGTGCCCTCAGAGCCGGCAGGGAGCAGTGCCCTCAGAGCTGGCAGGAGCAGTGCCATGGCCCACAGGGGTGGTGCTGACCTCGTTGACAGCCACGTGGTAGCTCTGCTGCTGGAACTGCGGCGAGTTGTCATTGCGGTCCCTCACCACGATGCGCACCTCGTGGTTGATGATGGTGCCAACCTTCTTGTTCACACACTGCACCTGCACCACGATGGACTGGATGGACACTGGAGGCTGCAGGGGAAAATGGGCTGTTAGGGAGGTACCCAGAAAGTGTCACATGTTTGAAACCTTCGTTCATCGATAATGGAACTCATGGAATTACAGAATGGTTTGGGTTTGGAGGCACCTCAAAGACCATCCAGTGCCACCCCCTGCCATGGGCAGGGACACCTCGCACCAGGTCTCCAACCTGGCCTTGGACACTTCCAGGGACAGCTTCTCTGCCCAACCTGTGCCAGGGCCTGCCCACCCTCCCAGGGAAGGATTCCTTCCAGTATCACATCTGTCCCTGCCCTCTGGCAGTGGGAAGCCATTCCCTGTGTCCTGTTCCTCCATCCCTTGTCCTCAGTCCCTCTCCAGCTCTCCTGGAGCCCCTTTAGGCCCTGGAAGGGGCTCTCAGGTGTCCCTGGAGCCTTTTCTTCTCCAGGTGACCGCCCCAGCTCTCCCAGCCTGGCTCCAGAGCAGAGGCCTCCATCCCTGGAGCATCTCAGTGGCCTCCTCTGGACTCATTCCAATGACTTTCTTGTCTCAAATGGAAAGGTCAAGTCAGAAATAAATTCAATTTGCTACCACTTACATTTACAAATAACTTAGAAATGACTTTCACTGTAGACAATCCTGTTGTTTTCCCTCCAGTGAACACCATAATATTCAAACACAAATGACTCCCAAACTTGCTGAATGGGCAAAGAAATTCAGGCTGGAATGGCTGTTACTACTCATCTGAGGAAGAACCAAGAATTTTTAAGCTGCCTTTAATAAGCTTAAACACTACTGAGTAGATCCAGATTTATTAGCCAAGCCCCCAAAAAATATAATGAGTTCAATGATAGATACTTGATAACCATTTGATATTCAGGATTTGGGCTTTGACATGAAAACATGGAAAAAATAATTTGTTGCTTTGGATAAAATCTGAGGGAAACAGAATTCCTTTCACATATGTACAATGTCTGCTGGGTCAGGGCTTAGATTTAAAATCAGGTGTTTAAGCAAACTCTTATCAATCTGAGCATTTGTCAACAAAAAATGTAAATAATGGCACAGGGTCCCAGATTGTTGGTGACATTGGGGACACATCACCCCAGCACTTCTGAGCAGCTCCTGGCACCTTCACTTCTGACCTTCATCTTTCCTCACTGCCTAAAGTCTTGGAAGTAAAGCCTGGAATTTTGTTTTTATCTAATTTTACTTGGGAAACATACTGCCATTCTTAGCAAAGTCAATCAATGCAATCTAATAAAATTTGCTTTGAAGCAAGGTAATAAATCCAGGAACAGGATCAGGATAACTGAATCAGCAGGGAGAGAAAAATGGGAAGAGTATCCAAATATATAGAGTGTGATCATGTATGCACCATTTGTGAATCAGAGACTACAATTTTTCTCTGTAATAAACCCCTGAATCATAAGGTTTGACTTAATAACCCCCCAATTTCATTGGTGCTACAAAGTTCCACCTGGTTTTAACTTTAAATATGAAAAAAACCCCTTGTGTTTTTTTGGTTAATAGAAGAGGCAAGCACAAGACTCTGAATGATTTTACATCTTTGGGAACAGCCTTTAGAGAGTCACAGAATCTTTCAGGGTGGAAAGGACTCCCAAGACCACCAAGTCCAGCCCTGCCATGCCCACCACTACCCCATGTCCCCAGAAGAGAGGTATTAATCATAGAATCATGGAATCAGTTTGGTTGGAAGAGACCTCTGAGGTCATCAAGTCCCACCCTTGGTCCAACCCCACTGTGCTCACCAGCCCAGGGCACTCAGTGCCACATCCAGTCTCAACTTAAACACCTCCTGGGATGGAGAATCCACCCCCTCTCTGGGCAGCCCATTCCAATGCCTGAGCACTCTCTCTGCAAAGAATTTTTTTCTGATATCCAACCTAAACCTCCCCTGGCAGAGCTTGAGCCCGTGCCCCCTTGTCCTATTGCTGAGTGCCTGGGAGAAGAGACCAACCCCCACCTGGCCAGAACTTCCCTTCAGGGAGTTCCAGACAGTGCTGAGGTCACCTCTGAGCCTCCTCTTCTCCAGGCTAAACACCCCCAGCTCCCTCAGCCTCTCCCCACAGCACCTGTGATCCAGTCCCTTCTCCAGCCTCGTTGCTCTTCTCTGGCCCCGCTCCAGCCCCTCAATCTCTTTCCTCAACTGAGGGGCCCAGAACTGAACACAACACTCAAGGTGTGGCCTCCCCAAGGCAGAGTCCAGGGCAAGGGTCACTGCCCTGGACCTGCTGGCCACGCTGGTTTTGATCCAGGCCAGGATCCCATTGGCCTTCTTGGCCACCTGGGCACACTGGTGGCTCATGTTCAGCCTCCTGTCAATCAAGCTCATGACACATGTCAGAGTTTTTCTCAATTCCTGGGGGGTTTTGAGAGCTGTTTCATTGTCTTTGGCTTGTGAGTTCCAGCAGTTCACTGAGCCTGTGAAAGATCTTCAGTGGGGCTCCCACCCAACACCTGAATTACCTCAAACCCCAGATTTTCTTTTCAGGGGCACTACACATAAATAACCACCAGTGAGTAATTTTAGATACTCATAAGAAGTATTCCATTCACAGCAAAAAGTGAGGAAGCAATACCTTCAATACCAATGGAAACATGTTATTACCTATGGATAATTAAGATATTTACACACGTCACTTGTCCTCTGACAAGGAACGTCACTACCAAGTGTCTGTGAATTCACAACAATGTGAAGTGTCTGGGAGTTGATCTGGATTGTTGCTAATGCTGGAACTCAAGTAATCTGGCAAGGTTGTTTTGGGAAAGCATTTGAATTGCATTCAGGTCCAAGAGCTCAGGTGAACAACCCCAGAGAGAGAGAGAAGTGCCCCTAAAGGGGCACTGAAAAGGAATCAGAACTGACCCAAGAGGATTCCCTTCAGTCCCTGACACCACGTGGATGTGCAGGATTCCTTGCGCTGATGAAGAATGGACCCCACATTTCCAGCCTCTCATTTTTGGCTCTCACTTAAAACTCAAACTTTAACGTCAAACCTGTTCCAGCACCTGCTGTTTGGTTCTTGAAGAACTAGAAGTCTTCTGCCCCCATGACCACGGTGCCACTCTGTGCTTTGCATGGGAGATCAGGTGGGGAATTAGAGCTAAATTAGGAACAGCTGAATTCAATTAGCTCCTTTCAGCTAAAAATGGAAATGAGGCAAAATTTGCATGTTGTTTTTGGTACTTATGAATAGATCTCAAAACACACGGAGAAGACAAATTAATCCATCAAGCTAATACAAAACAAACTTCCCTGCACTCCAAGGAGAACTCCTGAGTTTAAAGCATATTGATTTCAGCACTTTGGACTCAATTTTCCTTTCAGGTTCTGATGAACTGCAGCAATGCTGCAACACTGCGAGCAAATATCTCTACTTTTAAAGTGAAATGAGCCTAAATGAGAACAGCTCCTATTTATTTCGTGCTTTTTAGCTTTCTTTTTATAAAATTCAAATTTAGCCTGACAATCTTTCTGTAATGCCATCGGGAATGAATGTACCACATGAATTTCAGACTGCCTTAAAAAGGAGAATCTAAACCAGCACGTTCCCAATTAACATGCCAAGCTTTGTGAGTGATTTGTAATATTCACAAATCCTGTTCTTCTCACATCTCGTAATTCAATGCACACAGGTAAAGTAGGGTGTTCATAAGTGTCCCAGGACAAAATAACAATTTAATTCCCCCACGGAGCCAGGCTTGGTTGGACACAAACCCACAGGTTGGTTTGTTTGGTCTTTCTTGCTGCGTTTGTCCCCACGTCATATTTGCACACATGGCCAAGTTCTCCCAATAAATCCTAATAAAGAATCCAATTAACTCTGTCCACATCCATCTGTGGACAATACAGAGGCAGGAATTATATCCCAGCCACTCTTGTGGGGATGCTTAATTAGGCATCGATGTCCCCAGGGAGGAAAGCAAACCACGACTCACATCTCTGTCCAGGACTCGGCCGGTGCTGTTCAGGTACAGGGTCTGCCTGATGGGGTCCAGGATCACCCAGTAGTCCACATTGTCCTTCAGGGAGAGCTCAATGGTGGGGTCAGGCCCTCCTGCTGTGCCTTTGATCAGCATGTTGTCAACCAGGATAGTGCCTGCAAGGACAGCAAACACACATTTAGAAGGGCAATGTATTTTTGCAACAACTGCAACACTCAAACTACTGTTTTCTACCTCGGGTTCGTGGTATTTCCCGTTTTGAGTGATGGTTAAAGAGGCTGAACCTTCTGATCTGTCAGGAAAGGCTGCCTCTGACACTGAAGCTGTTTCACACAATGCCAGGAGCAGCCCTTGCAAGGCACAATAATTTAAATTGAAGATTAGACCCATCACATGCAGCTACATATTTAACATGATGAGCTTTTCCTCCATTGAGCAACCATCACCCAACCTCACCTCACACAAATGAAAGCACTGAAATAACAACAAAACCCAGAATAAATTTGCTGCAGCAACAGTGACACATCAAGGTGATGGGGGGGGGGAGAAGCATAGTTACATAAAGGTTGAAAGGAAAAAAAGAGGGTTTCTACCTTGAGCTGCTCTGCAACAGAAACTGAACTGCAGCATAAAGATGTGGACACTACACCTACCAAGACTAAGGGAGGAATTCAGGAGGAGCAGCCAAACAGTCAACATCCAGAACACGCTTTTATATCACAGAAAGGTTTGGGTTGGAAGGGACCTTAAAGCTCATCCAGTGCCACCCCCTGCCATGGGCAGGGACACCTCCCACCAGCTCAGGTTGCTCCAAGCCCTGTCCAGCCTGTCCTTGGACACTTCCAGGGATGGGGCAGCCACAGCTTCTCTGGGCACCTGTGTCAGGGCCTGCCTACCCTCACAGGGAACAATTTCTTCCCTATATCCAACCTAAATTTCCCCTCTTTCAGTTTGAACCCTTTACTGCTTGCCCTGATGCACAGCCCCTCTCCAGCTTCCCTGTACCCCCTTCAGACCATGGAAGGTGCTGAGAGGTCTCCACACAACCTTCTCCTCTCCATGCTGAACATTCCCAGCTCTCCCAGCCTGTCTCCATAGGGAAATGCTCCATCCCCTCAGCAACTTCATGGGCTCCTCTGTACTTGCTCCAGCAGCTCCATGAACATCTGACATGGAGGGCACCAGAACTGTGCAGTGACCCAGGTGGGGCCTCCCAGGAGACTACCTTGTCCCACCCTGTCAGGTGGAAGTCCTGCTCTCCACAGCCAGCTCCACTCAGCTCCCAGCATCCCTAAGGTACAAAACTCCTGTGAAAAACACTCCAACTCACTGCCCAAATGCCAAGCATTACCCACTGCCCTGAGCCTTGCCCTGCAGTGCCTCAGGTTTGCATGCCCAGTTTATAAATACCTTCTCTGAGACTTCATTTCTCTGAAAACTTAGCACTACCCAGTTTGCTTCACACTGAAATATTCAAAGAAATGATCTTTGTGGGAGTTCAGCAGAGGCAGGAAGAAAATCTGTGAGTGGCAGGAGCTGCAGAACACCCAAATCAGGGTAAAGTATTTCTCATGTAACCTCCTGTAATAAGGCCCCAAATAATTTATTTCAAAGTGCAGCATAAAACATAAAGTTTCTTTACATCTTCACTTCATAACAGCAACTCTGTATAAATACATTCATCCAAGAGGAACAGTCCCAAGCTGGGCCAATGCTTTTTTTGGATAAAACAATAAAGTTAATCACTAATCCTAACCCCGGCAAACTGGTTTACACTTCTGTGGTGGAAAACACCCCACTAGGGTTGTTTCCAGCTATTCACAACTACTTTCTTCTAACACAAGAGAGATCAATAATCACCAAATACCCACAACTTTGTACCTAAGACTGGTTTGGAGATCAAGGAGCAGCAGCTTTCCAGCCACAGGAGAAGCACTGTCTGCCCACATGTTTTATGGCTGCTGCCCAACTCCTTGCTCAGTAACATCTGTAACTGTGCTGCCCCAGGAGCCTGGCCTGGCACCTTTGGGGACACCCCAGGATTTTGAACCTAAAGAGGATTTCACCAGGAAAAACAAGCTTGTTACAAACCCTGTGGCAGTCCAGAGGGTTGATGCCTACTCAATAATTCCTCTAAAATCTATAAAATCCATCAGTTTGTGTATTCCCCTCATTACTGTGCCTCAATGATGACACAAACAAGGGTTAGTAACCGAGTTTGTCATCTGAACATAAGATTTCCCCCCCAAAAGTCCCAAGGTAACCACCAAAACCACCCTAAGGGCTTCAGTTGCTTTGAGTTTTTCCAGTTCTCTGGACCAGACTGGCAAAAGAGGAGCTTAAGGGATGGAACGGGGGCAACTGAAGGAGGCAAATGGCACAGAAACAGGAACAGGAGAGGGTTGTGAAAGCAGAGGGGAAAATATCCTGCCAGGGATAATTAGGAAATAGGGGAGGGGAAAAGCAGCAACAGCTTCTCTCTGGTGTTCAAGACTAGAAAGTGCATGGGACTTCCTACTCATTCTGACCTATTTGAAGTACTCAGATTACCTCACAGATCTGCATGGACTCATCACTGCAGCAGCACCATCAAACTTGAGAGTCCACCACACCAGTAATGGTCACAGAGCAGTTCCTGACACCTCTGAATCAACACTGACTCTGTTACATACAGTGTGGCACTAAAACACTCCCACTTTGGCCACAGACAATGCAATTCAACGCAGAAAGAGAGAACACCAAGTGCAAAACAAAAGAGATTAATGCTAAATATTTGTGAGAGATGGGCTGATTGCAATGGGATGAAGTTCAACAAGGCCAAGTGCAGGTCCTGCCCTTTGGCCACACCAACCCCCTGCAGCGCTCCAGGCTGGGCACAGAGTGGCTGGAGAGCAGCCAGGCAGAAAGGGACCTGGGGGGACTGAGGGACAGGAAGCTCAACAGGAGCCACCAGTGTGCCCAGGTGGCCAAGAAGGCCAAGGGGATCCTGGCCTGGATCCAAACTAGTGTGGCCAGCAGGCCCAGGGCAGTGACCCTTCCCCTGGACTCTGCCTTGGGGAGGCCACACCTTGAGTGTTGTGTTCAGTTCTGGGCCCCTCAGTTGAGGAAAGAGATTGAGGGGCTGGAGCGGGGCCAGAGAAGAGCAACAAGGCTGGAGAAGGGACTGGAGCACAAGTGCTGTGGGGAGAGGCTGAGGGAGCTGGGGGTTGGTCTCTTCTCCCAGGCACTCAGCAATAGGACAAGGGGGCACGATGGGCTCAAGCTCTGCCAGGGGAAATTGAAGTTGGAGAGCAGAAAAAACTTCTTTCCAGAGAGAGTGCTCAGGCATTGGAATGGGCTGCCCAGAGAGGGGGTGGATTCCCCATCCCTGGAGGTTTTTCAACTGAGCTTGGCCGTGGCACTGAGTGCCATGATCTGGTAAAGGGACTGGAGTTGGACCAAGGGTTGGACTTGATGATCTCAGAGGTCTTTTCCAACCCAATCCATTCTATGATTCTATGGTTTTGTCTTCGAAAGCGTGTTTTGTCCCAGCAGGGAGGGTCCTGGGAGAGCTGCACAATATCACGTCCCCAGAGGACAGTCCTGCACTGCCCACTCTCAGATGCCCTGCAGGTGGCAAGTCCTTTGGATAAATTAAGGTGAAACTACCAAACAGTCAATTAAAAGTTTTATTTATGGCAGCAATGATTTCAGCTTTGTGACAGCCTCAATTTTTTCTGAACAGGTAGCAAATGAAACTCTTCCTGCACAATATGTGGAAAACAGTAGTTTCAACTCCTATGGAGGAGAAGAAAGGTAGAAGGAAAGACAGGAAAGTAGAGGTAGAGGTTGAAAAATTCCAGGTCACCAGGCAGGATTGCAGCCCCATCCCTGGGCTGGTTCCTCTGGGTGGTGGGTGCCTGGATGGGTGTGCAGTGGTGGTGAGGGCACCTCTGCCCCTCTGGTTCCAGACCTCACCTTGCACATGCACATTTGGTTCTCCTCAAACTTTTCAGAAGGCTTTGAGTGTCTCCTGGTTTCAAGTGGCCTCTCCCATCAGACACTCAAGTGCCATTCTATCTCCAGCTTGGTTATAGAGATACTTACCCAAGATAAGGAAGCTGCTCCACCCAAAAAGCCACATCCTGCCTCCCCAGAGACCCTCTTTTCTAACAGCCCCTCATCCCCTTGGAATAGTAATGCTCCTTTCCTCCTCTGCTGAAGGTTTGAGCCATTAACTCTTCCAGGTTTTCAGTCCCTCACAGGAGCATCACAGTAGAAGTCACAAGGACACAGAGCCACCAGAGCTGCCCACCAACACTCCACTGTCATGGAATCACCTGCCAGTCTGGGTTAAAACAGACCTTCAAACCCATCCAGTCCAACCCCCTTCCATGGGCAGGGACACTTTCCACTGTCCCAGGTTGCTCCAAGCCCCATCCAACCTGGCCTGGGACACTTCCAGCGATGGGGTGCCAACAATTTCTCTGGGAATCCATGATACTGTGGAATCACAACACATAAAGAGGGTTCATTTCCCTCTCAGAAAGCTGTTAAAAAATAAGAAAAGATTGTCCTATGTGGAAACTGAACCCTGGTTTGTACAAAACACAGTAAGACTGACTTCTGACAAACTCAGCCTTCTGCAAGGATTAAAGGGCTCAAACAGCTTTAATTTTTAATGAACCTGAGAATAAATGAGTCCATTACACACTTAAGAACAGTATTTAATCAACTTAAAATCTTAATGTGATGATGGGATTCATAGTCTGCAGTACACCACAATCATAAACTGACCTCAGTGCTTTGAATTCTGCATCCCATTGGACTCCGCTGCCCCTGCAGCAGCTCTGCTTGATGTCACAAAGCACTTCTGATTGCTTTGTTTGGATACAGAGGTTCTTTTCTTCTTACAAATGTGCTGAAATGTCTTCAGCTACACCTGAGACACTCGTGCTCCCTCTTTGAGGGAGAGCAAGTTGCAAATCAGCCTTTCAATGGCCATCATTAAAGTATTATTCTTCTAATTTACTGGCAATCTGACATTATGGCTCTTTGCCCCTTTAGATATCTGTAATTCTGTTCCTTTTACATCCTGCCTCTGCCCATGGCCTAAAACATACCAGGGAGGGACCCTCCTGACACCAAAGCTGCTGTGCCAGCACCCACAGTTTGCCCCTTCACTCTCCTGGCAGCACAAAGGCAAACGTGTCCCTTGGTATTTGCAACACACTCACAGAGTAAGTTTGCAGGCAAAGTCCCTGGGCACGTTATTGCACAAACAGGAGTTCAACCACTGGAGCTGGAAAAGCCCTCCAAGGTCATTGAATCCAACCTTTGATTGATGCCCACCTTGTCCCCCAGCCCAGAGCAATGAGTGCCACGGCCAGTCCTGCCTTGGGCACCTCCAGGGCTGGGCATTCCAAACCTCCCTGGGCAGCCCCTGCCAAGGCCTGACCACCCTTTCCAGGCAGAAATTCCTGCTGCTGTGCCCCCTGCCTCTGCCCTGGCCCAGCCTGAGGCCGTGCCCTCTGCTCCTGTCCCTGTGCCCTGGAGCAGAGCCCGACACCGTGTCCCGGCTCCTCCCTCCTGGCAGGGATTGCAGAGCCAAAAGGTGCCCCCTGAGCCTCCTTTTCTCCAGGCTGAGCCTCCCCAGCTCCCTCAGCTGCTGCTCCAGCTCCTTCCCAGCTCCCTTCCCTGCCCTGCACATGCTCCAGCCCCTCAGGGTCTCTGCCAGGAGTGCCCAGAACTGGCTCAGCCCTTGAGGGGTCCCAGCAGTGCCAGCGCAGGGACAGGCACTGCCCTGTGGCTGCACTTCTGCCCTCTGCGCACCAGCCACTGAAAAGGACAGCAGGGACTATCATTAGTGGTATTTTCTGGCTAATTAAAGTAAAACCCACTGATGTATAAGTCAGATTCGGGCCAGCACGAGCAGATTTCAGCACAACTGGTCACCTTTGCAAGTGCAGATCCCTCTCTCAGGGAGATTTAGGGTGAGGAGGAAGAGCTTGTTTTGCTCAGGAATGTTTTCCTGCCTAAGGAAAAACACCTTCTCAAAGACAGTTGGATGTTTTCTCCTTTGGCATTCCAGAGGAAGGTCCCAGTCCCTCTCTGGTGGGAGAAGAGATAAACTCTCAGGTCAGGGAGAGCCTGGAGAGCCCAGTGAAGATAAAAGCCTTGAGGAGAAAAAAAGCTGTGTCTTGCTCAGGTTTGGGGCCTTTTGTGTCACTGTTGGGAATTTTGCCTTTTAAATCTGAACCTTGTTCTGAACCTTGGAATAAATGCTCCTGACCTCCTTCCAGTGCCTGGCATTTGGGGGGACCTGTGTGTTATCTCCCTTCCCAACCCTCCGTGGGCACCACCCCATCAGGCTGCTGTTGGCACTGCCCTGATGCTCAATTGCTGAATGACCACACAGGTTGGAAGGGATTGGTGCAGGACAAGCCTCCAAGAATCCAAGTCAAGCAAAGCTGTTGGCTGAAAACCCAACAAAAGCAGCCAGGAACCACTGGGCTGGAGGAGAGAGGAGACATCTATTACTTTCACATGTAATTTCACTTTTCTGAGCTTGCTTCAATTAGTCAACAATTGCTACAAAACAACAAAATAAAAATTATAGATACTGTAAATAGTTTTACAGTAGTTCTACACCAGATTATTTCTTTGAGGGGGATCCAGAAGCTGAAAATGTTCATTAGGCTGAACTAATAGGGAAGGGTTTGTTGCTACAGCCCAGTGTCTGCAGAAGGTGAACTTGCCATGGGAAGGGCATCAGAATCAGGTGCCAAAGCCATGGAAGGTACAACCTGCTGGTTCTGCTCTGCCGAAGCAGCCTGGCAGTGCCCACTGAGGACTCACTTCCTGAGTCATTTAGAGACATTTTGGGGATTATTTCAGAGCCCTTTTTTAAAGAATGAGGGAATTACAAGTGGTCTGGTGCTGCAGCCCCAAACTCAGGTGAGACAAAGGGTCCACCTTCGAGGTTTCAGTTTAACCCTAAAAGGTAATGTTTCTAGTCCCAGCCAATTGGAGTTAGATGTTGTGAACAGAGGCGGGGTCAAGTTAAGGTTATATACACCTGTGTTTTGAATAAACCTTGGATTTGCTTGTACATCATATTGGTGTGTGCGAGTCCCGTCTAGTCTTGGCTGTAACAACAAATGGCGACCCCTGAACGTGTGATTTGGGAGAAGAAAACCATCTGCAGATCAGACTAGAACCTTTGAACGCCTTTAGAGCGCCGTTTGCCTCAATTTTATGAGAGCCTCAGAAACCAGCAGAGTTTCTGAAAAACTTCAGAAGAAGTTTCGTGGCCGTGTCAAGAGCCACTGTAATATAAAAAAAGAAAGCGTGGACCAAAACGAACCACGATCTCCTCACCGGTGAGTTATAAAAGAAAAAATGGGGAATTCCCAGAGCTCGAAAATGAGCTTATTGCTAGAAAAGTTTGAAAACTTAGCAAAAGCAACAAAAACGAAAATTGAAAAGCAGGCAGTAAAAGAATTCTTGGAATTTTGCAGTAGCAGAGAGTACTTAAAAGACACTAGCCTGATGTTTTCCATAGAATTTTGGAATAAAATCGGAGCAGAATTGAAAAATTTACTAGAAACTGCCCCAGAAGAAGTCTTGCCGCATATGCAGTCATATATGGCAATTAGAAAGATGCTGTTAAAAACAGAAGAAGCCCAGCGACACCTGAAATTGCCAGGTAGAAAGGGAGCCGGAGAGCTGTGCCAAGATGCAGAGCCAGAAGTCCCAGTTCAGAGAGAACTGACAGAGACACACAGAGCATGGAATGAAAGTTTCTACCTGCCTGTGCTGAACACCGCCGCTGCGAAAGAAGCAGAACCACAACACTGGAGCCGGCGCAACCCCACGAAAGCAGTCACGGAAGACATCCGGCCGCTGCAAACTGTAAGTCAGTTTTATTTGTACCCTAAACCCGAGAGACCGCGAACGGGAGTGCCCCCAGCCGAGAGGGAGAGAGGGAGAGAGGGACAGACCCCGCAGAACAAGTCTCCTCCTGTGGGTCCCTCACCGCCACCGCTGGCAGGGTCCAGCGAGTACCTCGAGGCTGGCTCCGCTCCACCGCGTTCCCTGCCGCCCCGCGAGTACACCAAAGCCGCAGAAGACAGCCCGGGGGGGCTAAATCCACCCGCCATAACCGCGTGGCCAAGAAAACAAAGAAACCACGTGATCGCAAAGCCCGCGAAATCAAACAAAGGGTTCGCGCGCGCTTCTTACCACGAGGCGCCGGCACCGCCCAAAACCCCTCCCTACAATTTGCAAATCAATGCGCATGTGCAAAACGCCAGTCCCCCGCAGCCCGCAAGAGCCGGGGCCGGGGCCGGGGCCGGGACCGGGACCGGAACCGGGACCGGGACAGAGATCGAGATGAGAGAGCCGATCCAACAACCAACACCACCCCCACCACCTCTTGCGTGGATCTGCATAGAGAGGGGAGAGGTTAACCCCCAGAAGAGCAGAGACCACCCTGCGAGTCTTCTCTCCTGTAACCTGCAAACAGCGTGTGCGTCCTGGGACCCAGTTACGAGAGATCCCAGCACGTCAGCCACAGCCACCGGCTGCATCCCGAAATGGAAAACAGCAGAAAAGCCGTCTGCACCAACAAAAGACAGCGTGGGGGGAGGAGAAATTCATAGTGTAATTAAAAGGGAATCAAAAGTTTTGGGGAGTGAGATAAACCCCTGGTTTGATAATAATTCATTTTTTGAGTTGTATCCCTTACAGGTAGCAGCAGATCCTGCCAATGGAGCCACCGCAGCTGCTGTGACAACAGTTTGCGGCGAAGCAAAGTTTCTTAAAGAGACAGGCAACTTAATAACACAAGATTCATTACACACACAATTTCCACAGCAGCCCAAGAATAGTGACATGAATCCAGCTTCATTAAAAAATTTAGTAACTGACAATGTAAAAGACCAGTGTAAGGAACTAATTGCTTCAATCTTTGCTACAGCAACATTAATAGAGTTAATAGAAGCCTGTGTAAAATTACCCTAAGTAAAAAAAGAGAAAAAAGCAAAACTAAAAGCTTTTGCCATAGCCACAGGAATAGATAAACAAACTACCCAAAGGAAAGAGGGAATAAACCCTGAAACTTGCTTTAATTGCAAGAAAAAGAAGCCTGTAGCAAAAACTTTCACTGAAAAATGTTACCAATGTGGTAAATTTGGGCACAAGGCTCAAAATTGTTATTCTAAATATAAAAAAGATGAAACTACCCTGATAAAAACAGGGAGTAAGTTTGAACCACAAAAAGCAAAAAATCAAAACCCAGACAAACTGGAACAAAAAAGTTTTCCCATATGGAAACCACTGCCACAAGCAGTGATACCCTAAAATTAAAGATTAAAGATTCATACTGTCCAATCAAACAAAAACAGTTCAGTTCAAAAGCATGTTGTTAGTTTGAAAAAAAAAAAAAAAAAAAAAAAAAAAAAAAAGCTGAAAGTTTGAAATTCAGTTAATTTTCAGTTAAAAGTGCAGTTTAAGATTGCCAAAAAGCTGTAAAGGTAAAGACACCTGTCCCCTCAGCTGCAAACAGTTTTACCAAAGAATGTCAAAAGTGACTGAAACTCAGAGTAATTCTCAGACTTTGTAATGGCCACACAAGGTTATGAGAATTAGCCTTGAAATATGGCATAAGAAAATTTAGCTCAGCTGGACTGAACTCATTTCTGTGCTATATGAAGTCATTCTGCATTCATAAACACTTTGCACAAAATGAACACTGTTAATAAGAAATTGTAGTTTTGTTCACAGTGGTTTGTGTAATGACGATTGCACAGAAAGACCACAACCTCACATGTGAGAGAAAAATTTTGTTTGCACAAGTTGTAAAAAGTTTAAATCCCAAGATACATGTCTTAATCATGTATTGATTTGTGTTAGTTAAAAAAAGTTACTGAACCTCCTTCAAAAAGTTAAATTTGAAAAAAGAGGGGGAGGTAGAGATATGCAACCCACAAAATACCCTGTTAAGACAAAATCTAAAATATTTCAAAAGTTTTCTCAAATTTTCAATTTTCAGCCTTTCAGTTCAAGTTGCAACTAGTTAAAGAGTCAAAATTTAAAATTACAGTGTTATTATGCTGATTGTAATTTTGTTTTGTAACAAAAGGTGTATTGTGTTGTTTGCAATTTTGTTTGTTCTTTGAAACAAAAGGGGGAGTTGCTGCAGCCCCAAACTCAGGTGAGACAAAGGGTCCACCTTCGAGGTTTCAGTTTAACCCTAAAAGGTAATGTTTCTAGTCCCAGCCAATTGGAGTCAGATGTTGTGAACAGAGGCGGGGTCAAGTTAAGGTTATATACACCTGTGTTTTGAATAAACCTTGGATTTGCTTGTACATCATATTGGTGTGTGCGAGTCCCGTCTAGCCTTGGTCTACAACAGTCTGGCAACACCCTTATGGAATCATGGAATGGTTTGGGTTGGAAGGGACCTCAAAGCTCATCCAGTGCCACCCCCTGCCATGGGCAGGGACACCTCCCACCAGCCCAGGGTGCTCCAAGCCCTGTCCCACCTGGTCTGGGACACTTCCAGGGATGGGGCAGCCACAGCTCCTCTGGGCAATGCTGGCACATGAGCACAACTCTGAAGTGTTTTGTCATCCAAACACACTTATCTTTCCTTCCAGAACAGGCTTATTCTTACTTTCTGAGTTGATGAAAAGACAAAACCACCTGCAAGTGCATGAGCAACCTCTGGCATTGCCAAGTTCCATTAGCAGCTACTTCTGGCTGATGTACAGAGGGGCTGAGTATCATTAAAAACTCGTTCTGCTGTTTAACAGATTCATATTTCTCACTTCAGCATATTAATTAATGCCACACAACAAGTTCAAATAACAAGTCAGAGAGCTGACATTAAACACAGAGTCCCAGGATCATTAAGGCTGGAGAAGATCATCAATTCCAACCATCCACCCAGCACCACCACCAAACTACGTGCCCAGGTGCCACATCCACACAGTTTTTGAACACTTCCAGGGGTGGTGACTCCACCACTTCTCTGGGCAGCCTGTCCCAAAACTTGACAACCTTTGCCATGACGAAATTTTTCCTAATATCCAATGTTAACCTTCTCTGGCACAACATGGAGTTTCATGCCCAGTTGGATTTTTCAGCTGGTGGTGTTTAGCCTGGAAGAGTGTGGGGAGAATCAGATGTCCTGTGCACTGCACTCACAGAGGTGCAGCAGTTACAGGAGCAGCAGGACATGCTGCTGGTTCACTTGTTCAAAAGAAAAATTGGTACTTAAAAGGGATAGATAGATAGATAGATAGATAGATAGATAGATAGATAGATAGATAGATAGATAGATAGATAGA
>JAJPCS010000146.1:72902-104272 GCA_021164005.1 Willisornis vidua nigrigula
AAGGCTGGGAGAGCTGGGATTGTTCAGCCTGGAGAGGAGAAGCTTTGGGGGGACCCAACTGTGGCCTTGCAGGGCCTGGAGGGGCCAACAGGAAAGATGGAGAGAAACAATTTCCAAGGTCCTGGAGGGACAGGACAAGGGGAATGGCTTCCCACTGCCAGAGGGCAGGGACAGATGGGATATTGGGAAGGAATCTTTCCTGGGAGGGTGGGCAGGCCCTGGCACAGGTTGGGCAGAGAAGCTGTGGCTGCCCCATCCCTGGGAGCATTGAAGGTCAGGTTGGACAGGGCTTGGAGCCACCTGGGCTGGTGGGAGGTGTCCCTGCCCATGGCAGGGGGTGGAATAAGATGGGTTTTAATGCCCCTTCTTAGAGAGACTGGACTATTAATGGTTAATGACTCAAAGCCCATGCCCAGTTGTGGAGGTGCCAGCGTGCTTTGCTGAGCCCAAGTTTTCACCCCTGATTGGGAGGAGATGCATTTTTGGGTGTATGGAGGTGATTCCTGGACAGAGGTGGAGGCTCCAGGCTGGGCTTTGGGGCTGAGAAGAGGCAGATCCTGCAGGGTGGGATGGTGCTTTTTACCCCGGGAATTGTCCTCCCTTACACAGCTCACTCAGGTATAAAATTCTGCCCCAGAGGAAGGTCTGATGGGCCACAACTTGCTCAACTGCACTGCTGTCAGAGGAGCTGTCATGTCTTAGAGGGGTCATAAACCTCATCTCTCAGGTCTTCCACCAGAGCACTAAAAGCTCTCCCACCCTGGAGAGGTACGTGGTTGTCCCCACCTGAACCTGAGCACATTTGAACTCATTGGACTCAGCATTTCCTAGGCTGTTCCTCCCTCCACTGACAGATCAAGACTTCCATCATCACTTTGACCAACAGCAATGATCTATTCACACATTCATGGGTGATGATTATATATCCTCCTTCTCTTAACCCTTCTTTCTCTTTCTTCTTTTCCCTTTCCCATTTTCAGAAGTGGGTTTTTTATGCTTCCACATTGCCACATTGCTATGCCGAGCAGCCCCACACCTGCTTTCCAGTGCAGCCAAATGGTTCTAAAATAAACCCTGGCTATATATCTTTACAAACCCCTCTCATTTCAGTCTCATCCAGCCCAAGAGATCCATTAACAAGGACCTGGGTTACCCCTGACCTTCCAACCCAAATAATTCTGTGATTCTATGAAAGAGAAAAATCCTCAGCCACCAATTTGGTTTTTCCAAGCCTGTCCCCTGCTCCCCAATTTTTCTCTCCTGCACCATCATTGTCATATCATTTAAATGAATGTACCTCCACTGGGCAGTCACCGTGGAATATTCAGGGTGGGTTTCCATTTTGACATGTTGCTACCAAAGACAGTGTTGGATTTTTGTTCAGTTTGCATAAGACTCTCCTTGAAGAGGTCAGAGCATCCCAAGGGAAAACCAGTGTCATCTGAGAAGCACAATAACAGCCTGTTGTTACACAGGCCAATAAAACAACGTTAGAAGCAACTGTTCATGGACACTTAAATCCTTTACCTTTTCATTCTGGCTTTTTATTACAAAAAGTACTGTCATTTCCAGTATGTTCTTGCAAGAGAATAGAAAGGCTTAAAAACTAACTGGTGTTTTGTTCAGATGCTTTTGACTGTGCAAAGAGCCACTGCACTGTGGGAAATGAAGAGCTGACCTGAGGGACCAGGTCTGAGCCACACACAGCATGGAGTGCCAGCTTTGTTCCACCCTCCTTGTTCAAGGCTGGTTCCCTTCTGCTCCAGGCTCTGCAGAGCTGTTTTGCCTGTACAGAGAGAGGAAGGGGCTGTTTGCACAGAATCCCAGGATCACTGAGGTGGGAAAAGCCCTCCCAGGCCACAGAGCCCATCCTGTGCCCGATGCCCACCTTGTCCCCCAGCCCAGAGCACTGAGTGCCACGGCCAGTCCTGCCTTGGGCACCTCCAGGGCTGGGCACTCCAAACCTCCCTAGGCAGCCCCTGCCAAGGCCTGACCACCCTTTCCAGGCAGAAATTCCTGTTGCTGTGCCCCCTGCCCCTGCCCTGGCCCAGCCTGAGGCCGTGCCCTCTCCTCCTGTCCCTGTGCCCCGGAGCAGAGCTCGACACCCTGTCCCGGCTCCTCCCTCCTGGCAGGGATTGCAGAGCCAGAAGGTGCCTCCTGAGCCTCCTTTTATCCACATTAATTCCAGGCTTCCTCCTTCTCTCCAGCCTTTTTCCTACAGAATCCACCCAGGGCTGGTCAAGCCACTGCAGTGGCAGTGCTGGGACCTGGCAGCAGCTTTGGAGAAGAAATCTCTTCCTCCATATACACATAATTAGCAAAAGGAATTGAGAACAGAGAATTTTCTTAGGCTCAAGGTTTCTATTTCTGCACTGAAGTTACAAAGGCTCTTTGGTTGTGTCACTCCTGGCTTTGCTGCTGCTCAGCCTCATGCCAGGACTCAGAATTTCCTTTTTTGCCTTCCCTTACACAGACATTATGGAGCTCTCCGACCTTAACTTTAAACCATCACGTAATAGATGAATTGATTAATTTGCACAAAAACAAATCAAATAGTATTTTTAATTTTGTTTTATTTGTGTAAATGTAGAATTAGATATGCCTGAAAACTTAGAAGATTGTAAAAACCAGGAAAACGGCTTCCCTGCAGAGAGAACAATGCCTTATCGGAGAATGGCTCGGTGCTTAACAAAGAAGGTAGGCACACCTAGCTCTCACTGAAAAAAGGGAAGATTCCTCCCGGTCCCGGTACAGTCCCGGTATATCTTCCCAGCCCGGTGCCCCCCCCCCCCCCCCCCTTCTTCCCCTACACTGTTTTTTCAAGATGCTAAAGCCACTATCTCTAGACAGTTTCGCCCTGCTCTGCTTTAAGCACCGCATCAACCACTGAAAAGAAATACCTCCCTGCCCTTTTGTAAAGCCATCCCAGTCCCGATACCGTTCCCAGCCCCCTTCAACTTCAAGGAATTCCCTTCCCCCCCAGCCACATCGTACCGGTGCCACACCGGGGCCCTGCAAGCCAGAAACCCCCCCATTGAATCTCCGGGGAAGACCCGTGCCCGGCAGTCCCCTTCCCCCCCCGGTTCGTCCCGTTCCACAGTGTCCTCTCTCCCCTCCTAAGCCAGCACCCGGGAAAAACCCCCTTCCTCCACATGGCTCAAGCAGCCCCTCCATCTTGGTCCCTGAGTTCCCGGTACAAGCCTTTCTCGGCCAAACATGCCCGGTTTCACTCCCAAGACACCCAAAACTCAGAGCCACCGGTTTTTCTCTTTCCTCATACGGCCCCGGTCAGTCCCAGCCCCACGCCAGCCGTGCTGGAAAGCCCTGGCTGTCTCCATGTTCTGCCAAGGTGCCTGCCAGCCGTGCCGCTGGGAACCAGGTCCCACAGAGTCCTCCCAAAAGTCCCAGCACCACGGTCACCCACGGCGTGGGCCCTGCCAGGTTCCCCGCCAGTCCCCCCCAAAAGAAGACTGTGCAGCCCCACACCTCGCTTCCTCAGCCCCAGCCACCCCATGCCAAGGCAGGAACGCAATAAAGGTAAACCAGCAGGGATAGCCGCCGCCCTGGGGAGCTTCTCCAGCTAGCCACGCTGCTGTGTTTCTGGACAAAGCAGCCCCGCCGGGAAAATCTCACCGCCCATGCTGAGGGCTGAGCCAGCGTGGAATGGCTGCGACCAAAGCCCAGCACTGCTCCTTTCCAATGCCAGCTAGCGCCGGCTCGGCACGGGCCAACCCCCGTCTGGAGTGGACCCACAGCGTCGCAACCCTTCCTGCTGCGCACGGCTGAACAGGACATCATGCCAAGGCCTGCAGTTTGTCCCTTGCCAAGCACCATGCCTTTCCCCGGACTGTACGGCCACATGGAAACCCCCCCCACTCCTAGGACTCCATGAGGCAAAAGGTATTGCGAAACACGGCCAGACCTGGTTGAGAACTGCAACTGTTACGACGCACAGAACTGAGTCTGCGCAGGGAAGCGGCGATGGCGAAACTGTTATGTAACACATGTACACTGCGCCTGCGCAAAGGGGGCGTGGCCTACGCCGAAAAAGTGAATATAAGCAGAGCCCTAGAGCAGGGCCAGAGGTGAACCTTTTGGGAGCTGGTCTCCTGGGTCACCCGGTGCTCTGCTAAGCACTGTGTCGCTCCTCTCCTTGCCTTCTTAAAGAGCTGAAATCACTGAGGTTGAGGCCAACAGAGCTGGATACCGAAATCACTTAATAAAATCACTACCTGTTTGTTATTTTTTAAAAAAATAATATTAATTTTTTTTCCTTGTTAAATAAAATAAATGTTGATGTTCTAGCCAACGCCTCGGTGCCTATAACACATCACCTGCCCCATTCCTGGTTCTGGCCAAAGCAGTAGGATTTTGGGGATTAAGCATGTGCTGGATTTGAGGGAATGGCCAGCACAGGGAATACCACCGAGGCATGGGGGTCCTTGGCTGGGATTGTGATGGATCTAGCAGGTCCCTGACTGCTCCTGACCTCTTCATGGGCTCCCACCGTGGCCATCAACCCTGGACCTCCTGATGACAACTCCTGCTACTGCTCTGCTGTGTTCCACCTCAGCCCCCACCACTGATTCTGATCGAGCACAGCATTGCAATCCACTCTTTCCCACTGACCTCGGCATTTTCAATGCAGATTTAATGCTGGAAACTGTTTTCAGGGAAGCAAATGAAGCCAAACCACAACGTTCAACCTGATCATTTACCTCCTCCCGGACAATTCTGGTGTGTGCCTTTAACAAAGCCTTAATGACAAGAATTCCAGTCGGGAGCACCAGAGAACAACAGAATGGGAGCCTTAAAGCTCATCACATTCCACTCTTGCCATGGGCAGGAACACCTTCCACTGGGTCAAGTCGCTCCAAGCCCCATCCAACCTAGACTTGCATTTCCACAACCTTATTTTTGTCCAAGTGCCCAAGTTCTTATACTGCAAAACACAAAATCTGTGCTGACAGGAACCACCTCAGGGCTCCTCCTGCACCAAACAACCAAAACCCAGAGCTCACCGCAGGGAAATGCCTGGAGATAAGAAGCTCTCAGGTGTCCAGAGCACCTTTTCTCTCCTATTACTGAATGCACCAATGCCCAATAAATGCAGTTATTTTACCCACTGTACAACTCTCAGACAGTAAAGAACATCAAACCTCACACAAACTCCGTTATTTCACCAGAGAGCCTCAGCCAATGATTCCAGCTCCACACTCTTTATCAAGTTAAAAGATGCTGTATACACTGAGATATTTTATACATTTAACAGCCAGTTGCTCATTGTCTATTCAGGGTTAAGATGAAGTCCCCAGCTGAGGCAGTGGAGCACATTCCCCACTCAGACAGAAGGGGGTTGTTTTTTAACAAACAGCTCCTTTTCAGGGCAGGCAGAAAGGCAAAAGGAAGCTTTGCCAGAAGTGTGCATTTCATCATAAAGAAGGGACTGGCAGGTGGGTCTGGGGCACAGATCTGCTGGATTTATACATTTCTCTTGGGGAAATTCCAAGCCCTGCCTGTGCCAGCTGTGATTATTTGACTTTGTCTTGTTATTGCCAGAAACTTTCTGTGCCATACCTGTTCAATCCAGGCAGAAATTTCCCACACACTCCCATGAAGTACAACTGCTCCCACTTGTGGCTCCATTTCAGTACATTTGCACCCTCTGAGAGTTTACAGAGATATTTCCTCTTGGAAAATACTTTAAAAATCCATCCCAGCAGCATCAGATTTAAATGTAGGTTGGTTTGTTGATTTGACTGGCTGAGCAGAGTTTGCCCTCTATTTTTTCCTGCTTTCTTCCTTCTCCAAATCTTTCCAAGGAGGCTGAAGGATTTTTTTTTGGTGGTGCATTGAACAGCTCTAACAACCACCAGCTCCTACTTCCCTCAAAGCTTCCCCTCTGTACAGAGAGGTCCTGTGGCTGTCCCAGCCATGTGAATTCCAGCAGCTCCTGAGGCTCCTGTGCATGGGCAGGTCACAGCCAGGTCCAGCATCTCTGACCCAACAGCCTTTCCTCAACACCAGCTGGTGGTGAACAGTAGGAGAATACCTGACCTGGTTACTGAGGTGCAGAGGACTCTCCTTGTTGTGCTTTCAAGGTCTCCACAGCCACCACATACAAAAATTCCAGAGCTGCCAAGTGTGTGCATTACAGGGAGCGCCAAAGGCCTGGACGGATGGGGTTTGAAGGGACATTAAAGCTCATCCAGTGCCACCCCCTGCCATAGGCAGGGACACCTCCCACCAGCCCAGGTGGCTCCAAGCCCTGTCCAACCTGGCCTGGGACACTCCCAGGGATGGGGCAGTCACAGCTTTTCTGCCCAACCTGTGCCAGGGCCTGCCCACCCTCACAGGGAAGGATTCCTTCCCAATATCCCATCTGTCCCTGCCCTCTGGCAGTGGGAAGCCATTCCCCTTATCCTGTCCCTCCAGGCCCTTGGAAACAGTCTCTCTCCATGCTTCCTGTTGGCTCCCCTCAGGTCCTGGAAGGCCACAATTGGGTCACCCCAAACCCCAGAGCTTTTCCTACCACTTATGACCGTAGAGATCCCAATTTGCTTCTGTAAGGAAACCATTCAAGAGTTCAGGAAAATCACTATCAAATCGTGGCTTATCGACATTTACCACCTGAATTGGACACCATTGGTTGCCATCTGGCATGTTGGGCACAAATATTCAACATCTCCCTTTCAGGTACGACCCTGCAGCCCATGGAGGAGATGCCACAGTACTTGTTGCCTTTCTGCCCCATCCCTGTGAGTGTCCAAGGCCAGGTTGGACAGGGCTTGGAGCACCCTGGGCTGGTGGGAGGTGTCCCTGCCCATGGCAGGGGGTGGAAGGAGATGAGCTTTAAGGTCCCTCCCAACTCAAACCCTTCTGTGTTTCTATGATTCCTTTGCTTTTATAAATCTGTGCTTCCTTTAGGGCTTCATTGGAAACAACCCTTATTACCTTGATCTCCTTTGCTCCTTCTGGACAGGTCCCACCAGTTCTCTGCCTCCCAGTTCATGACGCATCTGTCACAACAGTAATTCCAGCTGATCAAAGCACACAGATTTCACTGTGCTTCTGTAGTTTTTAAGACTTCAAGCTTAGTACAAAAATCTGCATATTTGGTCTTGGTCTGAGTAGACACCAGAAGAAAATCTTACACCCCGAGGCACTTGTTCCTTGTTTTCTACCTGAAGTGAATCAAATTCTCCTCTCTGCCTGTATGACAAAGCTGATGTCCTCTACAGAGGATGAATTCCCTCAAACTGCTCATTCATCAGAACCATTCATTGCTCAGGTTCCCACAGACTTTTAACTGCAAATGGCACTTTGGCCTAAATGAAATTCCTCTTCAATGGCAACTACTCAAAAGGAGCCCTGAAGCCCCATGAGAACCTTGGAGCCACTGCTAAGCAGGTTCTTTACCTTCAGGAAAACAGGCATTAATGAAAGGAAACCACATGTAACCTTTAGGTGATGCCAACTCACTCTGAAACACTCACTGGCCAATCATTTACATGGCGATTTTACAATTCTGAGAAACTTAAAGCGTCTGGAAATTTAAAGCATCTCAAACACCCCACAACCTGCTTAGTTTTACCACCTCTTTTTCAGACTTCTTCCACTAGAGCCCTGGCAGGGGGATGCAGAACCTGGAGATACTCCTCCTATTTGAGGGCCCTCACCAGCTTTTGTTGGGGTCGTTCTTGGGTCAGGGAGCTCAGCCAGGGCTCACCAAGGAGTGTCACACACAGATGGGCATTCCTTTCTGATTCCACTCTCTTACTACACCACAAGGCCCAAGTCTCATAGACTCATCAAGGCTGGAAAAGACCTTTCAGATCATCAAGTTCAACTCTCAACCCAGCAGCACCATGTTCACCACTGCCCCATGTTCCCAGGTGCCACATCCACATGGTTTTTGAGCACCTGCAGGGCTGCTGACCCCACCACTGCCCTGGGCAACATCTCCCAATGCTTGGCAACCTTTGCAGTGAAGAAACTTTCCTGATATCCAATCTGAACCTCCCCTGGCACAACTTGAGGCTGTTTCCTCTCGTCCTTATTACCTGGGAGAAGGTATCAGCCCCCAGCTGGCTCCAGCCTCCTTTCAGGCAGCTGCAAAGAGCAGTGAGGCCTCCCCTGAGGTGACAATGTGGCTCTCTCCACAGCAGCTTCCTCACTGATCTCTGAGAGCTCCTTCTACCAGCGGTTCTGAGGACCATGAGGTGTGTCCTGCACCCAGGGACAACAGCACAGCTCCCAGTGTGCTGGAAGAACATCAACCCCAAACAAATCCTGGGCAGTGCACCATGTTCAGAGCAGTAATTCCCAGCTCTGGCTCTGCTGCTGACAGAGGGCAGGTCACATCAAGGCAGCTCTCTCAGCCTTGAACCCTCTGTGCTGCCTCCAGGCCACTCCATCTCCTCTGCCAACAGGGCTGGGAAATCAAAATGCATCATGAAAGGGAGCCAGAGCAGCATTAAGCAGCAGACCCCCTTCCCTGGGACCAGCTCCAGCTGCCCTTCCACCCTTCCACCCTCCATCACCACAGCACTTAGGGAAGAAGCTTGGTCCCTGCCCTGAGCAGCACAGGCAGCAGCTCCAAAGCTGTTCTTCTCACAACCACAACTTTAAATTACATTTAAATACTGCTCCAGACAACATTCTCTCCCTCCTCTCCTTTTAACACTCCCATGCTCGCACCAGGAAGAAAAAAATATGTCATGCTGGATGCAATTAAGATGGAATCAATTTTAACAGACTCTGTTCTGAGCAGGCATAAATATTTCTCATAAAGCAAGTCAGTGAATTTGATTGATATAGATTAATGGGGAGAAATGAATTATGTTACAAACAGCTGGAGATTAGCTTTGTCCTTGCAAACAGCAGAAAATAGCAAAGGTCTCTTGGCCTTCAAGTACATACAAATCAAAGAGGAAGAGGAGTTTTTCAAAGAGGGCAAAGAGATGCACTTAGCACAGCAGGGATTTAGAGGCTGGAACACCACCAGCTTCCTGCACTGCCCTACTAATGACACACAGTTCTTCATTTCATCTCCAAAATGTCCTATTGTCTATTCATGCCTTTGCTTCATATTTGAAGGCCAAGTTCTCTTTTTGGTTTCTTCCCCCCATTATTATTATTATTTTAGCATCAATTCTGCCACAGACATTTTTTCTTCTCTTTTCTGTTTTGGTTATTCAATTGTTGCTGATTGAATGACCACAATGGAGGGTTTGCTGACCCAAATCAGGAGGTTTTTCCCCTTGTCTCCAGCTGGAAAATCAACTGAATGAAGATCACAGGAGATGGAGCAGTTTCTTGCCATGAGCCAGTCCTTCCTCAGGGACCCACAGAAGGTGCTCCCTCAAACTTTCAGCACAGAGGGAAGTACTCCGGTACCCCACAGTGTAAGGGAGAGCACAGCACCTGCTCAAAGGAGCGGGAACAACCTTCTGGGGCTCTGAGAATGGCCCAAGACTTGTTAAAGGAATGAGTTCACATCCATGCTGCAAACCCTTGGGAAGCAGCACTGCTCCCAGGCTGCTCCTGGATCAGGCACCAGCAGAAAGGAGCTCCAGCAATCCCTTTGCTGCTTCCCAAGAGCTGGAAATCACCTGTGCTGGAAATGAACTCTGTGGAGGAGTTCTGAAGAGGCTGATTGACAGCAGGGTCACAGAGGCACTAAAGCACCAGAAAATGAGGTGCTGGAAGACTCCTCTCCCTGGTGAGATGAAAATCTGTGACTGCCTTTGAAAGAATCCCAAATCTCTGGCCCTCTGGCAGTGCCAAGGAGGACTGTCACTTCCAAACGAACGAAAGCAAAGGGAGAAAAGTCTCCTGCAGGGTACAAAGCTGGGACATGCCAATACAGACAGGCACCTGCTGGGGTGGGGAACTCTGCCTCAGTGGAAGTACACTGGGCTCCAAGAAAGCCTCTTCCACCCAGGCACCACACCTTGGAAATGCAACCAGATTCTAGGAAAGCACCAGTTCAGCATTTAAGAGGGGCCAAAAAAAACCCCAAGTCAAACCAACCACACAGGAACACCAGTAATATCCATTAAAGAATCCAAAATGCCTCAAACACTTCACCTTCACATACTCTGCAGCAGACCTGAGTCTGGGACACTATTTGTGTTTCCATCCATCCTGAGTCTGGGACACTGGTTGTGGTTCCATCCATCCATCCATCCTGACTCTGGGACACTGGTTGTGGTTTCATCCATCCTGAGTCTGGGGCACTGGTTGTGGTTTCATCTATCCCAGTGATGGACCGTCCTGTGTTGCTTCCTGTGGATTTGCCCACTCCTGGCAAGGCTACCCTGGCAGACAGCCTGGCATCAGGCACTGTGGCTCTTTGGTTCTCCTCCCCATCAGCTCTGACATCACTGCAGTTCCTAATTGCAATTAGTGGTGTGTGTGGGTGAGATGGAGCAAGGCCTCATCACGGGGGGAATGGTGACATCCATCCCCAGCTCTTTCAGCCTCATGCTGAGCAGTTCTCATGGAGTTCCAGCTGCATTTTGAAGAGCAGGGAGATGCATCTCCCTTTGATTCACCTGGGCACCACACTCTGGGTACCTGCACAGGAGCAGCCTGCCCTAAGCAGAGACCCCACTCCCGTGGCCAGTGCTGTCCATGGCACACTGAGTCTGTGTCCACCTCCCCATCCCTTCAGCGTGTCACCTTCTTGCTCTGCTTCAGCAATCTGGAGATTTTTAATACAAGTTATTGATTTTTCCCCACAGCTGTAACAATGACCATCAGTCATTTCTAACTCATCTGTACCCTGCACAGACAGGGCTGACACACTTGGTTACATACCCTTGGCTTCTCAGGCTTTTCTTTGGTGTCAGGCTTTTGTTTTCACCTCTCCTGAGGGGACTCCTTAAACCATTTCTCAAACTACTGCAAAGTTTTGCTTATCTTAGTCATGATGTTCTTCACAAAAAAAGGTGCTCTAAGGGTGTATTGAAGTTACACTCACCAAAGAACAAAACACCTTTTCCACTAAATTTTAAGGCTCCACAGGCATTTAAAAACCAAACCAAAGTAATCTGACCAGGCAAAGCAAAGCAAAAAGCAAAGATTCCAGCAAAGAGAAGCCCCTGAACACTGATGGAGATCATGGAATCCCAGAACAGTTTGGGCTGAAAGGAACATTAAAGCCCACCCAGTGCCACTCCCTGCCATGGGCAGGGACACTTCCCACCATCCCAGGGTGCTCCAAGCCCTGTCCAACCTGGACTGGGACACTCCCAGGGATGGGGCAGCCACAGCTTCTGTGGGCACCTGTGCCAGGCCCTGCCCACCCTCACAGCCAGGAATTCCTTCCCAATATCCAATTTAAACCTCCTCTCTGTCAGCATGAAGCATTGCCCTTGTCCTGTCACTCCAGTGTGGGTGTGGAGGTGTTTGGGAAGAGCTGGTCGAGTGCTCAGATCCCTTGGCAACAGTCCTGGCAGAGGGAAAACAAAAACTGGGCCGTTCTTTAAAGCCTGTGAGCACCCACAGCAGGTGGATGCTGCTCCCAGGAAAAACAAAGCAACCTCACACCTGAGGCCAAGGGCCTGCTACAGGAATATGATACACCTATTAACATGAGAGCATGGAAAATAAAGTTTAAAGACATAAAATTGGTTATTTGTAATGAAATGACAAGGCAGGAGAGCAAAGGGAGTGCAATTTTACATTTCCATGGTCTCATCTCACATAAGCTGATTATGAAACTATGAAAATCAACAGGATGAATGTTAAATGGATTAAGAGCTGGTGAGCTGAGAGGTCTCCAAAGGCAGCCAGGAGGAAATCCCTGCACCAGCCCCGTGTGAACACAGAGGTCCAGCTCTGGGAATGCTCGGGGAGTGCAGGGCCTGCCCGGGAGGGGTCTGGCCACCACCAAATGCTGCAGAGCCCCTCGGGTGCCTCTTTCCTTGGGAGATGAAAACAGCTGCAGACTTGGAGCTTTCTCAGGGCACATAGAGAGGCTCATGCCAGGCCAGATTTCCCTCCAGCACTGCCTGGCACTGCCCATGTGTGTGCCCAACGAGGATGTACTGGGTGTCAGCAGGGCACAGTGGGAACAGTCTACAACACTAAATTCAGCTGAGTCCTTCGAGAGCAGTGCAGCCCCAGGAGCAATCAGAGAACCTTTGGTAGCAGAAGAAAGGCTCCAAAACTCCCTTTTTGGGTTTGCTCAAGCAAACATTGAGGAATGGGCCACCCAGACTGGAGTTGCCTTGAGGCCCCGGAACAGAACTGTTTCCACTGCAGAGAACACCAGCAAGAATGAAGGTGTGTTTTGTTAGAAACGGAATATTTTCTTCTAGAAGTGGAATATGTAACTTTTTGAGCTGCATTTCAACAATGTGGTGGGACTGTTTATCAACAAAGCAATGGTAGATGATGACTGGAAAAAGGATATTCATGTGCACTGCTGGCAGACAAGGAGGTAACAGCAACTTTCAGAATCTGTTCAGCACTTTCCCACTTTTCACTCCTTGGTTTCCTGCCCTCCTGTAACAATAAGGTTTGTGTTTTGCTTGGGCTAGAAGAGCATTCCCCTCCTTTAATATCCTGATGCCTTTGATGGGAGGAAGCAGGAAAAGGCGAGAGGCTTAGCCTGACTCACAGCTCTTTCTTTCTTTCTCCTCCCTTTCTGGGTTCAATTCTTTCTCCTGCTTTCTGAGTCTGACCAACAGACAGCAGTCACAACCCAATTGGCCTGATATCCAGAACTCATCAAGTACCCAGAGTGCCTGGTTTCCACATTGCCATCCTGCTCAGAGCTCACAGAAATAACCCCCAAAGGTGCCAACCTGCTGAAAGGGAAGGGACAGTGAAAATCAGTCCTGAAGAGAGGGTAAATATGTGTTCTTAATTTATTTTAATGTTTACCAATCCTTCCTAGATATCTGACACCTACCAGGCTGGTTTTCAGACAGCCAAGCAGCAAACTGACACAGATCATGCCCCCGGTTATAAAGAAATAAAACAAAAACAAGGCAGCACGTTGCAATTAAGGAATCTGTTGTTATTTTTTTTTATCTGTGACATATAATATTTCAACAGTAAAAACAACCCACCCCAACCCGAAGTCTCACTGTACTGTCAGTTGGGTGAAATTGCCCTTGAAAAAAAGCAGCCACCGTTTCCCATCTGTCTGCAGAATGAAGGAAAAGAAACCCTCAGTCAATTTAAAAATAATGAGGCATCAATATGTAGCTGCTGCAGCTCTATCGAACTGAATTAACAGCTCATGGGGTTGGGTTTTTTCTGTATCTCCTGTCTTTTTTCAATACAATTGACACTAAAAAGGAAATATCCTACAACTTAACACCTCCTAACCAGCCAATTCCCTGTGCGCTTATACACAGCTAAAATAAAGTAAAATAAAGTACTCACTGAAGTTGTGCTTAACTTTACTAAAGTGAGAGTGAGACCTGCTTTGACTCCTCAGCTCCAGGCAGGCACCAAAGGTCCCCAAAACAAGAAACTGGGCTGTGTGGAGCCAAGCCCTGGCAGAAGCAAAGCAAGTGCCCAGAGCAGCTGATTCCCACGAGATAATTCTATCTATGCCCATTGTCCAAACTACTTTAAGTCCCCAGAGGACACGGGAAGCAGTTCCAGGAGGATCCTGGAATTCAAGGAAGCAGAGTGGTGGTGCTGAAGGGGCTGTTAACTCACAGAATGTGCCTTTAATTCTGCCATAGAAACAGAATGGATTGGGTTGGAAAAGACCTCCGAGATCATCAAGTCCAACCCTTGGGCCAACTCCAGTCCCTTTACCAGATCATGGCACTCAGTGCCACGGCAAAGCTCAGTTGAAAAACCTCCAGGGATGGGGAATCCACCCCCTCTCTGGGCAGCCCATTCCAATGCCTGAGCACTCTCTCTGCAAAGAAGTTTTTTCTGCTCTCCAACTTCAATTTCCCCTGGCAGAGCTTGAGCCCCCTTGTGCTATTGCTGAGTGCCTCACACTGGAAGAGCTGCAGTTCATGGGGTCTGCATGAGGGCAGGAAAACCCCAAGCAAAGCTATTAATACACAATTTTATCACCTGTTTCTTCTCTGCTCCTCCAGCCTGAACCAGTGAGGCCCAACGGAGCCTATATATTTTAAATTAACTCTGAAAAACACGTCCTGCCAGCCCCCCTCCCATGCTGGCATTTACTGGCGTTTGGAATCGTGTGTTCTAACCACTATCAATTATCATAAAAAGGTTGAAGTCTTCACCTGCCGTTTGATAAATAATGCATGAGGGAGCTTAACACCAGGCAAGGAACAGCCCTGCCAGATCTTTAACACTTCAAACACAAATAAATCGTGGTCTCCACTTGGGCAAAGAAAGGGGCTTTGGAAGAGCCTTTTAAAAGGCTTTGACTGATGCAAACCCATGGTTTACCTGGGACGCTGTTAATAAACAGCAGAAAGGAGTTGGAACCAGCATTGTGTGACATTCCAACAGGGAAAAAAATACCATCTCAGTGAACTGAAAGCTCTGTGAGAGAACATGGATATGCTGTCTACATTAATCAGCATGCACTGATTAAACATGGAGGTATTTTCTGAGCTTAGTGATCCTTCTGGAAACACATTTTGCAGTCCACTGTAATTGGGCTTTTTCTTTTTTTTTTCTTCTTTCTTCTTTATTTTTTCCCTTTTTTATTCTTTTTTTCCTTTTTTCTTCTCTATTTTTTCCTTTTTTCTTCTCTATTTTTTCCTTTTTTCTTCTCTATTTTTTCCTTTTTTCTTCTTTATTTTATCTTTTTTCTTTTTTTTTTCCTTTTTTCTTCTCTATTTTTTCCTTTTTTCTTCTCTATTTTTCCTTTTTTTTCTATTTTTTATTTTTTTCTTTTTGTTATGGGTTCACCCAGGTGGACCTAAATTTGGGCTCTGAAGTTGGGGCTAGGCCGAACCTGTCAGCTGACTTGAACTGGGCTGAGCTGACAGCTGACCTCTTCTAGCCAGTAAGTTTGTATTCCATACCACATTATGACATCATCTCCAGGAAGTGGGAACCAGTGTGGGAGTGGTTAAGGCAGTTGTTTCCTAGTCTTCCTCCTGGGAGGACGCAGGATGCTGTCCCAGGGGGGATGGAGAGGACCAGGCCCACCACTGGCTCACAGAGTATCTCAGGAAAGTAACATGTGTTGTTCTGGGTCTCTCCTTTCTGCTTGAGTTTGTCTCCCTGGGGAGTAAGTTCTTTCTTGAGTAATGTGTTCGTTAAGAAGTGAGGAATGTGTTGATGCAGACTTGTGTGAGTGTATATTTGTACTCTCTTCTCATTGTCTCTTCCTTTCTGTAAAAATATATGTAGTTTTAGTATAAACGTAGTTTGAAGGTTTTTCTCTTTCCTATCTCTTTTCCTCCCTTTCTGGCCCTTCCCTTGGTGTTAGGAGGGAGGCTTTTCTCTCTGTACTTGGGGGGGTTAGCAGTTTGCTATCTCAAACCGAGACACTTTTTTTTTCTTTTTTCTTCTCTATTTTTCTTTTTTATTCTTTATTTTTTCCTTTTTTCTTTTTTCTTTTTTCTTCTCTATTTTTTCATTTTTCTTTATTTTTTACTTTTTTCTTTTTTCCTTTTTTCTTTTCAATTTTTCCTTTTTTCTTCGTTTTTTTCCTTCCTTTTTTCTTCTCTATTTTTTCCCTTTTTTCTTCTTTATTTTTTCCTTTTTTCTTTTCTCCTTTTTACTTCTCTATTTTTTCCTTTTTTCTTCTCTATTTTTCCTTTTTTCTTCTTTAGTTTTTTCCTTTTTCCTTTTTTTCCCTTTTTTCTTCTCTATTTTTTCCTTTTTTTCCTTCATTTTTTCCTTTTTTCTTTTTTTTCCCCTTTCTTCTCTATTTTTCCTTTTTTCTTCTTCATTTTTTCCTTTTTTCTTTTTTTCCTTTTTTCTTATTTTTTTTTAATAGCCACAGCACCATCCCCCAGCTCCACTTTTCAAGCTCCACTACAAAGGAAGGGGAGCACATCCTTTCCCTTCAGTTCCTCTCGGCCCCAGATCCTTAAAAATCCAGGGCACTCCATGGGAGAGGGGGCAGTGGGCACCCAGGGTGCCAACACATCTTCAAGAGGAATAATTCCTCACCACTGGCATTAATTAAGAGCCTGGAGACAGGAGTTCCTTCTGCCAAGGCCCTTCCACCAGAGCTTTGCTTTCACAGGGAAAGTGGGAGAAGTGAACTGCAAAGTGCATCCCTTCAGGGACAGGCAAAGGCAAGGACAAGGGGAATGGTTTCAAGGGCTCTTCCCTCTCCAGAGATGAACAGGAACAGCCCATGGAGGGTGGAAGGTCCTACAGAGGAACTGCCTCTAAACTGGGAAAGGGAGCTGAAGGTATGACTGAAAAAGGTGAAGGAAAAATAAACACCAGAAAATTCCCTTGGTAAAGCAAGAAACAACAGGGCTGCTGATAAATGGATTTTCACTTACCTGATTCAGAGCACAAAACAAAACAAAACAAAAAAGTAACCTCTTCTTTCCCACCGAAAAAGAAAACATAAAACCAACAAAATGAAAACATGAGTGTGTAGAACATCACATCATAAACGTGTACCATTTGGTCATTCTATTTCCTTCCTCCAGTGGGGAACTTCTTACTGTCTGATGAGTTTACAAAAAACTCATTTAATTCTAGCCCTGAAAGGCAAAATAAATCCAAATTTTGCTTCAGATTAGTTGCTAAAGGATCTGGAAATAAACATGGGGTTCTTGTTCTCAACAAAGACCTGCAGGAGGTCTGACACCTGTACATCAGGGCCCATCCAGCAAAGCCCAGTACTGCATCCCAGAAAAAAACACTCCAGCCAAAACCAGACATGGAGAAACACCTTTATTTGTGCACAGCTCTCACTGGGTGGTCTGGGACAGAACAAACCTCTGAGGAGCAGAACTGACTGTCCTGGGGAAAATATACTGATACAGTGACTGGATCAGGGAGTCACAGAATGGTTTGGGTTGGAAGGACCTCAAAGTCCACCCAGTGCCACCACCTGCCACAGGCAGGGACACCTCCCACCAGCCCAGGTTGCTCCAAGCCCTGTCCAACCTGGCCTGGGACACTCCCAGGGATGGGGAGCCCCCAGGAGACTGAGGCAAAGCCAGAAGTGAATTCCCCAGGGCTCTCTGGTCTGTGGGATAAGCAGAGTTGATTCTGGAAGCTGAAACAGATAAAAAGTGACCTTTGACAGGCAGATGGAGGAGCAACCCACGGCTCCAGAACATCAAAAGAAATTAGGACCTTCAACACTTAATTGAATCCTTCCCAAAAGAATCCCCAAAGGGATCTGGTAAGATTTTGGCTTGTGAAAGGAATGAGACACCAAGGGACTAACAAGAGTGAGCAAACAGAAGATCAAAGAATCATTAAAGTTGGGGAAGACTTCCGAGATCATCAAGTCCAAGTGTTAGCCCAGCATTGTCATGGTCACCGCTGTCCCATGTCCCCAAGTGCCCACAACCACACAACTTTTCAATCCCTCCAGGGATGGGGACTCCATCACTGCTCTGGGCAGCTGTGCCAGGGCTGGGCAGCCCTTTCCAGCAAGAAATTTTCCTGCATATCCAATCTAAACCCCCACTGATGTGACTTGAGGCTGTGCCCTCTCCTCCTGTCCCTGTGCCCTGGAGCAGAGGCCAACCCCCGCTCCGGCTCCCCTTCCTGGCAGGGATTGCAGAGCCAGAAGGTGCCCCCTGAGCCTCCTTTGCTCCAGGCTGAGCCCCCCCAGCTCCCTCAGCCTCCCCTCAGCAGACTTGAGGATTCTCCACCAGAAACACCAAAGAGGGGAAGGACCATCCCATGAGCTCCATCTCAGGGCACTGTGTTTGTCAGCCCTGCAGCATCTCCCCCAGCCGTCCGTGTGCTGGGAGGAATGATGGGGAGACTGGGATTCATGACACAGAGGGTGGGGAGATGCATGTGAGGGGGAACAACATCAGTAACCCCTCCCCCCCAAAAAAAAAGAAAAAAGAAAAAGAGAACAAAAAACCTCTGAAACACACAGACACACTTGAAAAGGGAGGTGGTTCTCCCCACTGCTGCTTCCCTCAGGGATGCCCTTTGCAAAAACTATTAATTCCTTGCACGGAAGATAATTTATCACAGGACTGCTCTTTTAAACTTCATCCTGTTGTGACAGTGACAAAATAATAGGCCCAACAGGAATGCTCTGTAGTGCATTTCAGAAGCAACATTTGACAGGTTTTTCCTTGGTCTCAAAAAACATCCTGAGAAATAAAACTTCATGCCTGGGGGAACCATGTATGGTCATTCATCTGAGAATAATTAATATACATTTGAGGAAATATATGGTCACAAAGCTAAAAAAAAGTCATGGAATCACAGAATGGTTTGGGTTGGAAAGGATGTTGAAGCCCACCCAGTGCCACTCCCTGCCATGGGCAGGGACACCTCCCACCAGCCCAGGTGGCTCCAAGCCCCGTCCAACCTGGCCTTGGACACTCCCAGGGATGGGGCAGCCACAGCTTCTCTGCCCAACCTGTGCCAGGGCCTGCCCACCCTCCCAGGGAAGGATTCCTTCCCAATATCCCATCTGTCCCTGCCCTCTGGCAGTGGGAAGCCATTCCCTGTGTCCTGTCCCTTCAGGCCCTTGGAAATGGTCTCTCACCATCTTTCCTGTTGGCCCCTCCAGGCCCTGCAAGGCCACAGTTGGGTCACCCCAAAGCTTCTCCTCTCCAGGCTGAACAATCCCAGCTCTCCCAGCCTTCCCTCCCAGCAGAGCTGCTCCAGCCTCTGCCCATCCTGGGGTCTCCTCTGGGCTCTCCAGCAGCTCCATGTCCTTGCTGTGCTGGCCCCAGGGCTGGAGCAGCTCTGCAGGTGGGGTCTCACCTGGGGGGCAGAGGGGCAGAATCCCCCTGTCCTGCCCTGCTGCCCACGCTGTGGGACCAGCCCAGGGCACGGGGGGTTTCTGGGCTGGGTCATGTCCAGCCTCTGCCCCACCAGCCCCCCAAGTCCTTCTCCCAGGGCTGCTCCATCTGCTCATCCCCAGTTTGGACTGATCCTGGGGGTTGTCCTGACCCAGCACCAGCCCTTGGCCTTGTTAAACCTCCTGAGTTTCCTGCCTATCCAGAGCACACATCTACCCACAGCTCCCCAGAACACGTCCAGAACATCCATTTGACCAAAGCTCCCCAGAACATCTCCAGAACAAGGTCAGGCTTATCTGAGGGAGAAAATGATCTTGAGGATTGTGCTAATTGTATGAATTAGAGGCTGAGAGCCAGAAGGTCGAGCCTTAATGATTTATTTTAATCAGGCTGTATTTTCCTAAACAGTTGTTTCAATAGGATAAAATGCAGAATATCAGAGTAATGATGAGAAATGGTGAGTGGATAAAGGAGGAAAAAAATATCAGACCTGTGGAGCATAACATTTGACTTGATTAACATGACTTTGAAAATCTAAAAGGATGCAAGGAGTTTTCACATGAGACTGTGTAATAAAATAAACCAAGAGATGTAATTTATGTTTGAGCCAAGCAAAGCTTTGAAATCCATCATTTATTGAATTATTTTGCTGTTCTGAGTGCTCCTCTGCTCAAAACAAGCAATAAGTTAAGTGTTATTCTTATTAGCCCTTCAAAGTAGGAATCAAGCTGAAATTACTGATGGGTTTGGAGGTATCTGCTGAAAAACCCAGGGAATAGGAGAGAGGCAAATTCGCCTTGAATTGCTGTGTCATCTCCAGATCAAAGTGAAATAAATGGAATTAAAGTTGAGATTTGACCCTTTACAAGGCTCTTTTTTTCTTTTTTCTCCCCTTTTCACTTGAAGGTATGAATGGATCTGAGAGTACTGAGGACTCAATTCCTCACCTGGCCAGATCCTTGCTCCCAGCACCTTTCAGACACAGGTGGAAGCAGGAGAGATGCAAAGCCACAGCTGCTCACCCAGGGGTGAAAAGGTCCTGGGGTTTGATCATCGTTTCAGAAGGAAATTCAGTTGAGGTTTCCTTGGAAGGAGGCGATTTTCCCAAAGCTGGCCTGGCTTAGAGAGGCTTGTCAGAACATCAGTGGCAGTTTTGTCCTGGGGTACAGGCTCTCCGAGGTCCTCAGGCACCTCCCAGTGGAGGCACAGGAGCCCAGAGTGGGTCAGGTTGGAAGGGTGACCTGGTGCCACCTCCTGCTCCAGCAGGGCCATCCCAGCACATGGCACAGGACTGTGTCCAGAGGGTTTTGGAGTGTCCCCAGTGAGGAGACTCCACGCCCTCTTTGGGCAACCTGTTCAGAGAGGCTGGGCAGCCTCCAGAGCAGAGCCTGGCAGGGACCTCCCCAGGGCTGGCAGTGCCTGCAGGGAGGGGGCAGAGCACGGCCCGGGCTCTGCTCGGGGGGCCCAGCCATGGCACCAGAGCAACGGGCAGCAAGTGATGCCCAGCAAGTGCCACCTGGGCAGGAGGAAGAACTTCTTGGCTGGGTGGTGACACAACAATTCGTTTTCTCACTTACTGGATGTTCTATGGATTCTTCACATTCCTGCTGTGCCAAAGAGGGAAGCAGGTTGGGCACCTTTGCCTGGACATTGCTCTCCACCTCATACTGCAGCAGGACTTGTGTGCGAACCTTCCCTCCTTCAGCAGCTCCACAGTCCTCTGGCACAGTCAGCTCTCATCTTTAGCTTAGCTTTGTCCATTTTAATCAAAAACTTTGTTCCCAACAAGGCAAGGTGGGGAACTTTTTTGACATGGAACAGAAAGAAACAAGATCAGTTTGGGATCCCGTCACACTGTTAAAAATGTCTCCTGGTGTTAAGTGGGTTTTGAAAAGGACTGAAGTGGCTGCAACCATTCAGATGAGACACTGGGAAGGAACCTTTCCCTGAGAGGGTGGGCAGGCCCTGGCATAGGTGTCCAGAGAAGCTGTGGCTGCCCCATCCCTGGGAGTGTCCAAGGCCAGGTTGGACAGGACTTGGGGCAACCTGGACTGGTGGGAGGTGTCCCTGCCCATGGCAGGGAGTGGCACTGGATGGGCTTTAAGGTCACTTCCAACCCAAACCATTGTGGGATTCATAATCAGCACTGAGATGAACAAAAGGTGAATTTTGAGAGCTGAGCTGGTTGAGCTCTACAGAGCCTGAGCAGGTAAGAACAGCCAACCCTGGATCAAGCAGCACAGCCAGGGCCTCCTGGGACAAGAGCACCTTCCCAGAGGGCCCACAGGAGCTGAATGAAGGACAAGTGGATTCTGAGGTGCAGGGTAGGAGCCCCATCCTTTGACAAAGAATTCCCACAGAAGATCTTTCCTCAGAAGGCAGAAGAAGATCCATTCACTCTGCCAGCAGTGTGAGACCTTTGCCAGCAGCATGAGAGAAGACCTGAGCTCTCAGCACTGGGAGATCTCCATCAAGATCCTTCACTCTATTCCTACTAAAACAACATTTGATGTTTCCATAGTGTGTGGAAGGAATAATTGGTGGGAATACACAGTTCTTCACTGGCAAAGGTAAAGTGACACCTTGGGAACACGAATGGATTTTGTGCTGCAATTGCAGTCATTTATTCTGAACTCTCCAGCTGCCATAGATGAGCTGTTCAGAAAAACTCAAGTCCTTCTGAGGGGAATTTCCACTCCAAAGGAAATCCCAAAGACGTTTGGAAAAGGTCTCAGCATTACAGAGCAGAATTGTGGTTCACAACCATCACATCTATCCCAAAATGGAATTAAATTCCCAATTTTGTCTTTTTCACCATCACAGCTGAGAAAGAGCTGTGGGCTTGCCTGATCTGCTAATTACTCCTACAGTTATTCGGTCTTTAGTTGCAGTTGAATTAGGGCCTGGGGCTTCTCCAGGACAGCTGAGAGAAACATCTCAGCAGAGCCACAAGGAGCTGGGACAGCTGAACGTGCTTTTTAGCACTTGGAATTTTTTCTTCTTAAAAGAAAATTACCGAGAGAGGAGGTTCATAGAGATCTTTAACAAAAGCTCTGCTTAAGTACTGGTGAGGAGCTGATGAACAGAAGTAGAATAAGAAGCTGATCCATTTTACAGCTTTTTTAGTCTTTACATGTTTGTCCTACATGAAAACATGAGTGTGAATTTGAACCTGTGGCATAAAAGCAGCATCAGACACCAAATTGATTCATGAGTTCCCAATGAAACCTTTAACACCCAAATCCAAATTCCATATTTCATCTCATTGAAGACATTTAATACCTGAGTCAAAGAGAATTTTCTGACTCCCTGTTCTCCTCTCAACCCTGACCCTTCTCACCTGAGAAGAACAGCAGCTCTGATCGTCCAGGATGTATTTACCCTTTCCTGAAATACAAACATGGAATGCTCTGGAAACATTCCTGCTGGTGCATTTAATAATGATCCTTGGGACAGCTGATTAAGACCAAATAAACCTCAGTCTTAATTGGCTGGATCTGTGAATGCAGAAGAAGAAATTGCCATCTCCAGCAACCAAGTGTGCAAGACATGACAAAAGGAGAGGTGGAGTCTCAAAGCACACCATAACCACAGAATTAGCTCATTTTCCTCCATCCTGGGGAAATTTGAGGACAGCACTTGGACCAGAGCATTTGGAAAAGTTCCACCAGAAGAATAAACCCCGTCAGCTCCAGCTGGGTGTCTCCTGATGCCCTGGCACCCCTACAGGCTTCCCACCTCAAAGCCAGGCAGGGCAGCAACTCCCAGTGAGTCCCTTCCTGGTGCTGTTGCAGAAACTGTTCTGGAGTGTTCCCAGTGCATTTCTACAACCCAATGAAACCCCTTTCTCCAAGTTAAACTAACATACCCCCAAATGGCACAAGAATGGCCTGGATGATCCACAACCAGAGCCAGCACTTACCACAGAATGGTTTGGGTCAGAAGGGACCTCAAAGCCCATCAAATGCCACCCCCTGCCATGGGCAGGGACACCTCCCACCAGCCCAGGTGGCTCCAAGCCCTGTCCAACCTGGTCTTGGACTCTCCCAGGGATGGGGCAGCCACAACTTCTCTGCCCAACCTGTGCCAGGGCCTGCCCACCCTCCCAGGGAAGGATTCCTTCCCAATATCCCATCTGTCCCTGCCCCCTGGCAGTGGGAAGCCATTCCCCTTGTCCTGTCACTCCAGGCCCTTGACCAAGGTCCATCTCCAGCTCTCCTGGAGCCTCTTTAGGCACTGGATGGGGCTCTGAGGTCTCCTTGGAGACATTTCTTCTCTAGGCTGAACAATCCCAGCTCTCCCAGTATTTCCTCCCAGCCTTTCCTCTGCCCATCCTGGGGCCTCCTCTGGGCTCTCCAGCAGCTCCATGTCCTTGCTGTGCTGGCCCCAGAGCTGGAGCAGCTCTGCAGGTGGGGTCTCACCTGGGGGGCAGAGGGGCAGAATCTCCCCGTCCTGCCCTGCTGCCCACGCTGTGGGACCAGCCCAGGGCACGGGGGGTTTCTGGGCTGGGTCATGTCCAGCCTCTGCCCCACCAGCCCCCCAAGTCCTCCTCATGGAGCAGCACCAACAGGGATCCCAAACCACCGCAGGGGTGGCAGACAGGGCTGATCCCAGCATGGTACATTCAGTGTCCAGCCCTGAGCAGCAGCCCCAGGACTGTGCAGCCACACAAATCAATGCAAATCCACTGCTCTTGTTAAAATTTGTGCTAAACATTCCACAGGGGTAACAGCTTCTGACAGCAGTTCCTTCCCCTGGCAGTTATTAGAGCCAATGAGTCACCTTTCCTGCTGTATAAAGTCATAAAGCCACAATGAACTCCACTCTGGGTCCCCTGATGGGAGGAGATGCCTTTGTGTTCCTGGGCATCATCCAGGTCAGATTTGTATTGCTGGCACATCTAATGTGCTCAGGCCTGGGATTAATGAGCACAGAGTGGCATCAGCACACACAGAATCCCAGAATCCCAGACTATTCTGAGTTGGAAGGACCCACAAGGATCACCAAGTCCAACTCTCAAGTCAATGGCCCACACAGGGGATTGAACCCAAGACCTTGGTGTTATTACAACCAGGTTTTAACCAATTGAGCTGATCTCAGTGGTTGCAAACCCTGCTAATCCTCAGTGCCACAACCCCCTCAGCCACCTGCACTGCCCGCTGGTATCCCTGGCACAGGAGTTCCCAGGCCCAGCTTAAGTCCAAGGTTTATTTATTGGCTGCAACACCTTAACCTGTCTATACACAACACACCCTATTTCCACTGCTGGGAAAAACAGAGTCCAGATTGGTGAAGATGTATTTGGAAAGAATGCCCAAAAGCTGGTCAGAACCATCCAGCAACACTTCAGAGACCTGTAGGACTGTCTAAAGGTGTGAGAAAAATCTGTGTGTGGAAACAGGTGTAGAGACAATGGCATAAATGAAGTTAGAAACCAACTGAAACAGATTCTCCCAGGAAAGATTTCACACAAGTTATAGCCTATAAAGTAATCATTTGATATTTTTTCATTATAGGAATGCAATTGGTAACTGTTACCAAAAGAAATAGTGCAGCAAGTGAAGCAAAATGCAAAGAGTCCTTTAACCGTCCCTATGGGGAAAGTAAGAAAAATCAGCACAAAATCACTGAACAATCCCTTTTCACATCCACACACACATTGCAAACATGGAAAATGCTGTTCTGAAATCACTTGAAGTGGGAACACTAAGAGTGCTTTTCTTTCACAGAGCTGATCTTTGAGTGATAGGAGGCAATAGGAGAAAAGAGGTTGTTTGAAAATTAAAGACTGACAAGCTCAGTGAGAGACAATACAAGAATTTCATGGAATCATTGAGGCTGGAAAAGAGCTCTCAGATCACAGAGCCCACCCTGTGCCCGATACCCACCTTGGCAAAGCCCTCCCAGCCCACAGAGCCCACCCTGTGCCCGATACCCATCTTGGCAAAGCCCTCCCAGCCCCCCGAGCCCACCCTGTGCCCGATGCCCACCTTGTCCCCCAGCCCAGAGCACTGAGTGCCACGGCCAGTCCTGCCTTGGGCACCTCCAGGGCCGGGCACTCCAAACCTCCCTGGGCAGCCCCTGCCAGACAGTATCAAAACAGCAGCAATATCATAGAATGGTTTCTGTAGGAAAGATGTTTTTGAAGAAATTAAGATGCTGAAGTCCCTACAAGTCAGTAATTCATCCTTTTCCTGAAACAGGAGGGAAAAGTAGAAAAAGAACCCTAAGCCACTTTGAAGCAATGCCATTCTTGGTACACCCGAGTTCAGCCACAGCAACTTTCCAGAGCAGAAAATATCTTTTACTAAAGAAGTTTTGCTCCTCAGGTAAAATGCCAGGCTGGAATGGGCCAAAGATCCACACAGGGGATGGAGAGAGGATCCTTCCTCCTTCCAAAGACTCAATTCCATTCCCCATCAGCACTCACTGAACATTTTCTTAAGTAATGACTGTTCAGAGGCCTCACATTGGGAAATGTCTTAGCACAATGAGCCCATGTCAGGAGAGAAGCTACAAATTTTGTGCCTCTGGAGACATTTTCTTCAATCCCTGTCAATTGTCCCCGAAAAACAAGTTAAAATGTTTGCTACAGCACAGAAATGTGTGGTGACATTGTCACTGTGCCTCCCAATCAGGTCCATTCCTCCAGCATTTCATACAATTAAACTGAAAATAAATTGGTCCAGCAGTATCAGGGAGGGAAAAAAAATCCACAGTTTTGTTTGCTGCATATTTGAGCCCCTTTTGCCATTAATCCCTCCCTGCAGGGGGTTATTGATGGGGATGTGTAGAGCAGTCACACACCCTCTGCCTCCCTGGGAAGTCAGGCTGACAAAACATTCCTGCCAAGACAGCAGGTAGATGAAAAGAAATCAAAATAATACCCAACTCACCTAGAGCCATGAAAGCTCAGTCCCCAAATTCCCTGTGTTGGCCGGAATACCAAACATTCCCAAAGAACATGGAGATTTCTGTGTGGACAGCAGGTAAATAGGGGAGATGTCCCACCATTCATCACAGGGGAAAGGGAGAAAAACAAAAGAAAACCCAAACCAAAATAAAACCCAAGCACAGCAATAGCCACTAATTTTCCCAGGACAGGATGTTTTGCTTGAGTTCTTACCTGTCTGTGGATGTTTTGTTTGGATTGCAACACCAAAACACCTTCCTCACATCAGGGGTGATTCACTGATCTGCTTGTTTCCTCTGCCCCAACCTCTGCATTGTGTCTCAAATTCCAATTTATTCAGTCATATCCAGGAATTTTCAGTCTTGCCAAGATTTGCATTAAAACCCCTTCCTACAGATTCAAAGCCCTTGAGCATTTCAGGGTGCTCATCTGCAGGGGAAAGGCCCAGCTCAAGGCCACCAAAAACTTGGGGTGCAGGGGCAATGACAAACCCTGAGCTATGAATAAGTCTCACTCAGTCCTTAAAACAAGTTAAAACTGAGTCTCAAACTCAGCAATTAAAAAAAACCCAAACAAACAAACCCAAAAAACAAAACAGCACCTCAAATCAATGAGTGAAAACAACTCTACCCATAAGAAACAACTAGAAAAATTCAGTTTTGCTGTTGATATGGACTCAGCCATGATCACCCAGTTCAGTTCAGCCAAGGAAAAATCAGAAAATAATTCATTTGTACCTTAAGAAATGGCAAGTTCTCCCCTTGGAGGATACTGTAATCTAAAACACCATTGCACCTGAATCACTTGATATCAAGAGACATTAATTCATGGTGAGGAGCTGTCCATCCTTACAGCTCTGAAGGTCTCTCAAGAAGGTCTTGAAAGGTCAGACACAGTCTGATCAGGAAAACAAGCTACAGTTATTTTGGAAAATAACTTTTATTCCATGAGATTTGCTGATCTCTGACTTTCTGTCACTTAGAAATGAGTGAACTCAAGGTGCCATAAAACAACATTTAGCACAGTGGAACCGAATCTGTTTCTGAAGAGCAGAGTTTCTGTTTATTCTGCTGCCAGATCCTGATAACACGAGCTCTGCATGGAACAAAACATCACACAGAGGTGTTATCTCAGCTATTGTTTCAAGTTCTTCATTTCAAAACCTTAGAAGAGACACTCCAACACCACCAACAGACCTTTGAAAGCTCCAATGCAGTGCAGGAACTGAAATAACCTGATTAGATGTCATACCTTGAGTCATCTGGAGACACATTTGTATAGATCAGAACAAACTTTGGTGGACTGTTCCTCTGCATCTCTTGGCAATCCCAAGACAAAGCTTGTTTGGCCACTGGGAATGCCCCACAAATGTCTCCCACCACAGCTGTGCTGTCACTGTCACAGTCACTGTCACAGTGCTGATTTGGGGACTGAATGGCAAACCTGACATTATTGCTGAGGAACTATCCCAGTGAATTCCTGCACTCAGAAGCACATCCACCCCTTTGATCCTGGTGTGGATCCCCCTGATTTTCACTCTCAGGCTGTCTCCAACCCTCAGAACAAAGTTCCCAACATCTCAAAAACTGGGATTACACCATTTTCTCATCACAACACGTTGCTCCAGTTGGTTTTCCTTATTTCCTTTTATAGCCCATAAGGGTTTGGGTTGGGAGGACCTTAAAGATCATCTCATTCTACCTCCTGCCATGGGCAGGGACACCTCCCACCAGCCCAGGTTGCTTCAAGCCCTGTCCAACCTGGCCTTGGACTCTTCCAGAGATGGGGAGTCCACAAATTCCCGAACCCCAAGTGTTCCTACAGATTCATCTTGTAACAAGCAGGGAGGACAAAAGGCTGCAGAGATGAGCTCTGTGAGCCAAGCCATTTCAGCTGAAGGTAATGAGTCATTCTGCCAGGATCACACCACTGGAAGAGGACACACACCAGGATACAGTGGTGGCTTGGTGAGAACCAACACATCCCATTAAAAGAGGATAACCATCTCCACAGCCCTCCTTTGGACACTCAGGATTGCAGGAAAACCACCTCCAGGAAGAAGAAATCAGCCTGGTTTAACAACCACTCCAGTACCAGAGATTTCAGCAACAGGGATATTAACAATTGGGGTTTTGGGGTTTTCTTAACCAGTAAAACTGCATTCTTTTATCCATCTGACCCTGAGCAGCTCCACCAGCAGCAGTTCCTCCAAGGATAATGGCAGAGTTCCACCAGCACAACGTGACTTTGTTCACCACTTCAAGCAGCCACAAATGATAAACCACAACCACATGCAAAACTACACATGCCTCACAAGGTGAAAAAATAGCAAATGATAAAATAAAAAACAGCAAAGAGTAGTGTAATAGTTTGAACCAGGCCTTTTCCTGGTAACCAGATGTCAAACTATTACAAGGAGTAACAATATGAGGAGTCCCAGCAGAGTCTAACAGGGTAAAGAGCTTCATCCCATCACAGAAATGCAATGCTGAAACCATTCTCAGGCAACAGCCTGAGAACTGCATGATTTGAGAGAATTAAAACAACAGTTAAAACAACATTCATTGACTTTAGAAATTGCCATGACTTACATGTAAGTGAGTTCTGCCACTTCAGAGGGGGCCACAAACTCACGTCATTTGAACTCAGAGCAAACCAACAAGCCAAAAGTCATGAGGGGAACCCAGACCATTGTCCACACTCCCATCAAGCTGTAGAGGAGGTTTCAGCCTCACCCACTCACCCCAAAACACAAGAGTGACCAGAACTCTGTCCTCTGGTTGCACCACACTGACAGGAGAAGTTGGCTGAGCCAAGCTGGTGTCTCAGCAAGAATTACAGAAGTAGTTTTGGGGCACTCACCGTTGCGACTCTCTTCGTCGATGGGAACTATTGTGGCTGGAGGACCTGTTCTGGCCAACTTGCAATCTGTAAAGATGAAAAGAAAAGTTATTTCTCATTCTAAGAGTAAGATTTTGGGGGGTATGTTGCTGTTTTGGTTTTTTTAAAGTATGCATATCTGGCATGCTAAAGCATTGACTTAAACATGATGTATGTATGAGCTACAGCTGTTACAGGGGATCAAAATCTGAGCTGTTTGCTCATCCCTGACTCACAGAAACTTTGGAGAGCAAGGGAGACCGTGATGACAAGGGGCTGAACATCTCAGGTATGACCCATGTTTAAAACAAACAGCTCAACAGCAAAAACATTCTATGTTTTTTTTCTGTTTTCTGTCATGTCACTCTTCCTTTCCACATCATGAACACACACCCCGAATCAAATCACTAAATCATGGAATGGTTTGGGTTGGAAGGGACCTTAAAGATCATCTCATTCCAACCCTGCCATGGGCAGGGGCACCTCCCACCAGCCCAGGGTGCTCCAAGCCCTGTCCAACCTGGCCTTGGGATGGGGAATCCACAACCTCTACCTGTGCCAGGGCCCCCCACCCTCACAGCAAAGAACTGCTGTCCAGGCCACCAGGACACGGTTTGATGGCTCCACTGAGGTGCCCTGACCTAGACGCCCCATCAGGATGTCTGTCTCATCCCACCAGTGAAGCACAAGCCCTTCAGGACAGAGTTAACACAATGGTAATTTAACCCTAAGAAATAACAAAAGAGTGATTAGAAGGGATAAATCATAATTAAAGCTTCAGAACAGAAACAGACATAATTGGAACATAATTGCAACAAAAGGATCTACTTTGTGAACAGGATTTTCACAACGTTCTAAGGAGAACACAAATGAAAAGCAGACAAGCAATGGTCAGGAAGTCACAGTTTGCATCTTACCCTCATATTGCCAGTCTGGAGCCAAAATTTTAGAGGCATCAATGGAAGCAGAGCAGAATAACAAAAGAAAAGAAGTAAGAGTTTGTAGGTTCAAAGAAAAAGCAGTACATGCAGAGCCAGCAAATGCACAGCATTAACATCCACAGCAGCAGGGACCCACATGTGGGGCCTGCAGTTTGGGCTTTCTACATTGAACAGAATTAAGACACTGCCCCCTTTAAAGACCACAGCAATGGAAGTTAGTTAGGAAGCTCTTTTTGATTTTCAAAGAGCCTCAATTAGTCTTTAAAACAAGTTAAAACTGTGCCTCAAGTTTAGCAATTAAAAAAACTCAAAGGAATGAGTGAAAATAACTCTCTGCCCATAAGAAACATTGAGAAAAATTCAGTTTGCTGTTGATATGGACTCAGCCACTGTCACCCCGTTCATTTCAGCCAAGGAAAAATCAGAAAATAATTCATTAGTACCTTAAGAAATGGCAAGTTCTCCCCTTGGAGGATACTGTAATCTAACATACCGTTGCACCTGAATCACTTGATATCAAGAGAGAATAATCCATGGTGAGGAGCTGTCCATCCTTACAGCTCTGATGGTCTCTCAAGAAGGTCTGGAAAGGTCAGACACAGTAACTGCATGTCTGACACAAAAAGGGGAGAGACAACCACCCTCCTTGCCCTTTCACCATGCCCATGTTCTTGAGGACAGCCAGAGGCTCCTCAGCTCCACAATCCTGGCAGGGATGGCTGCACCCCCTTGGATGGAATGGCACATTCTGATGGGTGCTGCCAAGGCAAGAGGCACTCAAGTATCACTGTTCTGGGGGTTTTGAGAGGTCCAAACACTTTGCACACAAATCCCAACAGATTAAACCCAAAAGCAAGCTGAGGTTAAATGCTATTTCCCAGCTTATGGTAAAAATTACACATTCATTGACTTCCAAGGACTTGCAGCTCGTTACAGACTGTAATTACCAGCACAGACAAGACCTATGAAGGGAGATGGAAACAGTGAAGTTTTTGTCCGTTTGGGTGAAACTCCCAAAGGACTTCTCTACAGCACTTGGATTTCCTCCAGCAATGGCTTTGTGTTTCTGCTGGTGAGTTCAACTGCAAGAGCAAACCTGTGAATGGCACAGGGATGGTCTGAGGGCACAGAGTTCCTGAGGCTGCTGCCAGTGAGGAACAGCCTGAGCAACACCCACTGCACAGAGCACATGGCACAGCATTGTGCCCACACAGCTCTGGGATATCCCCAGGGAGGAGACTCTCCCCCTCTCTGGGCTCTGCTCAGGGCTGGGGCACTGCCCAGCCAAGAAGTTCTTCCTCCTGCCCAGGCGGCACTTGCTGGGCATCAGTTGCTGCCCGTTGCTCTGGTGCCATGGCTGGGCCCCCCAAGCAGAGCCCGGGCCGTGCTCTGTCCCCTCCCTGCAGGCAGTGCCAGCCCTGGGGAGGTCCCTGCCAGGCTCTGCTCTGGAGGCTGCCCAGCCCCAGCTCCCTCAGCCTTTGCTGCTGCCAGAGCTGCTCCAGGCCCTTCAGCATCTGCGCAGCCTGCGCTGGCCCCGCTGCAGGAGCTCCCTGGCCCTGCTGTGCTGAGGAGCCCGAGCTGGGCACAGCCCTGCAGCTGTGCCTGCCAGGGCTGGGCACAGGGGCAGCATCCCCTGCTGCCAGTGCGCTCCTGCTGCCCCCCAGCATGCCCTGCTGCCAGTGCCCTCCTGCTGCCCCCCAGCATGCCCTGCTGCCAGTGCCCTCCTGCTGCCCCCCAGCATCCCCTGCTGCC
>JAJPCS010000146.1:104282-127205 GCA_021164005.1 Willisornis vidua nigrigula
CCCCCCAGCATCCCCTCCTGCCCTGCAGCTGTGCCTGCCAGGGCTGGGCACAGGGGCAGGTTTCCCTCCCTCCATGCAGACATTGAGGGGCACAAAGGACTGGGCTGGGCACCCATAACTGCCCTTCCTCACAGCAGTGACTCTGCTCACAGAGATCCACCCCCAATGAGATTGCACAGCTGGAATCACTGGGGTTGGAAAAGACCCCCAGGGATCACCAAGTCCAGCCTTTGACCCAACACTACCATGGCCACTAAACCACTTCACAAAGTGCCCTGGACAGGCTAAATATAATTATTGATGAATGAACTCTCCCTATGTACCCCTTTTATTTCTATAGGCTCTGGTTTGATACATAAGAATTGAATATTTTCTGGGTTTATAGTCTTTAAATTCAATTAACTATTATTTTATTTTAAAGCTTTCTGTTTTGTAGGCATTAACAGAACAAATGAGTCATGTGGAAAAGCACATCTTTCATATTGTTGCAGCTTCCCCTGAGCACATTGTGTGGGAAGATGAGTAGTGTTTGCAACAAATAAGGACTACTCGCCCTCTACTCTTACTTTTTTTGCACACGGTGCTCTAAAAATCCCAAAATCACAACTGAAAGAACTCTTATCTTTTTTTCCAGACGTGTGTTACAATTTTCTAGAGGTTCAGGATTTGGATGAATGAGCCCCCAACAAACTCCTTGTTAAGGCAAAGAAGCTCAAAGACACAAAGTTTTACTGAGACTTTGCTTTCAAGAAGAGCTCTGCTATTTATTCCTCATTCAACAGTGACCACCACACACTGAACCAACTAAAAATCCAAATAAAAACACAAAGCAGGGACAATTTTTAATTGTTAAAATTGCATATACTTATCAAAAGAAGAATCATGTGGGGTTTTTTAAACTCAGTGATATTTCCCCCATCACCTTTGTTGCCATAATGATATTTTCTCCCTGCTCAGTGTCCCACTGAAAAGTTCACCCCAATCAGACCAGCTTCTAATTTTAGTTTCAGTAGGAAAATCGTCAAATCTACAAGTCAGATCTCATGTTAGCAGCCTTTTCCCAAAGTTGGTTTTCTGTCAAACACATCAGAGTTTCCAGAATTGTAATCAAAGCAGTTGTACAGTACAATTAAAGTGAAGGCTCATTCAAATCTGGATTGAGAATCTCAGAGAAGAGGCAGAGGGTGCAGTGAAATTCAGCAGCTCACAGAGGATTCATGGCAAGTGTGAGCAGGTGAAGCAATAAAATTCATCATGAGATAAAATTCTATGAAGAGAAGAGATTAGAGCAAAAGCCAGAACTATTTCTATAGCTAGAGGAGAAAACACCCACCCCAAACCATGATGGGAAGTAGGAAACTTGCTGTGGATTACCCTCATGGCCCCTACAACACGTTAATGAAGAAACACACAGTTTTATTGCATAGATAAGAGTTTACAGATTATTTCACATGATTTCCACCACTGGCCAAATCTCAGATTGCTTTTTAAGATGTCTGTCACCCTCTCCACACCCCTCTCCAACAGCAAGCCTAAGAATGCCACAGCCTTAGTTTCACATCCACCACCAGGCACTGAACAGACAAATTTAAACTATAGTCCTGCACACACATTTCCAGTTCAAAGGGAGACAAGAATTTTAATTAAAACACTTAAAGACAAATTATATGTTGTAAATACATGAGTGGTGCATTTTTTTTGCTCACAAAATGCAACCAGTAAGCAGGAATAGCAGCTCACTAAGATGTAGTGGGGGATAACCAGGCACCAGCCAGACTTACTGGAATTACTGGAGACAGGAAAAAGGGGCACCTCCCACCAGCCCAGGGTGCTCCAAGCCCTGTCCAACCTGGCCTTGGACACCCCCAGGGATGGGGCAGCCACAGCTGCTCTGCCCAACCTGTGCCAGGGCCTGCCTACTCTCATAGCCAAGAATTCCTTTCCACTATCCCATCTGTCCCTGCCCTCTGGCAGTGGGAAGCCATTCCCCTTGTCCTGTCCCTCCATCCCTTGTCCCCAGTCCCTCTCCAGCTCTGCTGGAGCCCCTTCAGGCCCTGCCAGGGGCTCTCAGCTGTCCCTGGACCCTTCCCTTCTCCAGGTGACCCCCCAGCTCTCCCAGCCTGGCTCCAGAGCAGAGGGATCCAGCCCTTGGAGCATCTTCATGGCCTCCTCTGGATCGGCTCCCACAAGTATCCAGTTCTCTCAAGTTTTTTCTGAAGTTTTGTTTTAATTATTCCTCACCAACAGTTATTTCAGCAGTGAGATTGTTTGATCCAGCACAAAGGAGCACAGGCAACTGCAGCCCCAAAGCTGACTTAGGAAGGAGGTATTTGCAGGAGACTTCAAAAACTCAGGACAGAAAAGCACCTCCAGGCTGTTTGTGAGCCTCTTTAGCCATTATTTTCCCTCTTCCAATTCCACACCACACATTATTACCAGAATGTATTCCCAGAACACTCATTTGTTCCAATGTTTTCAAAAGAAATAAAGCAAGTTGTCCTTGAAATTCCTGGGCACAATGGAGTGGCTTTCCAAGTCAAATGGAGATAATCAAACACACTCCAAAGAAGAAAAGCAGACACATAAATGAGCTCTCCTACCTGCAGGATTCATGCTGCGGTTTATCTTTGAGCAGCAATGGAATCCTGAGGTGGCAGTGCCCCTAACCCAGGGAACTCACAGAAAAGGCACAGAGAACTTACTAAATAAAACAACAAGCTCTGAAGCATTTCTGTCCCTGTCATTAATTCCCTGTGTTTTCTAAGCAGTGCTTTTGCTTTGCCTTCCCATCATCGAGGCAAAGGCAGGTGTGTGAAGGGCCTGTCTCCTTGGGAGCAAAGTGAAAACCTCTTTAACAAACTCTCCATGTAACAGTGTCAAGGCTCAGGTCTGTTTGGTTTCTGATGGCTAATTTTCATTATTTTAATTTCTAATTATTTTTAATGAGATGGCTCAGAGGAAACCCTCCATCACTGTCCAGGGGAAGACTCTCAGCAAGGTCAGACTGCCTGAACAGGGACAAACACAACCACCTGAATAATCATATCTTCTGCTCCCAGGGAGCTGCCTGACCACCTCCTGCTCCCCTTGCCCTCCTGAAGCCCCTCCCATCAGCAGTTCCATCCCTTGGAGGAACTTCTCTCTGCTTCAGCATTGGAGCTCAGGCAAATACAATCCTCTATAAAAATGAAAACGTTACTGAAGTAACCGATGATGAAATTTCAACATGCAACACCAAGAGCTCTAAAGACAAGGGGGCACGGGCTCAAGCTCTGCCAGGGGAAATTGAAGTTGGGAAGCAGAAAAAACTTCTTTCCAGAGAGAGTGCTCAGGCATTGGAATGGGCTGCCCAGAGAGGGGGTGGATTCCCCATCCCTGGAGGTTTTTAAACACAGATTGGCCGTGGCACTGAGTGCCATGATCTGGTAAAGGGACTGGAGTTGGACCAAGGGTTGGACTTGATGATCTCGGAGGTCTTTTCCAACCCAATCCATTCTGTGATTCTGTGATTTAAAGACATCTGAGGGTCTGTAGTGGAAGGTGTCCCTCCCCTGGATGGTCTCCAAGGTGCCTCCCTCCCTGCCCCTGTGTGATCCCATGGTCACAGGGTGATGTGATCTCATGGTCACAGGGTGATGTGATCCCATGGTCACAGGGTGATGATGTGACCCTGCAGCCCCACAGCCAAAGCTTTTGTCCACGCTGCCCAACAGCCAAAGGTTCCTCCAACCACCCCTGCCCCAGAGCTATGGAGTCTGAAACTTCCAGCACTGCCCTTTCCCCTCCCAACCGTTCCTCTCTTCATTCCCACCACCCTGAGGGCCATTTGCACCCTCACAGCCCCTCTGCCATCTCCTGACAGACCAGCTCCTCCACAGAGCACCTCACACTTGGGTCTCCTGCTCTGAATCACCACAGGGACTGACACACTCACACAAGGTCTGGCTTGGAAGGGACCCTGAAAATCACCCAGTCCCCCACACCTTCCACTCTGAACAGGCCAAGGAGCAGCTGAACATTCAGGACCCCTGAACTCCTCCCCCCCTCACTGTAGGGCAGGTTATGAGGCTACAGCAGCTTCTTCAAATCTCTTTTCAACACCATTTCAGCCAAGCCCCACCTTCCTACACTCTGAGCCTCACACACATCCACAACCTACCAACAGAGGCACAAAGGCACTCACAGCCACCAAGAGTAGCCCATAACCTTCCCCTACTAAACAAAACCACTTGGAAACCCAAAATAACCACTCATGCTTCCTATGTCCCTAAAATCCAGCTAAATAAACCATCTGAATCAGCTCGGAGCAGTGTCTGAGGAGAACTGCTCTGATCACAGAGTGCAAGGTCTCATCAGCTGCCTCCAAGTTGAATAATAAAAACAGCTTGCCCCTCAAAGCCCAAAAATTTAAGTGAATTTAACAAAAATAAAAGGTCTCCTGCAACACCTGGGAGAGGATTTTTGTTCCCAGGATCAGAACACAGCTTTGAGCAGAGTTGAGTAACACAGTCCTACCTCTTCAAAGACACAAAAAGATAAGGGAGGTGCCCTGAAAGAGGAACACATTCATCTGGAAAACAAACAGCCAACCTGCACCTTCCTGGGAAAACAAACAAACAGCCTGAACCTTCCTGGGAAAACAAAAAAAACCCACCTGAACCCTCTTGGGAAAACAAACGAACAGCCTGAACCTTCCTGGGAAAACAAACAAACAAACAGTCTGAACTTTCCTGGGAAAAGAAAAAAACAACCTGAACCTTCCTGGGAAAACAAACAAACAGCCTGAACCTTGCTGGGAAAACAAGCAAACAGCCTGAACCTTGCTGGGAAAACAAGCAAACAACCTGAACTCTCCTGGGAAAACAAACAAACAGCCTGAACCTTCCTGAGAAAACAAAGAAACAGCCTGAACCTTCCTGGGCACAGGACCCTGGAATAACTGTCATCTCCTCCTGAGTGCTCCAGAAATTAAACTGGAAAATAAATCCACTTGAGTATGCTAATCAGCAACTCTTTTTCCAGCTGCTGCAGAAATGCCCCATCATCACTCTGAGTTATCTTACAATTTGTCTCACATTCCAGTTTGCTTTTCTATAGTCAGGTAAACTGTTCTGGTGTTATTTCAACACTCACAGGGAGTACAACTGCAATCTCAACCCCCTGACTCAGTTCCCAGCAGATGCTCCATCCACCCTAAAAGACTTTTTTATTTAATATTCTACCCAGCATCTACTGAAGGAAATTATTTTATTTGTTGACAGAATAGAATTTAATTTTTAATTCTGTGACCGAAACAAGGATCAGACTCCTAACCTTGTCAGTCATTGTGGAAGGCTCTGTGACCCCTCAGCATCAGTCCCTTACTGTCCCTGGGGTGCTCCCCAAAGCAGAAAAAAACACAGAAAAGAACACTCTCAGTTTATGTTCTATTTCTGGTTATTGGCTCCAAACTCTTCCTGAATCCATGAAAGTGCAGCATCTACAAGACTTTGGAGCAAGTTAATTTGAACCTAGTCATGGCTGGTTCCCATGGCCCCCCTTCAGCAGCAGCACCCAACCATTCCCTGCCCTCTACAACTTCAATAAACCCCTTGATCATCCCTAAATATCACAGCAAACAATTCCCAGTGTCTTCTGCTGCACTTCAGGGACTGTGCTATCAGTGCACAAAGGGTAACATGGAAAATTCTTCAAGGAGCCACTAAAGCCACTTCATTTGATGCAGAGATTATCTGATTCTGGAGAAAACGTTGGATAGCTCAACACCAAAGGATGGAAAGACAACCTCTGCAGGAATGAGGCAGTGACAAGTTGTTGATACCACAAAAAGCCTGACCCAGCAAACAAGTCCAAACTGTTTCCAAAAGAGTGGGAGCAGAGTGGAAGAAAAGCCCAAGTGAGCAGAGGGCAGTTTTCTGGTACCTAAAGGAGAGCTAAAAGTCTGTATTGGTTATGGTTTTTTCTTCCCCTCTGCATTTATAAGCATTTTCATTTTGCTCTAGAGAGAATAAAATAAACACTCAACATTCAGCAACAGCTTTAATTTCAGGCTAACTCTGTTCTTCAACCAAGGCCCTTTCCAGCCATGGTGAGAGAGAAAGGAAAAAGCTTGTGAAAAAGGGTTTAGAAAGTCCAAAGTGGGGAAAGGCTGAGAAACCTGGGAGAGGAGAAGGTTGTGTGGAAACCTCAGAGCACCTTCCAGATCTGAAGGGGCTCCAGGGAAGCAGGAGAGGGGCTGAGCATCAGGAACTGGAGTGACAGGACAAGGGGAATGGCTTCCCACTGACAGGGAGGAAATTTAAGTAAGATACACAGAAGGAATTCCTGACTGTGAGGGTGGGCAGGCCCTGGCACAGGTTGGGCAGAGCAGCTGTGGCTGCCCCATCCCTGGAAGTGTCCAAGGCCAGGCTGGACAGGGCTTGGAGCACCCTGGGCTGGTGGGAGGTGTCCCTGCCCATGGCAGTGGGTGGAATGGGATGATCTTTAAGGTCCTTCCAACCCAAACCATCCCATGATTCTAAAGCATTTAAAAGCCTTTTTCCCCCTATTTCTTCTACACTGTTAAGCCCATAAAGTACTCAGAAAAAGTCTCTACAGTGAGAACACTAAGCCCAGCCTTCAAGCCTGAGTCACTGATAATACTGTGGCAACTTTAAATAAGAATTTATTAAGTCATTAGTCAAGGAAATAGGACTAAGAGAGATGATCCCCTTCAGAAAATGTGACTCCAAGGGCCTTGGCAATATCAATTCCACTTGGAGTGCAGAGCTCCAGATTCTGGAGTTGTCTGCTCCCCTCCTCCCCAAGGGAGTGTAGCCTGGCAAAAAGAGCATTGAGATTATAAAAATATTATATAAAATAATAGAAAATATTATTAAAAAACAAAGCCTAAAAAAGGGCAGATAGAAATATCTCTAGCAAAAAATAATCCTGGATTTTTGCTGGAAGAATTTATGCTGTTGAAGGGTGTTAGAAATTGCTTGTGTTGTTTCTTTTCACTTAGTTTAGACCAAAGAATAAAGCTCACAAGGGGAATATTTTATGTATGGGTTATACATATAACTGGTAACCCAGTTTAAGGGGGAAAATGCCCAGCCTTGGTTCCTGTGGGCCTCAATGCAGCACCACAGCTGTGCAGTTTGGGATAAGCTTGGCACAACCTTTACATCAGAACACCATTGGAAAGAGCATGGGAAGGGCTTTTCTGGGCTGTTTTCAGCTCTTCCTGATGGAAATCCCTAATTGTACAATCTGAGCAAACCTGAGTTGGACTCAAACCCACCTGTTGTTAAACCTGCAGAGTTTCTGTGCTTTGGTCAGAGTTAAGCACTGCTCTAAAATGTGCAGCTCAGAAAGTGGAGGATGAGCTGAGTGTGGCTGAGCTTGGGCTTCGGTTTGTCTTCAACAGGACAAAAAGGCTGATGGATAACTGAGTCCAAAAGGGACACAAACCAATCAAGGCTATTATTGTAACCTCCTGTGCTGGTTTAAAGGTAAACCAGCAGGAGAAATGAACACAACACACAAGAGATTGTAAGTCAGAGTTACAATTTAATAACAATATTACAGTAAATGCAATGGCACAAAGAGAAATTTGGTTTAACCCCCAGCCCCAGCAGTGTAACCCAGCCCCCTGGGGCACAAACACAGTGGGGTTTGGTGGCCCCTGTGCTGAGCCCCACGTGGTTCCCCCAAGGCCAAAGGAAAAGGAAGGGACAAACCTGTTGGTGCAGATGGTGGCACAGTCTGGTGGAGAGTGTTGGGCTCCTCCTGTCGAGGTTCTGCTCCTCCTCTGGATCCAATGAGTGGTCCCAGAGGTCCCCAAGCCCAAAGATTCCATCTCCTCAGGTGCAGGTGGGAGCCCCCAGTGCCTCCCCCAGGGCAGGGAGTTCCACACTTGTAGTGGTTTTAGTTAGGTCTCAAATTGTCAGGCTCAGAGAATCTCTGTGGATTGGGAGACAGCTCTCACCTGACTGGGTAACTAAGGAAGTATTTCATATCATATGAGGCAAACTTAAGATATGGGGCAGCAGTGGGAGGTGTTAGTCAGTTCCATCATGGCTGCACTAAGAGTAGGACGTCTGGCAGCTCCTCTACTATGCCAGGCCCTGCTCCGGCTGCTGCTGCTTGCGTTTTGTTTGAGTTCAGGGAAGTAGAAATATTTTTGTTGTTACTCTTTCTGTTTCTTGCTATGTGTCTCTTAGAGTACTTACAGATCTAGTGTAATAGACTTTGCTTTGTATTAATTGGGGAGTGGGAAGTTATTCCTTGGTATATATATGTAGCTTGTGTAAGTGTGTGTTATACTGTAGTTCTCTCTTAATTTTCTCTTTTCTTTATAAATACATGTAGATAGTTTCAGCATAAACCTGGTTTGAGGGTTTTTTTTTCCTATCCCACTTCCTTTTTCTTAGATAGTTGGGGGGGAGGAGAAACCCTTTTCACTCTGTCCTGGACAGTTGGTGTTTTGCCAGCTCAACCCAGGACAACACTGGGGGATCTGACTCTGGCAGTCAGGGGGGATTTTGGAATCGTTGCTGGCCCATGAGCAGAGCTGAGCCCTCAGGTGGGTGTGGAGGTGCCAAGGACTCCCTGCAGGGGAGTTCTCCCAGCTCCTCTGCCAGGCTTCTTTCCCAGCCAGCTGCCAGCCTGAGGGCTCAGGTGTGCCCTGGGCAGCTGCTGCCAATGGGCCATTGGGAACAGTTGCTGGGCAATGGCCCAGAGGGTTTAGAATGCACAGCTTTGGTCACACCCACACAGGGATAAACTGGTCCCACCTGCTGAACTGGGACAGCTCCCATTCCAGTTCAGGACATGCACCCAGAAAGGGTAATTCGTTTGAGAGCTTTATATCTTTTTCTTATTTTTTTAAATTTTATTTTTAGCAGATATAACACCTCTAAAGGGTTTGGTACGTGGAAATTACCCTACAAGGCCTGTGGATTGGCATTTTATTTTTACAGCTTGAGAAAAATGCGGCCCCATCCTTCTTTCAGGCAATCTGCTTTTACATTGAAATAACCTCCCATTTTACAAGCACTTTTGGAGTTGACAAGAGTCTTTAAAATCATACTTGTGCCTGAAAACACTGCAGAGCACATAAAAATATGATGGTATGCCAAGCAGCATCTAAAATTGCTATTACCCAAAGTAATTTTTAAGACCATTAAAAAGCACTGGATGAGTCAAGAAAAGCTGCAATATCTCCAGAAGTGCTTAAACTTCAAAAGCTGATTGAACCTGCATTTAACCATTCCTATCCTTCCAGAATTCAAATTTCATTTCATTTTCAATAATTTTTGAAATGGCATTTTCCCTGTTATACCTGTGGTGCATTTAAGAGAGAACCTTCATAGAGGAGGATGAAAAATATTTAATATTGGGAATTAAACTGACTCCTGGGACTGTAAGCTAATTGTAAAGCAAATTTTGGCTGCTGCATAAAAGTAGACATTTAAGCACCACTACAAGCAGTTGGAGATACTCTGAACTTTCATATTGTAGAAATTTCTTTGAAAGCAAATAAATTAGCACTTTTTAACTGAAACACAGGAGAGGGGCAGTTAAACTTAGGAGTGAGGCAATAATATTTAGCATTGCCCTGCTCCTAAAGGGTAAATTTGTGAGTTTTAGGCTTTATTGATGCTGAAAACCTTGTTTAATATTCAGACTTCTCTTCTTCTCCTGAAGAGTTTCTCCTGTTTCAGTCCAGATTTTTTTTTTTGGTCCACAACAAACACAGAAAAACATCAATTTGTGTTCCACAGAACTGACTGAGACCAGCTCAGGCAAGAGAAAGAAGCAATGAAAGGAAGAGATAAGATTAAAATTAGGAAAAAAGCCTTCATGGAGTTTTGTCATATACACAGGAATAGTTTCATTTTTTAAAACAAATGGAAAGTTTTAAAATGTGAATGCCATAGAACTGTATTTTTGCAGACTGTGGTTTAAGTGACTTCCTTTAAAGAGCAGCACTTTGTAAATTAGACTAGAAAAGAGTTGAAACCTCAGACTCCCTTTGGATTTTCCAGATTCCAACCTCGACATCAGCAACTTTCACATCACTAAGCAGGCCCAAGAGCCAAGTTGTCAGAGTCCTCCAGTGGTGGAACAACTCTGAATATTCCAAGAGTTCCAGAACCTTCCACCTGGAACCAGCTGTGCCAAAACTCCAGTAGGTCACCCTTGGCCACCCCTGCTCAAAACAGGCTGTGCTTATTAACCTGCCACTCTAGGACTGTTTATGCTCCAGGTAATTAACCACTGGCATCTCTAATGAAGGCAGGGTTGATCCACACCTTCCTGACATCTCTAATGAAGGCAGGGTTGATCCACACCTTCCTGACATCTCTGATGTTGGCAGAGTTGATCCACATCTTCCTGACATCTCTGATGAAGGCAGAGTTGATCCATCTCCCTGACATCTCTAATGAAGGCAGGGTTGATCCACATCTTCCTGACATCTCTGATGAAGGCAGGGTTGATCCACATCTCCCTGACATCTCTGATGTTGGCAGAGTTGATCCACACCTTTCTGACATGTCTGATGAAGGCAGGGTTGATCCACATCTCCCGGACATGTCTGATGTTGGCAGAGTTGAGCCACATCTCCCCAGAGTTTAATCACGCATCAGACAGCAAAGGGGAGTGACTTTGCTGCCCTTCATGGAAAGCAAGAGGAGCAAGACAACCTCTGGCCTTGAAGAGACTCAGCTCTTCCAGCTCCTCAAGTCCTCACCCAAATTCTGGTAAATTAGTCAAATCTAATTCCACAACTGCCTCTTAATTACAACAAACTTTTCCCTTCTCTCCCTGTCTGGAGAATGCTCTGCCACATCCCACAGTCATGGCACTGCCTGGAGTTATCCAGCACAGAGTGTCCTCCACCCCAGCCCTGCAGGAACAACCACCTGCAGCACTGAGGACTCCTCTGGGGGTTTTCACATTTAAAAGAGAGACCTTGATAAGGTGTCTGAAATAAATCAGGACTTAACTACCACTAAACACCAGCCTGAAGTAACACAGACTCTGTGCTGTGGTTTGGAAGGCAGAAGGGTTTAGGCATTTCAAGCAGAAGACACTGCACCCAGCATTGGCAACAAAAAAGCCAAGCCCCAAAAGGGCCAAAATCTGGTTTTAAGCCCAAAAAGGACCAAAATCTGTTTTTTGAGCTCATTTCTAAGGAGATGTATAGTAGAAGAACCCAGGCAATCACACAGAATGAACTTACCACCTAAGACTGAGCTCCTGGGGCTTTAAACAGTGACCTTGCTTTGCACAGAGGATGTTGACACACATTCAGGGAGGGAAAAGTGAATTAGCCAAGGATCTGGAAAATGCTGGGAGCAAAGCCATGGAGCTGTGAGAGGAAAACAGGTTCCAAAGCCACACACAGAAGGTCCTTTCCCTTCCCCAAAAAAGGTGAAGGCTCCTAAGGTATTGTGCAGCTCTTGGATGCCACCTGAGCCACATCCATTTGAGTGTTCCTCATCCATGAAGAATGCAAAGCAATAAGACTTCACAGCAAGTGTCATCCTTTGAAGGAGCTCCTTAATAAATCATGGCCCAGTGGGTTCAATAATTGAAGCCTGAGCTGCTTTCTGACCATCATAGATCCAGCCCAAACCCAAATTAATTAGAAAACCAATAAGGACTTCAATGTTGAACAGCTACAGAGAGTTATTTGTTGTTCTCCTGGTGAGCTTCACACTTCTCATACCTGGTTTGTTGAGCAAAATAATGATACTGTCTTAATCTTATAATTAAATTATCATCTACAGTGATAATCATACCAGTTGTTACACTGGATGTACTTGGGCTTCCTGTCCCACAGTTTATTATTCACATTTTCAGGTAAATTCACAAAATATCTCAATTTATTAAAAGAAAAACAAACAAACAAAAAAAAGAAGGAATGCAAAGTCAGTTCTTTGTTCAGAATGAATTTTAGAAAAAACCTTGTGGTGAAAAGTGTGAACGTGGAACTTCAGCCTCTTTTTTGAAGCCTCCATTGAATAAGCAAACCACAATCTGAGATGGAAGAGCAGATCTGGCATCACCTGTTACTCCTGCCAGAACCTCCTTCTTCTCATGTTTGGAAAGTTGGGCACTATTCATTCAAAAATGGTCTGGAAATTACAAAATACTGACAGGTTTTGTTTGCCTTTAAACCGATTTAAGCCTTATTTTAATAACTGTAAAGTTTTAGGTATCTCCTCTGCAGAGGAACTGGGGAGGGAGGAAGTTGGGGATGAGACAAAGCACTGTTTGCTCAGAACCCTTCAGCAGATGGTGGTCACCAGAACCCACCTGGAGAGGATTCCCAAAACATGGTGGTCCATCAAGCAGAGTGGCAGATCATGGAATCATGGGATGGTTTGGGTTGGAAGGAACCTTAAAGCTCGTCCCATTCCACCCCCTGCCATGGTCAGGGACACCTCCCACCAGCCCAGGGTGCTCCAAGCCCTGTCCAGCCTGGCCTTGGACACTCCCAGGGATGGGGCAGCCTCAGCTTCTCTGCCCAACCTGTGCCAGGGCCTGCCCACCCTCCCAGGGAAGGATTCCTCCCCAATATCCCATCTGTCCCTGCCCTCTGGCAGTGGGACACCATTCCCCTTGTCCTGTCAAGACACTGATGCCTCTGTGTGGACTCTCCAATCTTTAAACACTAAAAGATTCCTTCCAGAACCTTCAAACAGGATTTTTTTTTGAGTTAATCTTTTCATAGTGAAAATAAAGTCCAAGCAAGGCCCATCTGCTGTCTAAGACTTTTATCCTCAAACAACAAAAAAATTGCTAGAGGAGAGTCACCAGATTTGTGCTACATTGAAAAAGACATTTCATATCTCCTGCAATATTGATTCCAAATCCTAAAAATATTTACTTCTCCACTTTTACCTACTTAGAAAAGAGGTTGAAAAATAAACACCTTATAGGACATCAACTGATTACCATCAAAATCTCTCTGTCTGTCACTTGTCTCAGAGTGGAAGGCACAGAAAAAATACCTTTCCCTAAAGGGCAGTAGTGGTACCTTTGTGCTTGCCTGGACACAAACAGGGAGGTCTGGAGGTGCCCAAGGCAGGACTGGCCGTGGCACTCAGTGCTCTGGGCTGGGGCACAAGGTGGGCATCGGGCACAGGGTGGGCTCCATGGGCTGGGAGGGCTTTGCCAAGGTGGGCATCGGGCACAGGGTGGGACTCCATGGGCTGGGAGGGCTTTGCCAGTATCCTGATTCTTTGAAATAGCCATGAAATACCATAAAAACTGTGAACAAATCTACTGCTCCTCTTGCTAATGAGAAGCTGAACTTGCGTTTTCTGTTAATTTACCTATGAACGTTAATTTTATGTAAATTATTGTGAAATGCAGTTCAGCTTCTTATTGCAAAGGCATCAGGGAGGACCTTCCACTCTGTACAACTCCCTTCCAAACACCCACAGACACACAAACACTTCTCAAAGCAGTTTTTTGACCAGAAAGGACAAGGATTAGTACGAACTGCTGTGAGGTCAGTCCTATCCAGGGAAGTTCTACATCAGTAAGGATGGGCAGCAAAGAGAAAATGGGTTTTCCTAATTATAAATTATTAAAAGTACAGTGATAATTTGGACTCCCAGGCTACACAGAGGCCATCAGCAGCAGGACAGAAGTTGTGCCTAAAGCCAGGCTCAGCTGCATTTCTATAGCTGGAAATCCAAGGATACAGAGCAGCTTTCAAAAGCTGCCTTGAAGGTTTTCCCCTCAGAGATAACACTGGGAATCATCCTGCAGATGAGAGAGCACTTGCACAGGTATTGCTGGAGATTTTAGAGTGTTCTTAGCACTGAGTGACACCAAAACTCTTCCCCTCCTAATCCACTGAGCCTATTTTTTGATTTTATCTGGCACACAAAGTCCTCAGGCTCCACATCCAGGCTGACTGGAATGGAGAGGCTGATTAATTTTGCATTTGCCAGATGCACAATTGCAAATAAATCCTAAGCCATTGATGACACTGGAAGAACAAGCAGATAAGGAATTTTCCTTTTCATACCTCCAGTACTTAATTGTACAAAGGTCCTACCCACAAGGATGGTAAGAAAGAGCTGAGCACAGATATGGGCATTTTTTAACAAATCTTTGTTCTTTAAGTATAAAATGATGGCAAAGGTTCACTATGGGAAGAAAGCAGTTGTTTGTCTAAAGCAATATGTTCATAACTATTTTAATTATCAGACATATTTTAATTATCAGGCAACAATGAGGTCACTGATTAGGAAGAGCTGGGTAACACCTGGCTCTAAACATCTGGCCTGGTCTGCACTTTGGGTACTGAGCACTTCAAAGACATTTAAAATCCAGCAGGTTTCTTTGAGCCCTCAGTGCTACTGGCAACCAGAGACTCTCAGCAGCTGTTAATCACTCCCTTTTTGGCAGAATAAAGAAGTTAAGGCTGGGAAACCAAACTGGAGCTGGAAACCCACTCCCTGTGCCTGCATCCCTCGGTTTTATTACCTAAACAGATAAAGCTGGAGATAGGAGGAACAATTGACTGGAGCAGCAGCCCAGAGGCAAGTGGCTGTGTCTCCTTGATTAGCTCCATTCAATTATGCCTTCTTAATTGCTCATGTGCTCAAGCTCATTAAATGAAAAATAATATTGTTTTCCTGCAGGTTGTGAAGTGGAGATTTGAAAAATGGCCCCCACTGGTGTCTCTTTGAGATGCTGCCAGGGACACTGCACAGCCCAGCAAAGACTCTTTGTGGTGGCTGTAGGACCCTCAACCTCAGTGGGGTCCCAGAGCCAGAGTATTCCTCATTTTCTTCTAAACTGCGGCAAAAATGCAGTTAAAAATAATTCAACTTTGATTTTTTTATTTATTTTAACTCCTCATCCAGAAATTATTCCAGAGCATTTCTGAACAAAAACTCTCTTGTATTTCCAAACCTCACTGCACCTGGAGCAGCAGGGTGGCTTTTCAACAAGCTTGGTGAAGGGACTGGAGCACAAGTGCTGTGGGAAGAGGCTGAGGGAGCTGGGGGTGTTTAGCCTGGAGAAGAGGAGGCTCAGAGGTGACCTCAGCACTGTCTGGAACTGCCTGAAGGGAAGTTCTGGCCAGGTGGGGGTTGGTCTCTTCTCCCAGGCACTCAGCAATAGGACAAGGGGGCACGATGGGCTCAAGCTCTGCCAGGGGAAATTGAAGTTGGAGAGCAGAAAAAAATTCTTTGCAGAGAGAGTGCTCAGGCATTGGAATGGGCTGCCCAGAGAGGGGGTGGATTCCCCATCCCTGGAGGTTTTTAACCTGAGCTTGGCCGTGGCACTGAGTGCCATGATCTGGTAAAGGGACTGGAGTTGGCCCAAGGGTTGGACTTGATGATCTCAGAGGTCTTTTCCAACCCAATCGATTCTATAATTCTATACCCCACTCGGAGTGCTGCTTCCAGCTCTGGGGCCACAGCATTGGAGGGACATCCACCCACTGGAGTGATCCAGAGGAGGCCATGGAGATGCTTCAGGGATGGAGCCGCTCTGGAGCCAGGCTGGGAGACCTTGGGGGGCTCACCTGAAGAAGAGAAGGCTCCAGGGAGACCTGAGAGCCCCTGGCAGGGCCTAAAGGGGCTCCAGGAGAGCTGGAGAGGGACTGGGGACAAGGCATGGAGGGACAGGACAAGGGGAATGGCTTCCACTGCCAGAGGGCAGGGATAAATGGGATAGTGGGAAGGAATTGTTGGCTGTGAGGATGGTGCCCCCCAGAGCAGCTGTGGCTGCTCCATCCCTGGAAGTATCCAAGGTCAGGTTGGACAGGGACACCCATGGCAGAGGATTGGACTACATGGCCTCTAAAACATCTCTTTCAACTGAATCTCTTCCATGTTTCCATGAAGATCCTGTGTGGTTACACAAAGAAACTGTTGCCGTAAAAGTCTGTAAGAAAAGACTCCGAGCCAAGTTTTGTAGGAGATAAGATAAAGGCCAGGCACTTTAATGAGCAACCCCGCTCATCCAGGAATACATCCACACGCGCGCATGCAAGCTCTAAGTTCTACAGCTTTTATAATATAATCTATCCAATCACTACTGTCCACATGTCCAGTTCCACCTCTGTCCCCTCCCAGGTCCCACCCCTGTTAAATTGGGGCTGGGGTCGTTGGGACCCTCTGTCTTCATCCACCTCCTCTTCTTCAGCACACAAAGGTTCTTTGGACACTCTCCAGGGCTTCGGGTCACACTGCTCCATGTTTATGTTCTCTCTGATATGCTTTAATCTGGTACCTTGAGAAAGAGACTAAATAGCTGGCAGAGTTTAGCTGCCTGTTCTGGAGCAGGGGTAGAGATAGAAGGACTTGTTACTACAAGCTGCTAAATATTAATTCACTAAAATCTGCAGCATTACATTTACTGTGTTCCTAAAATCTACAAAATATGAAAATTGAAAAATCAAAAAAAAACCCTTCGGCATCAAAACAAAAAGGAAGTGTTTTTTCTGGAGGGATTTTTTGGTTGTTGTTTTTTTCCCCATGGAAAACATGCAGATAACTCCAAGTTAATGCTCCTAATCACTCTCTCCATCAAACAAAAACATCTTCTTCCAGTTCTATATCACTGTTTTTTACAGGATTTCCTGATGCCCCATTCAACTGAACTGGTTTTGATTTCCTCTCAGGACAAACATCCTTTGCAAGTGATTCATAAAAAATATACCTTATAGAGGGTGGTATTTCAGTGAAGGAGACACTGTAACCAAAATCTCTATCAACAAAGCCTGTAAAATAACATCTCTGAGTGACTGATGTCTGCTACTGAAATAAATTTAAGGCTGTGAAAATTCCCTGCAGTTGCATGTGTTATAAAAGAGAATGTTCAAATAAAAATTATGTACAAGGGGATTTTTCCATCCCCTACAAAAAAATCCCCAAAACAAAACAAAACAAAACAACCCCAAAACAATTCACAAAGGATCAGTGGAACAGATTCCATCTCACAGAATGTGCCACATCCAACCTGGCCTTGGACACTCCCAGGGATGGGGCAGCCACAGCTTCTCTGGGCACCTGTGCCAGGGCCTGCCCACCCTCCCAGGGAAGGATTTCCTACTAATATCTAATCTAAACCTGCCCTACTCCAGTTTAAGGTCATTCCCCCTTGTTGTGCACTTTGTGACAAGTCCCTCTCCATTAAATGCTGTTTCTGCTTTATATTTAGCCTGAAATATTAAACAAACCCCCTTCAAGTCTTTAGAAAGTTACAAAGTCACTGCTCAGATCTTTGCAATGAATTTTACCATTAAAAGCAGTAAAGGAAAACTTGGAAGGATAAAAACAAACACCACAAATAAAAAAAATCTCCACAACCAAAGACAATAAAAATCCCACACAGACACACACGAAACCCTAAAACTCAAACCAACCAGCCAAAAAAAACTAATAAAAAAACCCCAAACCAAACCAAACCACCACTGAAGAAAGGGCAGCAGAGCTGAAGTTTTGATTTGTTCATCTGAAGCTTCCCATACTAACTAGAAGTCTCTACCTACTATCTTTTAAAAATCATAAAAGCACATTGAGCTTTATAATAATTCAGGTGGTATTTTATTCAACAAAAAGTCTGATGAGTCAGGAAATCTTTGCAAAGAGTAAAGTCTATTAACAATAGAATAAAACAATAGTAAAATCTATAGTTTCTATGGAAAAAGAGGAGAGAATAAAATAATCAACAGAAACTCTGTCATCCAGCACCGTTATCAGTTACACTACATGGAAATAAAAACAGGTCTCCCTTTTTTTAATTTTTTCTTTTCCCTGGAAGTTTTTAAAAACTTCCTACACTTTTTGGGTAATTAATTTTTCTGCTGTGCTAGTCATTTTGAATTTTTTTTTAAAGCCCAGCTGCTTCTCAAGAAACACAACCAGGCTGTGAAGAGAAGGGACACCAGGCAATGCCACACTCCTGGTTTGGAGCTCAGACCACGCAGAGCATCAAAGCAAAGTGTTAAATGAGAGAGCCCTGAGTTGCTTCCAACTCTGAGTTCCTCTCCAGGAGCCAACAGGGCTGTTCCAACAGCTCTGGGAACCACCTGGCAGTAAGAGGATTATATGGAGCTGCCCAAACCAATGCCAGTCCAAAGCAAGGCGAAGCTTCAAACAGAAACCCTTCAGCTCAGTGGAACTGAGGGAATACTGACCCAGGGACACCTCAAGAAAAAGGATTTTGTCCCTTCTCCATAAAATCCTAATGACTTTACTAATTTTCAATCTGAACTTTACAAACTTTGAATTTTATATTAATTTTTGATTTTAGCTTTTGCCTTAGTTTGTCTGTGACCTGAACCATGCAGAGCTTTGGACAAAGAGGAATTTCACCCTGTAGCTTTAAGCTGAACTTTAAGAAATAAACCAAAACCTTTATAAGATCGAAGGCTAAACTGTAAGAAATAAATCAGCAAACCTGTCCAGGTTGAGGCTTGAAGCTGTAACATTGTTTAGTTAAAAGGAAATATAGAGCTGCAGAGGTAAGAGCAGCCCATTGGAGCCCATTAAGTCATCATTAATATCCTGCTTAACTTTGGGGAGGGCGTTTCAGTTGTAACTAAGTATATAAACCTGGAAACACGAAAGTCTTTGGTGGAATTATCCCCCATGTTCCCAGTGCTGAATAAAAGGAAGAATTTTGCCCAGTAACCACAGTTTGGTGGTTCCAAGGCTGTTGGAATTTGGGATTTATTCTTTCTTACCAAGTGCCTCCTGCCTCATCCATCCCAGCCCTGGCACAGGGAACACAAAAGATGCTCCGTCCCTTCTGCCAGGAGACTCAGAGCTAAAACTCTCCCATTAACTGAGAAGGACCTTCTTTCAATGCCCATATTTCATGCGTAACTCCCTTCTCACCAAAGGGAACCTGATCTCCTGCAGACTCAAAGCTCTGCTGGTGGCACTTCAAGGTGCCCCATCAGTCACCCTTTGATGAACTAAACCCTTCAGTGGCTCAACTCCAACCCAAAACATATCAAGGCCTGCTTCTTTCCCCTTTAGGATCACTCAGAGCTCCCAACCAAGAGCAGCAAACCCCCCTAAACCAAACAAATCACTGGTGCTCTGAAGAACAGACACCTCCCCTTGGGCAGGAGCTGCTGGCATCTCTCTGCTCTCCCTGGGCACGGGCAGGGCAGGGCTCAGGGGGGGATCAACCTGCTACAGCTACTCAAATACGCATTTCCCAGAGTTCATTTCCTGCCCAACACTAATATATCAATATGTGGAACTCCTTTATTTCTAAAGTTGCCTCTTAAGGTGATTTGAAAGGCCCTTTAGGTATTCAATTTTTGTAGTTTAAGACTGTCTTAGATTGAATAAAAGACAGTAAATAATAGAGGGGTTCTGGAAAAGGGGCTTATGCCTGAACAGTCCTGGTGGTGTGAGGGAACAGTTGTGCTTTCCACAGATCAAAAAAAAAAGCCTTATTTAAAAAGCAGAGTAGTGCAAAGACCATGTCAATGGCTATTTCTTACCTTCTGATAAAAATACACATCTGCTTAACACTTATTAAATGAAATACATATTTGCATGAGCAAATCTCCCGATTAGCCTCAATTTTCTTTCATTTCAGTTGCCAGAACTAAGTCTGGCTGGACTTAATCTCAATTAGTTCAACACCTTCTAAGTGCTGAAGTGGGCAAGAGACCTGCCAGGCCCACATCCCCTGTAAAGTCTGAGTTCCAGCTTAGGAATTCAGTGAGGATACAGATTTCTGTTGTGCCTAACCCAGAAAATTAACCCAGTGAGCTCTGGTTGCTCATCCAGTCTTTTGGGATGGATTTGTTTTCCATGTGCAAAGGAGTTGGGAGTCAGAGTTTCTGCTCTTTCAATACAAAGACCCCCAAACCCTTCACATTGAAACAAAAAATCCCAGCCTTTAATCTGCTCCTCGCCAGCCACCCCCACACACCCTTCTCTCAGTGGCAGCAGGAGAAACAACAGGGGGAAAACATAAACTGTTTAGCACAACCCTAATGCTCACTCCAGGCTGGGAGATGTTTCCACACCTGGCCATGGGTTATCCACCAATTCCCACTATTTCCCTGATTTCTTCCATATAGTATATTTATCCCAGACAATTCCACACACCCAAGGCCCTGGAAGAGCCTTCACTGCCCTCAGGACAAAAGGCAAGACCTACTCTCTTCTGTTTCAACCAGGATAGGACCATGTTCATTTCTGCTCTCCATCTCTGTGGGAAGTCAGACTGCAAGAAAATGCTGCCACATATTCCAAGCAGGAAATCTCGGTCCTGCAGAGTCTGATGCTTGGAGGAAAGATCCAGCCAGGAGGTGAGAATGAAACCCACCCCCTGAGCCATCAGACAGGCACACATCCCACAGGGGTCAGTGCCCCAAAGGCTGCTCAAGGAGAAAGGGAGGAAAAGGAAGGAAATGAGTTTTAAGCTGGAAGATTGGAAGATAACACACCACTACAGTGCCAGGTCCAAAGTCACCAATGGATTTGAAAAAACAAGATTTCAAAAAAAAAAAAAAAAAAAATCAAAAGCATTCCTACTTCATCACATATTACAACAGAAGTACTTTCTGCATTCTGTTTGTATCTTCTCAGGAATGAACAAGGATTATTCCTTGAATAAATCAGAAGGAGGAATTTATGGAACAGCTTCAGCAGATGTCACACAGAGGTTTCTAGAAATCCCTATCCCCAGAATTAGGGTTGGATTTGTTGATCTGAGGTCTTCTCCAGCTGGGAGGACTCAGGGATTCCTGGCCCCACTCCAAACACAGGTGGAAGACAAGGATTGATGGGTTTGGATGGCACTGAAGAGGGGGTTTAACAGGTCCCTGTGGCAGGAGGGATGGAGGGGACAGGGACATGGAGCTGTGCAGGGAACAGGAGCAGCCTCTGCAAGCTCAGCCCTTCCCTTCCTGCCCCTCCAGAACCCCTGAGACACAGCCCAAATCAGCAGCTGCATTGCAAGGTGACACAAGGACTAAGATGATCTCAGCCCTGAGTGTATTCATGAGGATTTTGATCAGTGTTCTTGTTTTGCAGCTAAAAATCTTCAGTGGAAACAAAGGATTCTACTCCTGTTCATTCATGCATAGAAAAGAGCAGAGCAAGTCAACTTTAGGTGAAAAACAGCCCCAAAAATCTTCACAAACCCCTCAAAGATTGCATTGTACGAAATCCCCACAATTCACAACCCCATAAACAATCCTGACAATCCAGTAACAGGTTCATTGCACCTCCTGCTGGATCTTCACACTCCCTTGTGTGTTTAAAAAGTGATCACAATTCTTTTTTTGCCTTTTTTTCATTCTTTATGAGTAAAGAATAAATTCCTGGGACCTCCAAGCTCACATCTACCTCCTTCATGACAGGTATGAACTAACTGCTGAAGATGATTAAGTCTGTTAATTGTCAAGGAATTGTGGCTGGATTGGTTTGGGTGGCAAGAAGGTGGACACAGACAGCTTTTAAATTCAGCAGCCTCCTCTCCTGACCAAACAGGTGCTGCTAAAGTGTTTCTTCAAGTCACAGACATCAGATTAGAAAGGAAAAAAAGAAAAAGAAATTCGATCTTGTGTTTCCACCTGATTTTTTTAGCCTGAGAGTTTTGCCTCCCAATTCAATAGAGCAGCACTGTAAAAATAAAAGAGATTTTAGCTGACCCAATTTCAGATATTGCAAGGCTACAGCTGACATTTCTACTTTTACTTAAGCTAAAATATGATGAAAAAACGCCAAACCTCTGCGGCGTTTCTTCTGCTTGGAAGAAACACAATAGCAGGAATTGCAAACCCAGAACTTTTTGTTTCAGAAAACCAAAACCAAACCAAACCCAGCCAAGCAAACACAAAATACCCTTATATTCTTCATGTCCCCACAAGCCAAACATGTATTGTGGTACATCAAATGATGAAGAAAAAGTATAATATAATGATAGAAAACAAATAAATGATAAATAGAATTATCACAAATTCTTGCTTGTCACAAACACTATTTATTATAAACCATAATTTATTATAAATTTTATGTATTATAGAATATAATTGGAATTAAACACTGAGTAGGCTCCTCACGAGTACGTTGAGATTAATTTTGGTGACTGTGACAAACAGATTGAGGTTTCTAATCATTCTAATTAAGACAAAGGACTGCAGTAGGTGGAAAGTATTTGCATTTCATCCCGACCAGGGGAGATCCTTGGGATCTTTCTCCCAACTCTAGGACAAAAAAGCAGCCGAACCATTTCCAGGGCTGTCCCTGCTGAAGTTTCAAGGCTACTTTGTAACATCACTAATTGCTGTGGCTGCGGAGGGTTTGATGACTCAGGAGGTCAAGCAAAACATGGGAAATAGAGAAATCAGGAGCTAATGGAGCAAAAGGCAGTAAGAGCAAAGCAACTGAGTCAACGTGCAGCCACCAGCACGAAACCAGAGCATTTGCATGCTGCAAGCAAAGAAACACCTCATAATTTGTTCCATAATTGATTTTTGCCTGGTTGTAATTGTGATTGTTCTGCTGTTACAATAACTACACTGGGCTTGAAACGGCAATTGCTGGTAGGACGTGGGTTTTCCATGTTCCACCTCGGGTTACAAATTGCCCTGCACAGGAGAACAGCTCCAGAGCCTCAGCAGTAACAGAGTTTTCTATTTAACTGCAAGGAACATATTTCAAAGTAATTCTTCCTCTAAGCATTGGCTCATTAGCTGCCTGGCTTTGCTGAGTCACCAATCCCCCTCCTTGGCTTCAATCCATTTCCAGCTCATTTTTGCTCTATTAGAGCATTATGGAATCGATCCAAAGCCCTTTCAGCCAAGTTTTTCCCCTTTCCTGGGCACAGTGTGGGGGTGAAACCAGTTCAGTTTGTGTCAGGGTGCTGCACATTCCCCAAGAACCAGAATTTGTGAACTGCTTCCCCCAGAAAAGCAACAAA
>JAJPCS010000146.1:135577-149293 GCA_021164005.1 Willisornis vidua nigrigula
AAAAAAGCAAAAAAAATCCCACCAAAAAACTCCACTAGAAAAGAAATTCACAAATACCCCACAAAAAACCCACCAAAAAAACCTACCAAAAAAATTCCACCAAAAAACTACCAAAAAACCTCAAAAAAGAAAACCAACAAAAAGCCCCCCTGCAAAAAAACCCCAAAAAACAAAACAAAAAACCCCACAAAAAGTAAACAACAAAAACTCCACAAAACCCACCAAAAAAACGCACCAAGAAACCCCAAAACCCCCCACAAAACCCCCCACCCCCCCCCCCCAAAAAAAAAACCACAAAAAACCCACAAGAAAACCACTAAAAAAAATCCACAAACAAACCTCCCCCCAAAAAATTCCAACAGTCAAACAGAAAACCCCACAAAACTCAAAAAAGTACCCACAAACAAAACTCCCAGGAAAAGAGGAATATGGAGCATAGAAAATGATAATATGAAGCCAAGATTTGTGGAGTCAAGACACACAGTATGTCCACAAGGTTCCAGGTTTCTCCTGGAAAATATTCTCACGTTGCTACAGCAGAATTTTAAGAGGGGATAAATGCAAATTTTAAAGTCCCAATAAATATAAAATATCAGTTATTACAACAAATCAAGTCCATGCTAACACAGTCTAAAGACAACTGTTGGGTGGAACAGGCTCTTTATAGGAGTTAAACTGCCAGAGAGGCCAAGGAACAAAAGATTCCAAGTTATTGCCATGATCTGGAGGTAAAGGAGAATTAAAAGTGGCTGTGCCAATTCCAGCCCTGCCCTCTCTGGGGTGCAACAACCCCAAGCCCAAACCACAGCAGGACACCACATTCCAGCAACTCAGAGATTCATACAAGGGTTTGGCTTGGAAGGCACCTCCAAGACATCCCTGCCATGGGCAGGGACACCTCCCACCAGCCCAGGGTGCTCCAAGCCCTGTCCAACCTGGCCTTGGACACTCCCAGGGATGGGGCAGCCACAGCTTCTCTGCCCAACCTATGCCAGGGCCTGCCCACCCTCACAGCCAACAATTCCTTCCCAATATCCCATCTGTCCCTGCCCTCTGGCAGTGGGAAGCCATTCCCTGTGTCCTGTCCCTCCACCCCTTGTTCCCCAGTCTGTCTCCAGCTCTCCTGGAGCCCCTTTAGGCACTGGCAGGGGCTCTCAGGTGTGCCTGGAGCCTTCTCTCCTCCAGGTGAATATCCCCAGCTCTCCCAGTCTGGCTCCAAAGGGGTTTCAGCCCTGAAGCATCTCCATGGCCTCTTCTGGACCTGCTCCAGCAAGTCAACATATTTTTTGACTACTTAAAAGCATTCAATCTGAACCAGAGAAAAAGCAAACCTGAATTTTGGTCCAGGTTTTCAGGAGCCAGAGCCCACTGGCTTCCTCTCCAGCCCTGATCGCCATGCACCTGGTGGTGCCACATCCCAAACAGCCACCCAGCAACACCTGCTTCAAGGGCTCTGTCACCATGACCACCAAACCTGAGAGCAGCTGCAGGACAAACACCCTGTCAGGGCCTACTGCAAGAGCAGAAGGTGCAGACTTCGCTCAGTTGGTTAAAACTTGGCTGTAATAATGCCAAGGCCATGGGTTCAATCCCCTGTGTGGGCCATTGACTTGAGAGTTGGACTCGATGGTCCTTGTGGGTCCTTCCAACTCAGAATAGTCTGTGACTTGAACATAAATCATTAAGTGCACATTAATTCTCTATGACATGTAAACAAGTGTTTGCCATTTAATATATACACAAAACCAATGGCTCCTGAGAGACTGCCACGGGTGGGTGAATAGTATGGAATTAAAAACTGATTAAAGACTCATTTCTAGGTGTTCTATTAATTTACACAACCACCCAGACCTCCTTCAAGCATCAGAAGGGACAGATTTTGCTCTTTATACATTACTGCTGCCATAAATCTTTCTAACTATGTGTTTTTAAAAGTTTATGCCACTGAATCACTTAAACACAGGAAAAATTACAGTGGACAGTTTTATTATAAGGCTCATCTATGTTATTACTGATCTGATGAACTCTCTTAAAGATTGTAGACACAAAATAGGGATTCTCTGAAGTGCAAATATTTATTCTGGAGAACTGGTGCAATAATAAATCAGAAATGTCAGTAGAAACAAAGAAAAAAAAGCCTCTTAGAGAAGCCAAAAAGGAGATGAATTTGCTTTACAGTCTGAAGGTGTTCCTGGCTTGGTTAAAGCCACATTTCATTAAATTCTATGTCCCAAATGTTTTACTTTTGTTGCCCAAACAATTATGTTGAACTTCCAACAGAAGAAAAAACCCACCTTCTTTAAACACAAGAACAGACACAAAAAAAACCCTCAGCCAAATTCTGTTTGCCTCAATGCCCCTGAACTCCCCAGTCACTTCACCTGGCATCACATGAATTCCTATGGAACTCAAAGCCATGATTCCCACTAAACATCTCAGGGGTGTTCACCTGTGCCCTCAGCAGGAGCCCACCTGGGGCTGCACATCTGGAGCACATCTGCTGGGAACCTGCAGTGCTGCAGAACTCCCTCACTTGGGGCTTAACCAGCCAGATAAACCACCACAGCAGCTCAGGGATTCCCTCAGCTGGTTCAGGGCACCCTGTGAGAGGCTCAAAATGAGCCCACCTCGTGGTATGGACTTACAGCCATGAGCAAAGCCATGCAGGAGGACTTTCCCTTGGAGCTGAGTCCACCTCAGCCAGCTCTGGCTCCAACTCAGCAGCAAGCACCAATAACTCTGTTTGCTGAAGGCAAATAACTGTTTAAGCACTTTCCTGAGGAAGAATTCAAGCCTGAGCAAATATTTGGCTGATCTGGTGCTACACTGAATAATTTACAGAGCAAACAGAACCCTCTCTCCAGTTTGGGATGTTCCAAAATCCAGAAAACTACTGCAGGTTTTATTACACTAACACTTCTGAGCACTTAACACCTATTTCAGCTCATGGACTCATGGGTTTACTCAACCCTATTACATTGAAGTGCTTTCAAGCTGCAGGATTGGCACACTTGATTTGGATTTTGTTGCTCTCCTCTCCTTGGGTAACACCTTTCAGTAATATGAAGAATTTCAAGATCAAATTTTGATGTCAAACCTGCTCACACTCCAATTCCCTTTTCACAGCTGCTGGATCTATTCCACATAAATAAACACACTGAAAACAGAGTAACATTGATGCTGCATTTCTGTCTCTTGTCTTTGTGTTATCATGGTCTTGGGGTTTTAGCCTTACTTGCAGACAGTAATTTTAGAAAGTGAAGCCCCAAGAACTTAAAGAAAATATGACAATTTCTACAAAGAGCTGAAAATACTTTCCACCTGCAATTTGAAATTCCTCGGCACGTTCTCTGTATCTACATTCAAATAACACAAGAATCCTGCTTGCCCACAGCCTTCTAAGGGCTACTGGCTTTAATTCTGCCCTTGCCCCACTCTTTAAACTTACTATTTCTGTGCCTTTCTTGCAGAAATGATTGTGCAAGAGCTGAGATGCCTCTGCGAGAACCAGGCACTGCACAGCCAGAGTGAAGCATCACTAACAGAAGGCCACTCGCCTCGGAATTAGTAAAAAAATCATACAAAACTTCAGTGAAAACACCACAGTGCCCCTGAACCTATCTGTGAAAGATGTATTTTAAAAGGTAAAAATTTACTTTATTTTCTGTGTCTTTAACAAGCAATTCAGCCTCCAGGTGGGTTAACAGTGTTCCAACCCCTCTGTCCTGGCTGGGGAAACAGGGCAGCCAATTCATTCCCACCTACCAATCCCATTTTTCATGCACTCTGACGAGGCTCAGCCTCCCAACTCCTCTGCATGGACTGAGCCCATGAAACACTGTTCTCACAGCACGTTTCAAGTGCTTCATCAAAAGGAACCTGTAAGTTTGGGCTGTGCCACCGTTCATCTGAAACTCCTGCTCTGCAGCGGGTGGCTCTGGAAAGAGGAGAGGGGAAAGACACCCTAAACCCCTGAAAGCAGTGGCAGGAGACTTCATTTGAAAAGTAACATTAACCACTGAACATAAAAAGATTAAAGGAAATGCAATCTCCATTAGCCAGGAGTCGTTAAATTAGTTCTTTGATAACCTTTGTCTCCCCAGAATATGCACAGAGAGCTACAGTTACATGTTCAAGTGTTAATAATGAAAATATACTTGGATATAAAACTACAAAGATGGGTTTCATTGGTTTTACTGCAAGGCAAGTATTGGATGCTGTCCCAAAACCCTCTTCACTTCTCCCTTGCCTGAGTTGTTTCTCTCCAAGGATTGTTCATGGGATTGCTTAAGGCAGAGGAGAGAACCAGAGGTGTGAATCTCCCTCTGCCACCAGGAAATATTCCCTTGAGAGTCCCTCTGAGTGCTCCTTGTGGCAAATCAGCCTACAGAGCTTTAGTAACACTTCAACACTGCCTCGTGTTATGGCAATGGCAATGTCCCAAACTACGTTAAGTGAATTTATTTTATTGAAGAAAACGACATTTTTCTCCAGCAGAATTGAGAGGCTGCAGCTTCTCTTCTCCAAGACAGTTTTCATTTGAGTTCTGTAAAAATCAATACACCAAACTTGTCACAGCAAAGTCTACCCTTCCCCCAGATGAGTGTTTCCCCTTGCCTGTTAGTCATCACATCCGAGGAGCAGGGCTAATTATGCCCTGGAGTAATGACAGGTTTCTGCACTAGCTCTGGTTGGGTAGTTCAATGCAGTGACATGGCAGAGTTAACGTGTGCACACAGATACACACACGTGGCACACTCAACACACATCCCACTCAGCTGTTCCTGTGGCAAGGGGAAGACTGTGGTACTAGAGATGACTGGGCCAGAAGCTTTTCAAATAGTCCTGGTGTCCCAGTTCAGCAGGTGGGACCAGTTTCTCCCTGTGTGGGTGTGACCAAAGCTGTGCATTCTAAACCCTCTGGGCCATTGCCCAGCAACTGTTCCCAATGGCCCATTGGCAGCAGCTGCCCAGGGCACACCTGAGCCCTCAGGCTGGCAGCTGGCTGGGAAAGAAGCCTGGCAGAGGAGCTGGGACAACTGCCCTGCAGGGACTCCTTGGCACCTCCACACCCACCTGAGGGCTCAGCTCTGCTCATGGGCCAGCAACGATTCCAAAGTCCCCCCTGACTGCCAGAGTCAGATCCCCCAGTGTGGAACTCCCTGCCCTGGGGGAGGGACTGGGGGCTCCCACCTGGACCTGAGGGGTGAGAATCTTGGGGTTTGGGGACTTGGGGAACTACTCATTGGATCCAGAGGAGGAGCAGACCCTGGACAGGAGGAGCCCACCACTCTCCACCAGACTGTACCATCATCTGCACCAACAGGTTTTCCCTTCCTTTCCCTTTGGACTCAGGGGAACCACGTGGGGCTCAGCACAGGGGCCACCAAACCCCACTGTGTTTGTGCCCCAGGGAGCTGGGTTACACTGCTGGGTTTGGGGGTTAAACCCAATTTCTCTTTGTGTCATTGCCTTTATTGCAATATTGTTATTAAATTGTAACTCTGACTTATAATCTCTTTTGTGTTGGGTTCATTTCTCCTGCCAGTTTCCCTTTAAACCAGCACACCTGGCTTTTCAACTTAGGACAGATGGCAAACAATAGGGCTGATAACCCAAACAGTTGTCACGTGCCTGCAGCAGAATTCAAGAGCCCCCTAAAAAGTAAATGAACATCCTTTTACTGTCCAGCTGAAGGCAGAGTGCAGCCTGCCTTGCTCCACAACCCAGGGATACTCCTGATAAATCTCAGACACTTCTGTTCCCACCAGTACCTACCTGCTTTTAACCCCCAGTGCCACTCCTTTCACCCTCCAGAGAGCAGACTCCAGAGCACAGGTCATCACAAATTAAGTTATTTAACAGAAATTCAGGTTGTTTGGTTTTGGTTTTTTTTTCTAGAAGAGAGCAATAAATAGAGAGTTTTGTGTTGGTCAGTGCCTTGGTTCCCAAGTCATAGGGTGTATTATGAGTTTCCACATTCTGCCTCATGCTCAAATCAACAGATTATTTATCCCAGGAGCCTTCCAGACAACCAACCTCAGGCATTCCATCACACACCTGGGACATTTGGACCCCTCTCATACATCACCACAATTCTCCTGCAGAGTCTCCTCAGCCTGGACAGCTCAATTTGAGGCTGCTGATCAAGCCACATGCCAGATCTTCAGTTCTTTGACCTCATTTGTGCTGCTTCTCACCCATTTTTTGCCTGTGCTCCCTAAGCCTCCCCTTCAGCTTCCTTCTGCTCCCATCCAACAGCAACCCAAAACCAAAGGGGTCCTCTCTTGCCTCCCCCCACCTCCTGCACTGTCAGGTGCTACTTCTGCACATCAAATACACTTGTCATCATCCCTCCTGAACAGCCTCCTCCAAACCACACATCTCACACCATGTCTGTCAAGCCTCAAGCACTCTTTTACTCCTCTGCTCCATCATTTTCCTTCCCAGTATTTTGCAGGGCTCTTACCCCTAGAAATGCCTCTTATCATTCCTTAATAGGCAATAAGAACATAATTAGACATGATTACTTGTTTTGATTATACTTGCATTGCTTTCAGAGTGTGTTGGCCATGAGGGAAAGGAGACAGTTAAGAATTTGCTCGTGTTTTGACGTATTTTAAAGGCAACACAGATCTGGAATCACTCCCCTCTTTGCATTGCCCAGAGCAGCTCTGGCTGCCCCATCCCTGGGAGTGTCCAAGGCCAGGTTGGACAGGGCTTGGAGCACCCTGGGCTGGTGGGAGGTGTCCCTGCCCATGGCAGGGGGTGGCAATTGGGTGGGCTTTAAAGTCCCTTCCAACCCAGACCATTCTCTGACTCCATGACTTACCCATCTCCATCCAACGCCTCCACCTTCTAAACCCTCCCATCACTCTCCCTGCCTTTCAGCCCTCTTCCAGGCACGGATATCCCTCTCCTGAACCTCCCTTTCTCCAGACAACCTCCCACCTCAGCACTGCACCAGCAATCCCCAATACTCAGCACTTTCCTTCCCAGCTTCCCTAGATTTTGCACATTCCTGTTTTCCTTAGGACACGAGCATCCAATGACCTCACCCACCCAGGCTTGGTTGGTTCTTCCAATACTTTTGGCCTCCACATCCGTCAAGCAAATCCTCCTCTTCCAACCTCCAAGCCTCTGAGCAGTGCTTATGCACAGCAATGAATGGAGGGATTCATTCTGCATTTGCCACCCCTTTGTGCAGCTGCATCTGCCAGTGATTCACACGTTGCAGAGCCAGGGGGTGTGTGCCCACATTCTGTGCCACTGGGATGTGCAGAAGGCACTCAGCCAGGGACAGCTGGCACAGAGAGAGCCTACCGAAGCTGCTGGGGATGGATTTCAGCACACATGTGTGGGCTTTTGATCTGCTCAAGTATCCTTTTAGTCAAATATCCAGGCAAAGCAGCAAGAAATGGCTTCTGAGGAACAGAAGAGAAATAAAGGTCGGATCTTAAAATTTATTGTGGAGACAAAAGAAGTTATAGCAGAGGTTATTTTGGGGATCTTGCAAATGCAGGGATTTTCAGAGGGTTCCTTGCTGCCATGGAGAACTGTTTCCAGACCACAGATAGGCTGCCACATGCCAGGGATTACTAACATAGAAACCCAGAACGGTCTGTGTTTGTACCTTCAAGCTCATCCAGTGCCACCCCCCTGTGGGCTTGTGGACACCTCCCACCAGCCCAGGTTGCTCCAAGCCCTGTCCAACCTGGCCTTGGACACTCCCAGGGATGGGGCAGCCACAGCTTCTCTGCCCAACCTGTGCCAGGACCCGCCCACCCTCACAGGGAAGGATTCCTTCCCTGTATCTGTTCCAAACATACTCTCCATTAGTGGGAAGCCATTCCCCTTGTCCTGTCCCTCCATCCCTTGGAAATGGTCTCTCTCCATCTTTCCTGTTGGCCCCTCCAGGCCCTGCAAGACCACAGTTGGGTCCCCCCAAAGCTTCTCCTCTCCAGGCTGAACAATCCCAGCTCTCCCAGCCTTCCCTCCCAGCAGAGCTGCTCCAGCCTCTGCCCATCCTGGGGCCTCCTCTGGGCTCTCCAGCAGCTCCATGTCCTTGCTGTGCTGGCCCCAGGGCTGGAGCAGCTCTGCGGGTGGGGTCTCACCTGGGGGGCAGAGGGGCAGAATCCCCCTGTCCTGCCCTGCTGCCCATGCTGTGGGACCAGCCCAGGGCTGTATTAAACACACCATTAGCCAGGGAAAAGCACTGCCCTGTCCTCACATTGTGCAACGGGGGCAATGACACGCCAGCACAAGCCAAACCTGGGTTGGCTGAGACTGCCCTGTGGGGAGTGCTGCAGAAGGAGGACCTCACTGCTGCACTTGGCATGACTCCAGCAAAGTCCTCAGTGTAGATGCAGAACAGACCTTGGCACGGGTTGAGCAGTTTCACTAAGCAGGAGACACCTGATTATTTAGGCACTTCACTCATAGGTACCATATGGGTGAATATTTCCAGGAGAAATTCAGCCCAATTGGGTTGACAAATATTTATCTTTAACAAACAATATTTATCTTCAAAAAAATTAAGATGTCCAAGTGAAAAGAAGAAAATCCAAGAGTACTACCCAAAGCAGAGCTTTCGTAGCTCCTGCTCTCCCAACACAGCAATAACACATCAATCAGAGGAAGGTTTAAAAACAGGGATATATTATTCTCAAATTTCAAGAGATGTCAAAGTAAATAAGATTATTTCATGAGTTTCCTGTAACATCTCCTAAAAGAAAAAAAGCAACCATTTTTTTTGACAGTCTTTAAATTAACAGCACCCTTACAGGCACAGAAGGGCAGAAGGCCCACCATTGTGTCTCTGACTGAGGCCAGAGGTGGGAGAATGGGCAGAAGTAAACAAGAAAATGCACTCAGGGCTGCAGGTATCACTCATGACATGGACAGCCCTTACACATCAACAGGCACCTGACAATGATCTCTCCCTCCTCAATTCACTGTCACCGTCCTAGTCATTGTTTCTGAGCTGCCATTTCCATGAATTCCACAAAAATTGCTGTTCATAAGTCAGTAAGTTCAGCTTGTGAAGCTGAACAGAGTCTAGAACAGCACAACCTGGACACTCTCTGACCTCCCCCAGGCACAGGGAGGAGGCAACACACACCTGCCAGGATACCATCACAAGTTCAGTCATGAGATCTGAACCCCCAGGATTTGAGGGTCATGAGGCCAGAGAGGGACTTGGGACAAGGGATGGAGTGACAGGACACAGGGAATGGCTTCCCACTGCCAGAGGGCAGGGACAGATGGGATATTGGGAAGGAATCCTTCCCTGGGAGGGTGGGCAGGCCCTGGCACAGGTTGGGCAGAGAAGCTGTGGCTGCCCCATCCCTGGGAGCGTCCAAGGCCAGGTTGGACAGGGCTTGGAGCACCCTGGGCTGGTGGGAGGTGTCCCTGCCCATGGCAGGGGGTGGAATGGGATGGGCTTTGAGGTCCCTTCTCACCCAAACCTTTCTCATTCTATGACAATAAACCAAGCTTCAGAAATTAGAGGTGAAGACACCTCTTTTACTTGCAGTGACACGCCCTGAGCCAAAGCTCAGCAGCAAAGGGCCCAGTTTAAAAACTTTTTGACCCTCCCAAGCAGACAAGAAGAAGGACTAGTACCCAAGTCTGTCTTCTGTATTTTCCTTCCACCAGACTAAGCTCATGATGGACAGCTTGGTTTGCCTTTGTCAAGGAGGAGTGACTAATGCCAATCCATCCTGGAAGCTGCTCTGATCATAACATTGAAGTAATTTTACCCCCCTCAGTCACAGAGGGGATCCTCAAAGACACCACAGCGACTGTTCTTGTTGCCAAACAGCACCTGGTGATGCCAGGCACAGATTGTCACTCACCGCTGAAGTTGGGACAACAAGGAAAGGGGAATGGACTCAAGGGTCGTGATTATTGGTGCAGGGGAGAGATTGGAGTTCTGGATGTGACTCTGAGTTCCTTGGAAGAAGGAGGAAGAGCACTCAGTTTGCAGCAGGAAGATGGACTGCAGGTAACCAGTGCCACATGAAGTGACCTGTGACCTTGCTGCCCCTTGCACAGCACGCTGAGGCTGCAGGAGGAGGTACCAGAAAGGCCTGGCAGCAAGAACATAACGACAGAATTACAGGAAACTTTCGCTCTAAAGATAAAATTAGCAGTCAGTCTTCATTTAGTGTCAGAAGAGAGACACCTTTCAACTCAGGCACATATTTGATGGGACTGGCAGCAGTCCAATGTCCTCCCTCAGTTTTGGGGGCCTTTGTCCTGGGATGGTTCTACAATGTGCAAAGAGGGGCACAGCTCTGGGGGATGAGCTGGGCTGGGCTTGATGAAATGGCAGGAAATAAAATTTTAATCAAATTCAGCCATAAACACAGTAGAAAACCACGAGTTTCCAGACCAGCTGGAGTGGCCCACTTGGTTTCCTACTGTTGGCTGAGGGAGGTGGAGGTGTCAGTGCTGCAGCCAGGGCTGTGGTGTGGCATGGAGAGGTGCCAGGTGGCACTCCTGGACTCCAGAGCTCAGCTGTGGGTACCAACAGAGGGCTGTCAGCAGCTCAGAGAGGCTCGAAATGAACTTGGCACCCGGGCAATGGCTTGGAAGTGAATCTCCATTTGGCTGAAAAGGCACATTGGGACTAATCAGATATTCCTGTATGGAAATAGAGCTGTAAATTTGCAGCCTCTCAGCTCCCCTCCCCTCAGAGGAGGCAGCCCAGGAGCTGCTGCAGAGCAGCAGGCATTGAGCTGAAGTAAACCCAGTGCTTGGGAGCATTAAGGGAGACAGAAAGAGGGTCTAAATTACACTGACATTATAAAGGACAATAAAAAGCCCCTGGAGCATTAAACACTGTGTTTTCTGCCATCATTTCAGGAAGAGACTCCAAAGAAGGATGAAGTCTCAGGAAGGGCAGCTCAGCTGTTAACACGCTGTGGGACCTAAACCTCCTGTCTCAAACAGAACAAGAATCCCCCCCAAACCCACCCCCCACATCTCAGAAATCATGCAGTGCTTTGGGTTGGAAGGGACCTTAAAGCACATCCAGTCCCACCCCCTGCCATGTGCAGAGACACCTCCCACCAGCCCAGGGTGCTCCAAGCCCTGTCCAACCTGGCCTGGGACACTCCCAGGTATGGGGCAGCCACAGCTTCTCTGCCCAGCCTGTGCCAGGGAAGGATTCCTTCCCAATATCCTATCTATCCCTGCCCTCTGGCAGTGAAAAAACAAACAAACAAAACAAAACAAAAAAACAAATGCAAAGAAGCCCAAGAATTATCTGGTGTAAGGAGACATTGCAGATACCAACTGAAATCCTGATTTCCAAAGCTGCTGTAGGAACAAGTGTTTCCCTTGCCACTATAATATTTCTATACCCGAGGAACAGAGACAGAAATAAAAACACATGCAAAGAAATTTTTCCCACACAAACTAAACATCCAGGCTCGTTCAGGAAGTCATCAGGACAGAGAGAAACTGGATTCTACTCTCAGCTCTTCCCTTTCCAAACAATAATACTATTAATTAGTGAGGGAGTGCCCCACACCTCACCCAGGGACACGGTTCAGGGGCAGATCTCCTTCTCTAAACCACGCAGGAAATCGGAGCAGGAGCTGCTGAATGTGACACATTAATGGCTTCATTCAGTTGTTAATTCCTGTGTTTGATTTCCACCCCCCAGTTGTGTGTTATGAATTTAATACACCCTACAAACCCAGAAATGAAGTGTGAATCTCCTCACACTTCTCCACACTTGTTCCAACCTAAAGAAACTGCCCGGAGTAAGGAATGTTCTTCCCCTTACCTCCATGCTGCTCTAATTGCCCCACCTTGGCCCTCAGCACACAGAGGAGAGGGAAGGTACCACACCTGAGCATAAGGCAGTCAGATTTTGGGGAACAGCAAAAGTTTTGTTTCAACAAAGTCCTGATTCACCTCTCTGCAAGTGATAACACACCCCCAGAGGCTTTCCAGCACCTCTTTCTCCCTCACAGTTTTTATTCCTTAAAAGAAATATTTACTGACCTATTATGTGACTTATCTCTTTGGGTTCTATTCAAGAAAAAGAATAATTTTAATATTTGAATTTGTGATGCTGCAAAGCTGGAGGAGAAATAGCTTAAGAGATGAATAGCTCAAACAGACTAAATGAAAAAAGTCAAATGAAATAATCCACACTTTCACAGAGTTTCCAACAAGCAAAGGCAACACTATGAGCAACAAGACTATTTTCACATTTGAAATGCATAATTCATTCCTAAGCAGCTTCCCAGTGGTAAATTCCCAGTACCTAAAGGAGCTGTGGCTGTTCCATCCTGGGAGTGTCCAAGGCAAGGTTGGACAGGGCTTGGAGCACCCTGGGCTGGTGGGAGGTGTCCCTGCCCATGGCAGGGGGTGGAAAAATAATCTTTAAGGTCCCTTCCAACCCAAACTATCCTGGGATTCCATGAAATCATACATGTGTTTTTACAATCCCTGCTGGTGACAGGAATCCAAGAGCTCAAGATGCTGAAATCAGGACTTGTCTCCAGTTTCTGCAGAAAAAGCTGCACCTCCTGAGCCTCTACACTTGCACAATTCCATTGTCACACAAAAATGAGAAGTTAGAGAAGGACCCAGGCAGCAGTTCTGCCTTGAAGGCACAGCCCAGCCTGACCCAGTGATGTAACCACCTCCCCAGGAAGCACTTCTGGCTCTGTGCAGGTGATGCCTCTGACTCCACAGACACCACATCATTTTCTCCCCAAAACTGGTATTGGAGTAAGAAAATCTATTTTAAAATTCCTTCAGTGCTAGGGCTCATTTGCTTAGAAACATCCATCTGCCTGTTCCTGCTGCTGCCCTGGAGTTCTGGTGCTCCTTTTCTTTGGTGCCTCAATCCCCTTGCCCGGTTGGACAGGGCTTGGAGCCACCTGGGCTGGTGGGAGGTGTCCCTGCCCTTGGCAGGGGTGGCACTGGATGGACTTTATGGTCCTTTCCAACCCAAACCAGTCTGTGATTCTATAAATAGGAAATTTTAATTAATTGGTCTAGAAAAATATCACTAGTGTTGTAATTAAATTGTTCTGAAAAAAATGAAGCATGAAATTTTTCAAAGGAGATCTTGATTTTCTTCCCAATGGCAAGAATAAGCTCCTACCTGGAGAGGTTTTAAAGAGGCATCTGGGTTTTCCAGTGCTTCCAGAACCCCTGAACTTCTGCAGGGGCTGAGTTCCTGCCCAGGCAGTGGCACTGGTGCTGTGCCAGTTCTGGGCACTCCTGACAGGAGAGACCCTGAGGGGCTGGAGCGTGTGCAGGGCAGGGAACGAAGCTGGGAAGGGGCTGGAGCAGCAGCTGAGGGAGCTGGGGGGGCTCAGCCTGGAGAAAAGGAGGCTCAGGAGGCACTTTCTGGCTCTGCAATCCTTGCCAGGAGGGGGGAGCCGGGACAGGGGGTCGGGCTCTGCTCCAGGGCACAGGGACAGGAGGAGAGGGCACGGCCTCAGGCTGAGCCAGGGCAAGGGCAGGGGGCACAGCAGCAGGAATTTCTGCCTGGAAAGGGTGGTCAGGCCTTGGCAGGGGCTGCCCAGGGAGGTTTGGAGTGCCCAGCCCTGGAGGTGCCCAAGGCAGGACTGGCCGTGGCACTCAGTGCTCTGGGCTGGGGGACAAGGTGGGCATCGGGCACAGGGTGGGCTCTGCGGGCTGGGAGGGCTTTGCCAAGGTGGGCATCGGGCACAGGATGGGCTC
>JAJPCS010000146.1:153900-164654 GCA_021164005.1 Willisornis vidua nigrigula
AAGGGTTGGACTTGATGATCTCGGAGGTCTTTTCCAACCCAATCCATTCTATGATTCTACGTTTTCCTCCCTCCTGTGTTTCAGTGGAGAAACTGAGAAGTCTTTTTATAAAGTCCAAAGGCTTACAAAAAAAGAGAAACTGCCACCACATCAGTCTCACTGCTCCAGGACAGGGGGAAAGGCAAATCCCAGGCACCCTGTGATCCACCTCAGTTGCTGGAGGTCAGAACCAGGACCAAACTGGCATCCGACACCTCTGTGGGCACTGGGACTCTGAGGAGAGGGGAAAACCAACCCAAAAGCCCCACATCACAGCCCAATTTTGAGTTCAGTTTGTATGAGCTTTCTGGTGTTTGCTGCTGCACTGCCCTGTCACGCTGCTCAGGAAACACACAGTGCACCTCATCTCCCAGATCCCTCCCTGGCTGTGGAAAAGGCACCACTGGTTTTTGCTGGTTGCAGCTTTGCTGGGATCACACGACCATGACTTGGGACAGGGAGAGGAGGAGGTTCCTTCACACATCTACTCCAGCCCTGTTCAAACCACAGCTCCCTTTTCCTGCCTGCGCCCATCAGCTCTTCCATTAACTCCTCTCTCTGACCTTTCCCCAGTAAATCATCCCTCCATTTGCTCCCGTCTTCCAGCAGCACAGGCAATGTCCAGCTTTCAGGGATGGGAAAGAACGTTCATCTCGTCCTCTGCCCTCCAGGAGAGTCATTAATAGCACTGGAAATGCTGAGGACAAACCAACTATGATACACTATGTCCATGGCTAACACTTTTGAAAGTGAATCTCTGTGTCAGGCTTAAACATCACTAGAATGCAATGACAGCCAAAGTTTTTCTGAGTAGAAAGAGATTTTAAGTCACCTTCCAACAGATAAAGGCTATCAGGATGCTCCTCAGTGGACACCAATAATTTGCCTTCCTACAGAGGAGTCATTTTAACACATGTGCTCCCAAAGGAGAGCCAGAACCCCTCGATATCCCACCTCCAGGAAGCACTTAGGGCTGCATGCAAATGTAATCAAGAATGGCTGGAAAAAACAGGCAGAACCCTGGAAAAAACAGGCAGAGAGCATAAAAAAAAAAAAGACAAAACAAAACACTGTCAGATCTGTACATGGATCTGCAGAAGCAGCTGCTGATTGTAAGTCATTCATGTGCCAACATGATGGCAGGGAATTAAGATGCCTTCAAACCACAGTGCAGCTCAGCTCTGCCATCCTGGTACTCCGCAGGTGTCCCAGTTCAGCAGCCAGGACCAGTTTATCACTGTGTGGCTGTGACCAAAGCTGTGCATTCTACACCCTTGTAGTGGTTTTAGCCAGGCCTCAAATTAGCAGGCTCAGAGAATCTCTGTGGATTGGGAGACAGCTCTCACCTGACTGGGTAACCAAGGGAATATTTCATACCAGATGACACAAACCTAAGATATGAGGGCAGCAGTGGGAGGTATTTGGTCAGTTCCACCATGGCTGAAGTAGAAGGAGAACATGTTGCAGCTCTTCTACTGTGCTAGGCCTTGCTGCTGCTGCTACTTGCGTTTTGTTTGAGTTTCAGGGAAGTAGGAACATTTTGTTGTTATATTTTGTTTCTTGCAGGGTGTCTTTTAGAGTGCTTATGAATCAAGAGTAATAGACTTTGTATTAGCTGGGGAGTGGGAGGTTATTTCTTGTTATACATAACTTGTGTAAGTGTGCAATATTGTAGTTTTCTCTTAATTTTCTCTTTCTGTATAAATACATATAGTTAGTTTCAGCATAAACCTAGTTTAACAGTTTTTTCCCCCTTCTCCCTGTTCTCAGTCAGAGGCTAACTCTGTTCTTTGGGCAGTTGGCACTTTGCCAGCTCAACCCAAGACAACCCTCTGTGCCATTTCTCATGAACTGTTCCCAATGGCCCATTTGCAGCAGCTGCCCAGGGCACACCTGAGCCCTCAGGCTGGCAGCTGGCTGGGAAAGAAGCCTGGCAGAGGAGCTGGGAGAACTCCCCTGCAGGGAGTCCTTGGCACCTCCACACCCACCTGAGGGCTCAGCTCTGCTCATGGGCCAGCAACGATTCCAAAATCCCCCCTGACTGCCAGAGTCAGATCCCCCAGTGTGGAACTCCCTGCCCTGGAGGAGGGACTGGGGACTCCCACCTGCACCTGAGGGGAGAGAATCTTGGGGGTTGGGGACTTCTGGGACCACTCATCAGATCTAGAGGAGCAGCAGAACCTTGTCAGGAGGAGCCCACCACTCTCCACCAGACTGTGCCATCATCTGCATCAACAGGTTTTTCACCTCCTTTTCCTTTGGACTCGGGGGAACCACGTGGGGCTCAGCACAGGGGCCACCAAACCCCACTGTGTTTGTGCCCCAGGGGGTGGGTTACACTGCTGGGTTTGGGGGTTAAACCCAATTTCTCTTTGTGCCATTGCATTTATTGTAATATTGTTATTAAATTGTAACTCTGACTTATAATCTCTGTTGTGTTGTGTTCATTCCTCCTGCTGGTTTACCTTTAAACCAGCCCATCACGTCTGAGTTCTGACCAAAACCTGCCCTGATAGGAAAACCATACAAAAGTAGAGTGACCACAGCCTTCCCCTTCTTCAAACCCCATTTTCTCTAACAAGGGATGATGAATGCAAAGCCATGCAGAAGGTTTGGTGAGAGAGCAACACTCAGGGGAGGCAAAGAGGTACATTTATATACACTGGGGAGCCAAAAAAGGTGCTACTAAAACCCTCAACATTTAATAAAGCAGAAACACTGCATTTCATGAACCCAGTCCAAAGTTCTGCTGCACAGACATATGGCACATAATCAAATGGAAATTGTAAGAGCTGCTGAAATAGCATTGAATAAATGAAGTTATTTTCTAACAATACTTGGCTACTGGGAGCAGTTCCTGCCTTCCTATACCAGTGCCTGCTAATTACTGCAAGGCCACCACATTTCCTAAAGCAGCACCAGAAGGCAGTTTATAACACCAGTTAACAAAATCTCTGCTATGTCAATAGTAAGAAGCATCATTGTTTGTTACCACCTTGGATTTAATTCAATAGATAACAGCAACAAAACAGTGTGATTGATACTGTTAGTTAATAAATTAATCATGGAGCACAATCAAATAATATTTAATAATGGAAAGATTATTTAATTCTTATGGATGAGGAAAGCAGCGGAAGGAGGAGGCTCCTCCTCAATTCCAGAGCTCTAAAAGGGGGATATATCTCAGCATTGGTGGTGGCTTTGTTACCTGTTTCCTGCTGGGCACATGAACATTCCCCAGCCAGAGGGGCAGAGATCTGGGAGCTGGAAGAGCACCAACATCCCAAATACCACAGAACAGTCTGGCTTTGGAGAGACCTTAAAGACCATTCCAACCCCTGCCACAGGCATGGACACCTCCCACCAGCCCAGGTGGCTCCAAGCCCCGTCCAACCTGGCCTTGGACACTCCCAAGGATGGGGCAGCCACAGCTTCTCTGCCCAACCTGTGCCAGGGCCTGCCCACCCTCACAGGGAAGGATTCCTTCCCAATATCCCATCTGTCCCTGCCCTCTGGCAGTGGGAAGCCATTCCCCTTGTCCTGTCCCTCCATCCCTTGGAAATGGTCTGTCTCCATCTTTCCTGTTGGCCCCTCCAGGCCCTGCAAGACCACAGTTGGGTCCCCCCAAAGCTTCTCCTCTCCAGGCTGAACAATCCCAGCTCTCCCAGCCTTCCCTCCCAGCAGAGCTGCTCCAGCCTCTGCCCATCCTGGGGCCTCCTCTGGGCTCTCCAGCAGCTCCATGTCCTTGCTGTGCTGGCCCCAGGGCTGGAGCAGCTCTGCAGGTGGGGTCTCACCTGGGGGGCAGAGGGGCAGAATCCCCCTGTCCTGCCCTGCTGCCCACGCTGTGCCCCAGCCCAGGGCACGGGGGGTTTCTGGGCTGGGCCATGTCCAGCCTCTCCCCCACCAGCCCCCCAAGTCCTTCTCCCAGGGCTGCTCCATCTGCTCATCCCCAGCTTGGACTGACCCTGGGGGTTGTCCTGACCCAGCACCAGCCCTTGGCCTTGTTAAACCTCCTGAGATTCCCAGGGGGCACTTCTGGAGCCTGTCCAGGTCCCCCTGGATGGTTAGGGAATAATTTCCTGGCACAGAAGAAGCATAACAAGTGTTTCTACAGTCCAGAGGTTTCCAGGCATTTGAATCCTCCCTTCTGAGCAGTGGGAAGGGCCCTGCATAAATCAGGTTTCTCATAAATTTCTGCTTCAGTAATTTTGCAATACAAAAGCAGTTTGTTCCCCAGGGATGAAGAAAGATAGCAAACCTTCAGAATTCCAGCATTTCCTTGAGCAGACTTCCTTTCAAAAAGAAAAAAAAAACATAAAAAAATGCAGTATTTGGAATACTTGAGTGGATAAAGAAACCTGACCCTCAAATGCTATTTTCTCTGGTTCTCCTCCTCTCTTCCACCTCATGGTAGGATACCCCCCATTTCCTATCTGAATTGCAGGAAAATGAAAGTTTGCTGAAAGCTGGAGCAGAACCAGAGCAAAACTCCTCATCCATTTCCACCCAGGCCTTTCTGCTGCCAAGCCCCAGGCCCCAAGGACAGCCAGGCATTCCAGGGAAAGTGTCTTTATTTTGTCCCTCAGACCATTCTAAGCACATGGGATAAATCTGGAGAGCAGCTTGCAAGGGCATGTTCTAAGGGGAAAGAAGATCAGGGCATAAGAGGAACAAACTTCAGTCAACAGGTTCATTATCTTGAAATTAGTGATTGTGAAGCCACGAGGGACAGAGTCCTCCTCCCTGCTCAGAGTTACTCAAAGAGGGTCCCACCATCCCCAAAGCCCATCGTTGTAGAAGACACCTGACACAAAGCTCCAGAACCTTTAAGATTTTACCCAAAGTCTTTAATGAGATGGGAAAAGGCCCAAAATAAAAAAAATAACAAAGCCCAAGTGTGCAACTGTCAGTTAACCACAGTCAGTCTGGTTTTGGCTGCACATGCACTACCTTTATTCATATATATATATGATATATATCTCTATATATGCACACACAGCAATATTTACATCAGCAAATGCTGCAGAATCTCTCAGTGCTTTTTTCAGCACCTTGAAAACTTTAATATCTTCTCTTTATGCTCTGATCTATAAGATTTGAAGTCTTTCAGTCTGGACATCCAAACCACAACACAAGAGATAACAGGTAAGTACTTGGACCAGAACATTTGATCCAGGCATAGAGAAAGGCAACAATTTGGGAATTCTGATCCTCCAAAACCATTTACAACCATTTTCCAAACAGTTTCTCCACAATTTCACTAGATAGGTCATCAGAATTCCTTCAAATCCTTCATTCCAGATGCTTCTTTAATCTTTGCCATGAAGATATTCCCCCTCCCCAGTGTCTCTTGAAATCCCAATGGAGCAGCACCCAAACCTCACTGTTTAGTTCTCAGCTGAGTGTTCAGCCTTCCAGTTCCATCTCATCACATGGGAATGCACTGAAGTATCACAAGTGGAAAGTGGTAGAAGCAATTTAGCCTTTAATTAATCTAAACTTGGAACTGAAATTAATTTAATTTTATGTTTTAATCAGCTTCCTAATAAAGCATTTTCATCCCCAGAAGCACCAGCTCCTGTTTGGAAGGGTGCAGTGCAAGGCTCAGCTCCCCACATCACTTAAGAGAAAAAACAGGCCCTGAATTTTAATTAACCCAAAACCACCAACAGGTCAAACAAAGCTTTGTGCAAGTGAGAAATGAGTCAAAGTCCCAAAAATTTGCGTCACTTCAAAAAAAAAGCTTCGTTGTTAACTAAATTGTAGGAAACAACATTAAAAATTTTAAAAACAAACACAAAACAAAACCAACAAAAAAACCCCACAAATAAAAGCCAAACAACAGATAATGAAAGAAAAGACACATTAAAACATCTCAACCTGCCTGGAAAAGTATTTTCAGTGTTGTTGCCCATCTCAGGCTGGGCATCTCCTGCTGAGATCTCTGCACCTGATCACATCCTCTCCACTCTGGGGCTGAACAGTCCACAGTCAACACATCAGGAGAATGAAAGGAGCTTAATAATCAAAACAGTGGAGAGGAGAGACATTCCTCAGAATTGATCCCCCTGCATCTCCACCTGCCCTGCATCTCCACCTGCCCCAACAAGAGTTTGGCTTCCTCTGTGCCACAAGTACTTTCTTGTGTCTCTCATGTAAGCACATAAAATGGTTTGGGTGAGAAGGGACCTCAAAGCCCATCCAGTGCCACCCCTGCCATGGGCAGGGACACCTCCCACCAGCCCAGGTTGCTCCAAGCCCTGTCCAACCTGCCCTTGGACACTCCCAGGGGTGGGGCAGCCACAGCTTCTCTGGCCAACCTGTGCCAGGGCCTGGCCACCTTTGTAGCTGCACATTATTGAAAGGTTCAAGTGAACATCTCCATCCTGGCAGAGGTTTCAGAAGATGTACAAAACAAATCAAGAAGTCCTTCCATGAGTGTGATACACAGTTCAACAGTGACCAGTAGAAACAAGAAACAAACGCTCCATCATTCAGAACTCTGTGTGTCCAGGACACAGCAAGTTTTCCTATGAAATGGATACCAGAAAATAAACTCTCCAAAACTCTGAAGTTTTCAGTCACAAGTTCACTGAGGTTGGAAAAGACCCCCAAGATCATCCAGCCCACCCCGTGCCTGATGCCCACTTCGTCCCCCAGCCCTGAGCACTGAGTGCCACGGCCAGTCCTGTCTTGGGCACCTGCAGGGCTGGGCACTCCAAACCTCCCTGGGCAGCCCCTGCCAAGGCCTGACCACCCTTTCCATGGAGAAATTCCTGCTGAAAATTTTAATCATCAAGATGATTTAAAAGGTTTTATTTCAGAGGCCCCTTGCCCAGGTTTGCCCTGACGGACACCAACCAACAGACAGAACCTGCACCATGGGACAACCCACAAGGTGAGGAATCTCCTCCCCATGGAAACACACTGCAATTTCAGACCTAGTCTTTGTTCCCAACCAGCTTCCAGGGCAACAGGGACACCAGAAACATCTTCCAATTAAAGTAAATCAAAAAGCAAGTGGTCCAACCACACACACTTTTTATAGAGAGCACTTGTGAAATAGCAGCTGCCTTCAGGCTCTTGACAGGATGGCCAAGCGGGTCTGTGTGACAGACCTTTTAGTCACACAGTAAATAAAACTGTCAGAACAAGAGTAATGAACCCTTGGGAGTGTGAAAAAAAATTAATTGAACTTGATCTGTACATGAGTTTAGCCTCTGGGGCAAACTAAAATTACTTGGCCCTTACCACTCTGGAAACATCCAAAGCTCTGTCCAGTGTGATTCATGTTCCAGGCTGAATCATCAGAACAATTAAGAAAATGCAACTTACTTTGTTCTAAAGCACCACCCTCCACCTGATACAATGAATCTCTGTGGACACAACGAGAAGGACACAAGGAGCCCTCAGGCAGTGCTGAAAAAATGAGTGGCTCTTCCCCTGTGTCACAAAAACACGGAGATAAAGGATCTGCCACAGCTTCCTGATGCCAATATGTTGGTCAAATACTGAGAGCTTAACACAGTAAAATCACCCTGTCCTGCAGAGTGAGGGTAAAAGAGGATTTACTGGATTTTGCAATCTGTGGTTGTGAAAAAATCCAGGGTAGCAACAAAACTATTCCTGGTTGGAAGCAGAGATTTTTATTTTCAATTTGCTAGGAATTCAAAAGGTGGCTTTGAGCCTTCAGCAATGAACCCACAACTACCATTCAGGTGCTCCCAAAGCAACATGATGGACACACCACTGGATCTCTTCACTTTCCAGTGTGTTGTGGAGGTAAGTGGGCACTGAAAGACAGATCTGAAAGAAACAGAAACAAAACAAAAATCTCCTCTGCATCCAGTTATTTCTCTCTAGATGTTTACAAAAAACGTTCTCCAAACTAGTCATAAGCAGCAAGGATTCCCAGCAGGGCCAAGAGATGGACTTCAATGATCCCTTTCAACTCAGGATATTCTGTGAGAACCACAGAGAGGGGCAGAGAGGTGGCACAGAGGTATTTCCTTTGAGCAGATGTTGAATATTACTTGTCTGATGCAGAAAGATTCTCTTACAAACACCATGAGGAAGAGTATACCTGTAGAACAGGTTCCACTGAGTGAAACAGCAAGAGGATTTCCTGTCACAGTGGGACAAGAGTTGTGAAAGAACAGCACTGAGATGATCCTCCAAACATCTGACTCCCAAGAAGCAACAGTTGGGTCCAATTCCATGGTACAGGTTGCTCTTCCATCTTCCCAAGCAGCAACCAACAGGCCAAGAAGCTGTAATACATCATTTCCCCCCCCCCAAAAAAAAAAAAATCACAAAATTAAATAACCTGCTACAAATTCTGGCCATGAATCATTCCAAGAGTAGTAGAAGAGCCAGTAATTTAGACCTATCTTTATTGAACTTCAAAGATAAGGGTCTTGGAGCCACCTGGTGTAGTGGGAGGTGTCCCAGCCCATGGCAGGGGTGGAACAGGAGGATCTTTAAGGTCCCTTCCAAAGCAAATTATTCTGTGATTCTGTAAGGGAATAGAGATGACAACTGTCACCCTTGAAGATGATTATTTGTGAAAGTTAGAACTTTGCAGAGTTTTTATTGCTCTTTTCAAAAGCTGATGACTCAGAAAGAACTGGCAGGAAAGACTGAAAAGTCAGCAGAAGTGGCTTTGCTTATTTTCATCACAAAGATTGGTGGTAATCATGTCTGTAAGGGCATGACCGGCTCCTTTCCCAGCACTGGATCACATCCCCCCTCCAGGCCACCCCAAACTGTCCAGTGGGGAGGAAAAAAGCAAGACAGGGTGTCACAAGGCAGCCAAATCCATCCCTTCTCCTTGCCATGCTGGCAGGACCTCATGGATAAGCACAGGAAGGAAAACAGCCAAGGAAAGCTGGACAAAAACTAAGGGTGGGGAAAGAAGACAAAGGGAGGAGTTCCATTTGGGACACATCTCTCTGTGGTCTCTGCTCAGCTGCAGAGAGCTGTCCTGAGCTGCCAGCAGCAGGGACACACCCCACCTCCACCCAGTTAAACCAGTCCCACCTAGGTCTGGCCACGGTGACCCTCACACTGCACAAGTTGCAGCTGGGAATGAAGGTGAAGGAGGGTGAAGTCCAGCAAGCCTCAGGTGAGGTACTAAACTGTCCATTACTCAGCTGCTCTGTGCAGGAGAAAAAGCATCTTCTTCTGGGCTCACTGCGGAGACTTCAATGGATTCCCCATCCCTGGAGGTTTTTTAGCTGAGCTTGGCCGTGGCACTGAGTGCCATGATCTGGTAAAGGGACTGGAGTTGGAGCAAGGGTTGGACTCGATGATCTCGGAGGTCTTTTCCAACCCAATCCATTCTATGATTCTGTGATTCTGGGCTCACTTCTCAGACTTCAAGCTCCAGAAGTGGCTGTGCACAGCCCTGTCCCTCAGACTGCCAGAAAGTGTCCAACCTCAGGAAAAGTGTCCAAAGTCAAAGAGACTGTGGTGGAGTCGTTGGTTGGGTTTGCTTCTGAGGTTTTCTGGTGGGATGTTGCTTCAGCAGAGAAAAAGCAATGAAGACATAGAGCCATTAAGGGAAAAGTGCAGGTCCCTTCTCTGCCCCCACCAGAATCAATCACAGTGTACCACTGTCCTCCCACAAACACAACCAGCTCAGTTCTCCTCCTGGAGACTCAGATGAGTTCTAGAATCTCTTTTACTGAACAAACTAACTCATAAGGGGAACAATCCACTTGTAGTTGGTGACTGTGATGTACACAGATATTTGTAATAATATATTCCAAAAGCATGACAACCAGCCCTCGGTATTTTAGTCAACAAAACTCCTCCATTTGATATCCCTTCCAAGAAATCATGGAATAAATATTAAACAGATGCCGACAAGCTGTTCCCAAACACGGATGCAACATCATTTTTTAAAAGTGCTTATCTAATCAACATTTAAAAGTAAAACCACTGCTTGTGACCTGCCTTATCATCCAAACAGTGTATTATTCTTCCCTTCTAACTCAAGATCCTATTTGCAATTCATTATTGTGTTTCATTTCTCATGCACAGCCCCACAAAGCCTGTTTCCCCTCGGGTTCCTCAGCCCCAGCCAGCTGCTGGCCCTCACAGCACCCTGACAGTTTCCTATCTCATCTAAATCTCTTTTTTTCCATCTCATAAACACATACCCCCACCCCCAACACACAGACACAAAGGCAAACCAATTAAAGAAACCTTCCATTCCAAAGCCTCTTGCTCAAGCACTGCCCACAGTAACCCCAGCTCGCTGTGGCTCAAGCATGAGATGCTTTACAAAGATTTCTAGTTAGGATTAGTTTCAGAGCAAGGGGGAATTTATAAGATCCCTTGCTAATTTCTTTCAGGGGCTGATTACCTTCTGTCAAATATTTACAGCTTGTTTACAATTCCAACATCAACAATTTTGAGTTCCAGCCATTATACTTTGCTGCACGTTTGACTGCAAGAATAAAGGCCCTCAAGCACTAAAAGTCACCCTGGATCAAAAAATCACACTGCTAATTATTCCTTCTGCTTGGGTGAAGTGTGTTGGTATTCCACAGCACTTATTTTTAAACCTTTGTTAGTAAAATACTCTTTTACCTCTGACAAACAGCACCAATGCTGTGGAAATCCCAGGTATGCACAGCGAGCTCCCAATCATGGAATCATGGGATGGATTGGGTTGGAAAAGACCTCCGAGATCATCAAGTCCAACCCTT
>JAJPCS010000146.1:175145-193946 GCA_021164005.1 Willisornis vidua nigrigula
TGTTTCACTGCTGAGCACTCTGGCATTCCTAAGGGATTTCACACACATTGCACAGAGTTGTATGTTCTATTCCATTGCTCAGGGCTATGGCATTCCTAAGGGATTTCACACACAGCTTACACAGAGTTGTATGTGTTGCTATCCCATTGCTGAGGCCTCTGGCATTCCCATGCAGGTACTGGGAACTGAGGTGGAGCTTCCTTCTCCTTGTTCTCATTATGGCTAATTCAAGCCCAATTTAAGCTGCTCTTCCTTTTCAAGGACCTGAAGTAACCACGTTCCCACTGCAACACCTGAAGCCTTCGCTCCTGCAAGTCTCCAAGCAGCTCCTTGTGATCCTGAGAGCACAGAGGGGTTGGAATTCCATGAGTGGTGGCAGAGGGGACACCTGGAATTCCATGAGCGGTGGCAGAGGGAACACGAGGAATTCCATGAGTGGTGCAGAGGCAACACCTGGTTCCTCCTGTGTGCTCACAGCAAACAGTGCCTGCTGTTGATGCCATGCACACCAGAGGAGCCCCAGCAATGTCTGGGCTGCCTCAGGGTTTAAAGTGCCCACAGAAACACCCCCAAACCCTGCACAGCCCCAGGGGTTCTCAGCAAGGGCAGTCCCCACCCTGCTCACACACACAGGTGAACTCCAGCACCAGGGGCTGCTCCAGCCTCTGGCACAAACAGCAAGTTTCACCAACTCCAAATGCACAAGTTTCAAGCATTGGCATCACAAAAGAAGCATCAAAGCTGCAAGTCTCTCCCTCAGATGTGAGCAGAAAACCCCCTACATTAAATATCCACTAGAATTGGAAAAATAGTTTCCATAAATGCAGCAATTTGGCTTTAAGCCAATTTTTTAATTAATTAAACTGTAAGCAGAAAAAGCACAAGTCAGAGGCCCATTTCAATTTATTTCCTCTTTTTCCTACAGTTTGTAAAAGTGCTCTGTAAAGTTACATTCCCAAACCTGCTGTGATACCCAAATTTTGCACTAGCCACGAGATAGTAACATCAAAACCCAAAGGAAAGGTACTATTTAATTGCTCCTGCAATCCTCAAATTAACAACCAAACCAAACAAACACATGCTTGCAATTAAAGTTAAAAACAAGTTTGGAAACAATCTCATTTGGCTCGTAAAAGCTGATTCGGTGCTGCTTTGAAGTCTGAGCTACACAATTTCAAGTTGGGAGGGGAGAGACTGAAAAGAGTTTGTTGTTTCCTTTCTATTTTTTGAGGAGCGTCTTGAGCTACATTTATCAACTCTAAATGCAAATTAAGCTGAGGCTTAATTTTACATTTGTATTCAAAAGGCTGATTGCCATATGCTACAGTAACAACTAACACAGCAGGTCTTAAGAGCTCAAGAAAAAGGACAGATAACATATATCTACATTTCCAAGGCTTAAATTAGATTCAGTTCACACCATCACAGACACAAAAATTAAAAGCCCCAGAAGGTTTTAATAAAGAAACGGGAAACTTCACACAGTTCATAAAAGTCTGAGCTTCTCCAAGTAGGAGGCAGCAAAAGATGTCACTCTGCCCTTAAGAATAGTCTGACCAATTTCAACTCAAACAAACACAGCAGAGTTTAAAATGTCACTTAAAAATAACCCCAAAGGCTCTACATTCCCTGACTTTCTCATACACACAGAGAGCACCAGGAGCCAAAATCTCCCTTAAAAGGCCACCCCTTCCTTTTCTTACCCATGAGAACAAACTCCACACACCTGCAGGGATTCTCTCCCTTGGCTCAGAAGGTTTATCTCCAAGGGATACAAACCTGCCCTTTACCTTTGCTCAATTTATTCTCTGCTCACTCCCTTCCTTCGAAATGAGTTTTTAAAGCTGCAGAAATGCACACAGAGTTTGACCAGGAACCTGAAGAATCAACTATCAGCAGAAAAATCGTCTGCCCCAAAACCCCAGAGGGATGTCTGTGCCACACAGACCTTGGATGCTGCTTTGGCAGCACTAAAAAAAGCACAGAGGGCAACTTTGCTTTACATTCACCCTCTGGCTCGTTCCCAAAGACTTTTATACTGTCTCATTGGTTTGACATCAAGAAGACAAGATAATCACTGTGGCAAATGGCAACATTTACATTTTGGAGATGAATTCACTCCCGAGCACATCACCTGTCTGCCACTTCACTCCTACGGGACTGCTGAGGCTTCACAGAGCCTGGATTTAAGCTAAGCCTTGTTAAACCTCTGTGCAGGGCTCCTGTTTCCCTTTCCCCTCAGCCACACCTTCTCTATTCAAAACCCCAAGTACAGGAAAACATTACCAGAGTTCCAGAGATGAATTCTCCCAGGGAATGGATTTATTCCAGTGGAGAGAGCACACAAAGCAATTTTACCTGAATTTTCCTTCATAATATCCAGGCAGCAGCTTCTCATTTTTTCAGCTACCTGTGCTGAGCCTTGTAGGGGGATCATGCCCTGTCCCTGAAATAGGGAGTTCTGGAAAGCTGGACTTTCAGCAAAATGCTGATATTTGCTTTATTGATGTTCCTGGGTAACCAAGTATTAGAGATGCTTAGAAGCTGCTGAGCACATAAAGAGCTCTGAAACCAGAGAAGACCAAAAGAGTCCTTACCAGAATCCCAGAGCAATTCGGGATTTATTTGGAATCTGTCAGCTTAGAATTGTTGATTTTCCCAGAAATTAAGAATTCTGTCAAAAAATACAAGCACATAAAGCAGAATCTGCACAAAGCCAAAACTACCAATCTTGAAAACCTGCAATTTGTTTCTTTCTAACCTCTGAGAATTAATGGGATTATTAAATGCAACATCTCGAGAATGAGAAGGGATTAAGCCCTCATTAATTTATAGAGCAACTGATTAAGCAATAATGTCTGTGTTACTCTACAGGCTAAAATTTAACTCGCTGTTAAATTGCTGTGGGTAAAAAAATCCATTCAAAAGGGGTAAGTTTTAAATATTCAGGATGAACCCAGCACACTTGTAAAGAATCCTGGGGGAACCCAAGGCCCACCAAGCTTCAGGAACTGCATTTGCTTGCACAGAGAATATAAAAAATTACCCCCAAACATAGCCCCAAGCCAAGGAAACAGAGAGGGACCTGAGGGAGGTGACCCAGGGCACTGCCAGTGTCTGCAATGAGTGAAAGAAGAAGGAAGCTCATCTCCCTTATGCACCTTTTGGAGTCCTGTACTAATGACAGGCTGCAAAGAGACCCCATGGACAAGAAAATTCAAGAATTTAAAAATCATCTGCTGTAAACACTGCAGGGCATGTGCCGTTGTTCCTCCTGAAAAGAGATCTTCCAACATCCAGCCCAAAATCTGCAGGTGCTTCACTGCTCAGTGGTGTCAGAAACGCCCAAATAAACAGGATTCTGTGCCACCAGATCTTCAAGAGAAATCCCTGGCAAAACAGGATTTACTGAAATACCTGTTTCCTACATGGCATCGACACCTGACCAAAAAAAAGGACAAAACCCCTCAAAATAAACTAGTTAACAAAACACTAAAATGTTCCATTTGTTACCAACAGATTGGGCAAAAGAGCCAAAATATATGCATTTCACAAGTAAAACACTGAAGACACAGCACCCACAGGGTTTCTTTCTTTTTTCTTCTCTTTCTTTTCTCCTTTAGCTCCAAACCCCACTCTCTGAGCAATATGCAGGGCTCCTTTCAGTACTAATTGAGTACTAATCACAATTAGGGCAAGAGGAGTCTTTAGCCAGTGGGAGGAATCCCAGCTGCAGACAGGGCATGTCATCAGCAAGTGTGACACACTGCTCTGGTAGCAGCACTCAGTTTGGGGGCAAAAATAAATAAATTGTCTTAAAGGCAAATTTGACTGTGCTGGTTTAAAGGTAAACCAGGAGGAGAAATTAACACAAAAGAGATTATAAGTCAGAGTTACAATTTAATAACAATATTACAATCAATGCAATGGCACAAAGAGAAATTGGGTTTAACCCCCAAACCCAGCAGTGTAACCCAGCCCCCTGGGGCACAAACACAGTGGGGTTTGGTGGCCCCTGTGCTGAGCCCCACGTGGTTCCCCCGAATCCAAAGGAAAAGGAAGGGAAAAACCTGTTGGTGCAGATGATGGTACAGTCTGGGCGAGAGTGGTGGGCTCCTCCTGTCCAGGGTCTGCTCCTCCTCTGGATCCGAGGAGTGGTCCTGGAAGTCCCCAAAGCCCAAGATTCTCTCCCCTGAGGTGCAGGTGGGAGCCCCCAGTGCCTCCCCCAGGGCAGGGAGTTCCACACTGGGGGATCTGACTCTGGCAGTCAGGGGGGACTTTGGAATTGTTGCTGGCCCATGGGCAGAGCTGAGCCCTCAGGTGGGTGTGGAGGTGCCAAGGACTCCCTGCAGGGGAGTTCTCCCAGCTCCTCTGCCAGGCTTCTTTCCCAGCCAGCTGCCAGCCTGAGGGGTTGGGTGTGCCCTGAGCAGCTGCTGCCAATGGGCCATTGGGAACAGTTCTGGGCAATGGCCCAGAGGGTTTAGAATGCACAGCAACTGGTCTCACTTGCCGAACTGGGACATTGACTTAAAGCAGCCAAGGGAAGGAGCCTCTGTGGTGGAATTTAAACATTATATTACAGTGACTGGAGCCAACTCACAATCAGACCGCAAAGTAGCTCACTGGGCACTGAGAGCAGATCCTGGAGAGGCAGAAGGGGGACACAGGTGGATGGTCCAGGAGATCTGAAGTGCTTAAAGGGAGGGCAATTTGTACTCCAAGCCAGCCATGAGAAATAGCTTTGCTATTAATAGGAGTCTGCTGTATTTTGCATGAAACACACAGAGCACTGAAGTCCTGAAAGGAAGCAAAAACTGTTTTTTGAGCCTAAAACCATGTCAGGGAGAGACTTTGGGCTGTGCAGAGCAAAGAGCAGAGAGGAGAAGGCAAGGTGAAGGGACAGGTCCCATCCTTGCTGTGCCCTTCTCATTCTCACCCTGGGGGAGAGGAAGCAGGTTCAACTCAACAAAACAGTTACCATGCAAAATTAGAAACCACACAGAATAAAAAAATACCAAAGAGAGTCAGAGAACAGAAGCATTTCCAAATGAGCTTCTCAGATTGCTGTATGCACCTGACAGGTACAGAGGGAGGATTTAACAACCTACTGCTTTCACTGTAAGACAAAAAGTCACTTGACAATTTCCATAGAGAAGATTCACTCCATAACTTCATGTATATACAGAGCATAGTGCTTTGAACAACACATATTGCCTTAAAAATATATATATAGATATAGATAGATATAGATATCAAGGTTTCTCAGAAGCTCCTGGGCATGAAAATGCAACAGGAGTATCTGAGAACAGGCCATGACACTACAGAACACCCCGTTATTCTAGACAGGGAAAAATAAATCTATTTAAAGGGAATCATCAAGCTGCAAGACCAAATGATTTCTGACCTAATTTAAAGGATTACCTGAAAACCTAATAAACTCCAATTGTAATTAGATAAATGGCATACTCAGATGGATTAAGTTTGTCATTTACAGCAAGAGTACACATTCCTCTTCTCTGTAAAAAGAGAGAAACTAGAATGCTCAGTTGGAATGTTCTTCCATTGAGAAACCATTTAGGCAAAGCTGAGAAACCACTGTAAGATGCAATTTTAATGCCTGGATACATTAAAGTAGTTTAAATTGGCTTGAAAGGGTGTGTTTGCAAAGCACTGATTTATCTCCCTTACATTTAAAAAAGCTGCTTCCTTTTCCAGCCCTCACTTCTCCCTGGCAGTGGGTGCCCAAGCCACATGCACGGCCAGGCTGAAGCACCACCTGCTGCTGCACGTTGTGGCTTCCAGCACCTCCTTCCCCAGAGTCCTGCTGACTGCAGGAGGGGCAACAACTGTGGGAGCAGCACCCACTGGGGTCCTTCCACTTGGCTGTCACCCAACTCAGCTCTCAGCACCTCAAATATTCTCCTCTTCCCCAGACACTTCTCAGAGCTACAAATGCCAGGAGGTTTCCCATCTCAGCAGATGTGGAGAAGGGAAGTGATGGAAGAAGGAGAAAGGAGGTCCATCAGTGCAGCCATGGGGAGCACAGCATGGGGATGTTCTACTAAAGCCACCAGGAGAATGTGCATTATTCCTTCCAGGACCTGAAGGGAACTGGCAAGAAGCATGGAGAGGGACTTCTTAAAAGGACTTGGAGGGACAGGCCAAGGGGGAATGGCTTCTCAGTGCCAGAGGGCAGGTTAGATGGGATACCGGGAAGGAATTGTTCCCTGGGAGGGTGGGCAGGCCCTGGCACAGGTTGGGCAGACAAGCCGTGGCTGCCCCATCCCTGGGAGTGTCCCAGGCTAGGTTGGACAGGGCTTGGAGCAACCTGGGCTGGTGGGAGGTGTCCCTGCCCATGGCAGGGGGTGGGATAAGATGAGCTTTAAGGTCTCACTCAACACAATTTTCTGATTCTATGATTATTTTCATAAAAATTCTGAATATTGTAAAAAAAGTACAAAGAGATTTTCAGTGTGTACAGTTGATGCACTCAGTGCCACCACCATCCCCATAGGTATCCACGCACGGGACTCCACAGCATTTCATTAACAACCAGAGTAAGTTCTCTGATGAGATCACCAGGCACACGTTGCAGAGCTGTATAACATTATCCTTCCCACTGCAACTTCACACACCTCACTCACGCTGCAGGGTCACAGAAGAACAGAATTGTTAAGGTTGCAAAAGACCTTCCAGAGCATCAAATCCAACTTTTGACCGATGCCCACCATGGTCACATGTGCCATGTCTACTGATTTCTTGGGCACCTCCAGGGCTGGGCACTCCAAACCTCCCTGGGCAGCCCCTGCCAGGGCCTGACCACCCTTTCCAGGCAGAAATTCCTGCTGCTGTGCCCCCTGGCCCTGCCCTGGCCCAGCCTGAGGCCGTGCCCTCTCCTCCTGTCCCTGTGCCCTGGAGCAGAGCCCGACCCCCTGTCCCAGCTCCCCCCTCCTGGCAGGGATTGCAGAGCCAGAAGGTGCCCCCTGAGCCTCCTTTTCTCCAGGCTGAGCCCCCCCCGCTCCCTCAGCTGCTGCTCCAGCCCCTTCCCAGCTCCATTCCCTGCCCTGCACATGCTCCAGCCCCTCAGGGTCTCTCCTGCCAGGAGGGAAACAATAAGGAAGGAGGCATTCCTGTTCCTCTGAAGAACGCAGAATTCACTTCCATTGCAAAAACCTCAAGAATCCCCAAAGAAATCGAAGTAACATGTCAAAAAGGCTGAGCTGCAAGAGGAGGCATCACACCATGAGCCACAGCAGCTCCAGAGTCTGGAGGAGACAATGCCAGGGCACAGAAACCATCAACATGTGCCTAATGCATTTAAAGACTGAGAAAACGTGTTTTCAAAGTGAAGAACTGCTGTTCCTATTGAAAGGGCAGTGGCTGTACAAAACCTCAGGACCAGCAACCTGTTTCTCAGTGAATTTTAATGTGCTTCAAAGGAAGGCATCTGCAGTGCCCCCCACCCTGGGGGTTACTCTGAGGTTTGATTGGCTGGTTAGAGAAAATGCCAAGAGCTGCAACAATAAAGAGTTACTTGGGGAGCAAGAGCAAGGCCTTATCTCTGAGTACAGTAAGTGGGATGATTCACAGCATGGTGAGAGCTTTGAAAGGCTCCTGGGGCCATCACTTATCCTGCACCTATCCTTCAACCAACACCAGGAACCCCCCACCTCTTCCCCTTCTCCTGAAAAACCATAAAATCCTTAAGAATAATAATACATGCAGGAACGGGTTTGCAAGAGAGTACTCATCACACAAGCACCTGCATTTCAAGGTACAGAAGACATAATATTGAATCAATAATACTGAAGTATGCTCATAACTTATGCTAATGTAAAACATCTCAGAAAATCCCCCTGCATCTCTTCTCCACAGTGAGTTCTGAAATGCTACTACTATTCCTGCAATGCTTCTCTGCTTAAGTTTAGCAGTCCTCTCCAAAACTTGCCAAAACATCAGATTTTCTACATTTATTTTATAAAATATTGATCACTGAATATGAGTAATTACCTGTAAGCCAGAAATTTATAAGAGGTGTATGGCACATAAGAATAAACAGCAGTTTTATTGGCTTTTCCTTTCCCTTAAGCTCATCCTTATTGCTATATATTCTCAAACCCTCAATATCACTAAAAATCATTGGGTTGTATTTCAAGGAACTTATGCCTATTTAATGATACTTCACTGTTAGTAATTGAGCAAAAGGGGAATAATTTTTTTAAGAAATGGCAGTAATTGCTCCAAAAAGCTTTTCTGGAGAGCAACAGATGTTATGGTGCTTCCTGTAACCTGCATTTTTCAAGAAATACAGTGTTCTGTGCATTTTATAGGACTTATTAGTACCACCACACAGAATACAAGTGCCTTGTTTCCCAGATTCCTGCTAGGACATATGACCAGTTCCTCAGGGCTTGCAGCTGTGACAGAAACCCAGTAATGCTAAGGAAGTTCCCTTTCCAGCAACCATAAGGAACATTACAGTTCCCAAGTCCTTCTTGAGAGAGAGAGTAGGGCAGGAGGTCCAAGTACCAGGGGGAGAAACTGCTAGAAGAACCAAGTTAGAAGCAGTGATCACATGGCACTAAAGATCATATATATAAAATTAGCATTTTTGTTTGCTATTGCTAGTTTGATATTTTAAGTAATACTTTGAAATCACTGGAGCACTCCAAGACAGCTGATTTGGGTCAACAGCAGAGATGCTTTTCAGAGCTGTTTAAGCATTAAATAAACCCTCTTTCAGCTTCCCTCAGGCAGGAGCAAATACTCCAGCATGGGGCATGTATTACACACACTGAACACTTGACTTTCCACTTCTCAAATCTCCACACCAACACATTCCAAACCATGGCACTAAAGGGATAATGTATTGCTGTGAACACAGGGTGAACTCCATGGCTTTCCTGGCATTTTGAAACCAGGTTATGAAGCAAAACCACTGCAGTTAAGGGCAGTTCCCACCCAGCTTCCAGCAGCTCTCCTCACAACTTTCCTTATTCACAGGTTTTAGTTTTCTTTTTCCCCCTCATCCTACTCTACATCCTCCTCCTCATCCAACATGGCTTATCTTTGCAGTCCTTTCCTTTCACATCTGTTGCCCCTCCCATTGTGTTCTGCTTTTGCTCAATCCACACCCTTGCACAGCTCTCTTGGAGGAAATATGAAGGGCCAAATCCTTTTCATTGTTTTACAGAGTCATTAAAGTTGGAAAAGACCTCCAAGGTCACTGAGCCCACCCTTTTCTCGGGTTGCAGATTCCTGACAAAAGGGATTTGAGGTCATAACTAAGTCACACTAAGGACCTCCTGAGGAGCAGACACACCAAGTCTGTGGAACGTGAAGGATCCATGTCCAGGCCTTGCAATGTCACCTCCACACCAAAGTGATCTTCATCGATCCACTCTTCCCTACCCAATCTGATCAAAAGTGTGAAAAACCACTGGACTGCATTAAAATGTCATATTGCCTAATGAACCTGCTCTGAGAGACTGAGGAGCTGCTCTGGCTGCTGCACGGAACTGATCCAGAGGCTCTGACTTATGAGAAAGGCACAGACAAGATTTCTGCACTCACACTGCTGGAGGCCTCATCATTTTTTGACACATTATATTTCAAAGTGCTGTTAATTCCCTCCAGTTATTCAGGGAGAAATGGTGCAGCACTGCAGCAATTCCACTCAGCCTTCCCTGCATGGGAGTACTGACCCCTTGAATTTGCTTTCAGAGGGGATGAATCTGCCACCTCTGAGTTCCCTTTGTAGAAGAGCAGAGTGGGAAGGCACAGGCAGAGATGCCAACACGATGATGGCAGCTTCCCACAGACCAGTGTTGTACAGCCAACACAAAAATACCCCTGCTCCTGGGAGGAAAGGAGCTCTCTAAAGAATAACCCAGACACAGCCAGGCTGGCAAAATGGGGGAAAAATGCTTTTAAGGACCATTTGATGTACCTTCCATCCCCTCCTCCTGTTGAAAAGGCAGAGTATCCTGTTCAGAAAAACACATCGGGTGTCTCAGATGATCTTGCTCTTCACAAAGCTCCTGTGCACTAGTTGTTAGGAAGAAATTGTTCCCTGTGAGGGTGGGCAGGCCCTGGCACAGGTTGGGCAGAGAAGCTGTGGCTGCCCCATCCCTGGGAGTGTCCCAGGCCAGGTTGGACAGGGCTTGGAGCAACCTGGGCTGGTGGGAGGTGTCCCTGTCCGTGGTATTTGGAATGACATGATCTTTCAGGTCCCTTCCAACCCAAAGCTTTCTGGAATTCTGTGGATAACCAGCCCCAGTCACGATGATCTTGTTGCTTCCAGCACCAGGAAGAGGCTTGGGCCTTGCTCTCAGCTCTGGACTGGGAGAGCACAGTCCTGAAGAACAACCATAGGACCAGCTCTAAAGGTTCATCACAAGATGAACCTTCATTACAAAAACCCTCATCACAAGATGCAACTGGCAGTTGAACCACGAGGGAATAGACAATCAACTCCAGTCTTTCCATCAACTGTAACTACTTCCCAGCTCCAGTCACAGGAAAACCCAATGACTCACATCTCATACACAAGTGAGAAAACAGTTTCAGGGACTATCACCCAAAACAAGCCCTCTACTCTCCTACCACTGGAGAGCACAAAGCTGTCCTACCTGCTGTCTACCCAAGTGCTCCAAAAACCAGTTCAGTAAAAAAAATACATATGTATCCCAAGATGTCCAGTAGCATGACAAGATATTTGGGGAATATCCTGGTAGGTAACAGCAACTGCCTTTTTGTGTGGAGCCAAGAGAGTCGCCCATGGTTTGGCAGAGCACTGCTGAATGTGCAACTCTTGAGGAGCTGGGTACAACCTACAGTCCAGCAGCTTCTCCTCCTACACAAATTAATACTTTTAATACATTGTTACTGAAGAGAATTGATTGTCCCCCTTTGCTGGCACTGCTGGGGCCCCTCAAGGGCTGTGCCCAGTTCTGGGCAGTCCTGGGAGAGACCCTGAGGGGCTGGAGCATGCACAGGGCAGGGAACGGAGCTGGGAAGGGGCTGTAGCAGCAGCTGAGGGAGCTGGGGGGGCTCAGCCTGGAGAAAAGGAGGCTCAGGGGGCACCTTCTGGCTCTGCAATCCCTGCCAGGAGGGGGGAGCCGGGGAGGGTCGGGCTCTGCTCCAGGGCACAGGAACAGGAGGAGAGGGCACGGCCTCAGGCTGGGCCAGGGCAGGGGCAGGGGGCACAGCAGCAGGAATTTCTGCCTGGAAAGGGTGGTCAGGCCTTGGCAGGGGCTGCCCGGGGAGGTTTGGAGTGCCCAGTCCTGGAGGTGCCCAAGGCAGGACTGGCCGTGGCACTGAGTGCTCTGGGCTGGGGGACAAGGTGGGCATCGGGCACAGGGTGGGCTCCTGGGGCTGGGAGGGCTTTGCCAAGCTGGATAATTCTGGGATTATGAAAAGATGTTCACTGGATTTCTCCAGAATAAATACAAGAAATGGTAGTAAGGACACTTGTTTCAACTGCTGACCTAGAGGACAGACCTTTGACCAGCTTTAAATACGAGGATATTTGGAATAGCTCTGAAATGTGCCTGTAAAGTACAGGGTATCAAAAGTATAATATTCAAAGAAAAGGAAGCTTTTCTGAGACAGAGAAGCCATACGGATTCAGTGATTCAGAACTGGAAAAGCCCACCCCTTGGCCACCTCTCTCCAATAACAGGGAAGGCATTCATTAGCTGGACTGACTCTTCCCCTGCCGAGTTCATTAATTATGCCCCTTCTCTGTTTGCACAGGAAACTGTTTAGAATTCTGCTGGACGTGCTCAGGCTTCCCTTTCACTAGAGCTGGAAATGAAAGAAGCTTCCAGAGAATGAAAGCCAAACATCTGGCACATTCAGCAAACACTTGCATCCTAATGACAGTGGGAGAAGTCATCTCTCTCATCAGTCCATTTCATGACAATCATGTAGGTTGTGTGGGGAGATGGGAAGCACAGAAACTTTCCCTCTCCCCCACCAGGCACTCAGATTGGCCCCTGAAGGCCAGACCAGCACTGCTTACAGGGTGCATTCCCACCTCCCTGCTGAAGTGAAGGCACATTTTTCAGGGGTTGTGTGTTGTGTGTAGTCCTGAGGGCACACTGAAGGCAATCTGCAACCCAAACTACAACCCTTGCACCCACCCAGAGTGGTTCAGGTGCCAGAGAACAGAAGTTTATGCTCAGAGGACTGGAGTACCCCTGCTATGAACACAGATTGAGTTGGGGGTGTTCAGCCTGGAGAAGAGAAGGCTCCAGGGAGACCTCAGAGCCCCTTCCAGTGCCTAAAGGGGTTCCAGGAGAGCTGGAGAGGGACTGGGGACAAGGGATGGAGGGGCAGGACAAGAGGAATGGCTTCCCAGTGCCAGAGGGCAGGGACAGATGGGATATTGGGAAGGAATTGTTGGCTGGGAGGATGAGTAGACCCTGGCATAGGTTGGGCAGAGAAGCTGTGGCTGCCCCATCCCTGGAAGTGTCCGAGGCCAGGTTGGACAGGGCTTGGAGCACCCTGGGCTGGTGGGAGGTGTCCCTGCCCATGGTAGAGGATGGCACTGGGTGGGCTTTAAGGTCCCTTCCAACCCAAACCAATCTGTGATTCTCTGAAGTTCCCCCTCAGCTCTGCCACAGGCAGTACAGCCAAGACAGGGCTCTCAACTCACAGGGATCCCACAGGAATTCCAAGGACCTGCTGCATTCAACCCAGAGGGGAAAAGCCCCTCAGCAGATCCACTAAGGCCCAGAGCAGGGTTTAAAAAAGACCCTGTTGCTGCTGCAGAGGGGTGCAGAGGCTGACAATGCTCCTGGTGTGCAATGCCCACTGAGAGGTCCATCCCCAAAGACGATGACCATCCCTTCTATGGGGAGTAGCTCTTGAACTGAAGGGGGACGCCTTGATGGGAAGAACAAGCAGCTCCACATGTTCCTCAGTATAAGGAGGACCAGGAGACACTGCTGATACCCTCACTCACAGCAAACATGGGGCTTGTTTGTGGAGAGGCATCATCTTTGTAAGAATTCCAAGAGAAGACTGTGGGGGAAAAAATTGTGAGAGCTTTCTCCCACTTTTAGGAGAAGAAGAAGAGCAATAGAGACAGGAACTGGAGGGGTTCACCTCAGAGTAAGGTATCTGAACAGAGACATCTCCAAGGTATCCCTTTGCATTGAGCTAAGTCAATGTCAAGAGGGAAAAAGAAAGACATTCTACCAAAACATAAGCAACAGGTCCACCCACAGGATACTTTGTGCTGCACTCTCCATTCTCTGATGTTGATCCAAGGCCAAGATAATGCTGGGCCTTGGCTCAATCAATCCTGTTTCCCCTGCAAAGCTCTGTAAGCAGCCGTAGCAGCCTTGAGCCACGTCTGGTGTGCAGCTCATCAGCTGAAACAATTGTGGCAATAACCGTGGTCTGCCACGGCTCATAAATTGCAATGTGGACTCCACTTTCCAGCTGATGCTGGGAAATTGGGGAGATTCTAAGCTATCAAATTGGAAGTTACAGGGCCATAACTTCTTCTCCTGTTCCCTACATTAAAGGAAAGCACTGCCTGTGGTGTGTCCAACATGCAAATAGATCACAGCCAGGCAGGAGCAAAGGACAGGAGTCAAGGTTGGAGGAGAAGCACGTCGGCTCTTCTTGTTTACAGGGATGCCTGGAACAAGGACAGTCTCTTCTAGACTTCTGGCTGCATTTCAAGCAGGTTGTGTAGCATAAAGATTGCAAAAGCAACCCCCAGGCCCTCCTGAGCTCTTAGGAAAACAAAGTGGACACTGCATGGGGCTGAAGGGTCACAGCAGTACAAATTAAACAAGGCTCTAATGGGGCAGCAGAAGCTTGACAAGGGCATTCACATCCTGCTGCCACCAGGCATGGCAGGGCACTTGGTGTCAAGCCAGCACAACCTCCTCTCCATCTGCAAAAGAGAGGGCTGTGGATCATAGAAACAGAGTGGTTGGGGCTGAGAGGGACATTAAAGCCCATCTCATTCCAACTCTCCATGAGTAGGGACACCTTCTGTTAGACCAGGTTGCTCAGAGCCCCATCAGTGCATGGTCTCTCACACCTCTCGTGTGTCACTTTGCTGTGAAGTACCTTACACAGAGCATGTCACCTCTCCAGGCCTCACAATGGTCATCACTTGGGCAGGCAGCAGCTCTCACGTGTTGCTCACGACAGACAGATCTTCTACATCCATGCACAGATCCCTGGCATAGATGAATTAACTCAACATTGCACAGCATTCCAAGCAGCTTTGCTCCAGGCCCACCTTAGGGAGGGTGAACTCCACCACAACCAACAGCCTGGTGGCCACTTCACTACATGCTCAGTTCAGAAGTCAAGGGACAGGGAGAGGATTTTGTGTGGTTTATCTCCAATGAGGTTCATGACTTCAGAGGCAGGTCAGGTGTGCTGTAATTCACCTGTTTGTGACTGCAGGGAATGGTAAGGTATCCAGCACACTGTCTACCCAGCAAGAACAGCCCTGACCAGTTAACCAACTGAGCTCCAAAGAATCCAGGCCACTGTGGTGTGGTGGCCTTACCTGGCTAACAGTGACTTCAAAGGTGCAGCAGTACATTCCCTGCTCAGGCTGCACCAAAAACATGCAGAGATGGAGCCTGAGCCACACAAATGGTGAGGAATGTAAAGTTCTCATGGCATTTCTAAAGCAAATGCTCAGCAGGCTGAGCAGGGAACTTCTCAAACAGAGTCCCTAAAGCATGAATTGTGGTGCAAACCCATTACAAGACTTGGAAGGATGGCAGGTGAAAGTACTTTGACAAATTAAAATTAATTTGGTTATTTATAACCCAGGATGGAAATTTATGGACCAAGAGCAGCTCTGTGTCCCATCCTCAGCTTCTGACCTGCTGAGCTATTCTTTTTGGCTGCTCCCTGGGCTGTGGTGAGGACTGTGCTCCAGGTGGGATTGGAGGGTCTTCTCCAGGTTTTCCCACCTGCTAATGTGGAATCAGAGCCATCAGAGCCCACTTTCCTGGGAGCAGCAGTGCAACAGGCCCAGTATTCCCCTGCAAAACCATGGCAGCCCTTTACAGTGACACTTGGAGAGCAGGAAAACCAGGAAACTCCCTTCCCTAAACCTTCTTCCCTGCAAACACTTCTACCAGAAGACAGAAATCCCATGGCTGGGAGTCAGGGAAAGTGCAGGACCTACAGACCATGGCTGGATCAGGAGCTGTCACTGGAGGAACCTAAATTCTTCCACAGCCCAGAAGCATCACGGCATCTGCACATCAGACTGTACCAAACCATTTTTGTCCTAGTGAATCATCCGAAATTACATCTCCAGTTCCTCATGCATGATTGGATTGGCACAATCCTGCTTTACTCATCCCTCCTTCATTAGAGCTCAGAGAGTGGAAGTGCTTAAAATTGTTAAGAACACCAATTTCTAACCTACTCTGTGCTGGTTTGCTGGGAGGGAAAGGAGGATGACCAAGCAATAGTAATTTATGGATTTGCAAAAGGTGTTGTAGTATCTCAAATGTCACAAAGGGAGTAGATTCAGCTTCCACAGCTTCAAAGCCAAAGTGCCAGTGATATTCCAAAGACTGAACAGTTTCAGTAGAAAAAGTCACAACAGAATGTTCCTTTACCAAAGGTGTATGAAACCAAAAACCACTGCAAAATTTCAACAGACTTTCTGAGCCTTAATAGAGGTCACAATTCTTTCTGTATATTGTGATATAAAGCTTTTCTTCTTAAAAGCCTGGATTTCAGGCTGGATTTTTGCCCTGAGACCTTGCAGATCTCTCTGTCAAATCAAGTTATAATCTACATGAGCATGAACTTGTGACTACCTCATGTTGGAGGAAATAAATTCCTCAATATCTTCACTACAGATGGACCAGGACATGGCAGTGTCTGAAGAATTGTCCTCTGGGGAATGTTTGTGCTCCATGAGAACAGACAAACAAGTCCCATCCATTGTGGGCCCCAAACGAAATAACCACTGGGATTATTCTGCTTATTACAACAGAACAGGGCAGCTGTGGACAATGGCAGGGTGGAGACATTGATGCTGTCCCCATGCCTGGCCAAAGTTGGGGCAGAGCTCCTCCATAAGCTGGTTGGGTTTTTCAGGGTGCAAAGAGGTGCTGGTGGGTAAATAACTGTTTGCCTTCAAATGCCAGGAACCTGGATAACAGAACACTGGGACAAGCAGCTGACTTGACCTTATTACTTCTCCAGACATGAGCAGAGAAGATACTCTCCAAAGGATTTGCCCTTTGAGACAGAGACATGGAGCCAGAGGAGCAACATAAACTTCAATATTGGTTTTGGTCAAACCCACTGTGGAAGAGCTGACCCACTCAAACTGCACTCAGCTGCAGTGATGCCACAAACCTGGAAGCAACACACAGATTGCTGTGGGGTTCTGAGAAGGAAGAACTACATAGACATCATGCCACTGTTGGAGAAATTAATTTTCCAGAGACAACCAACAAAGAACACCAAGAGCAGCGTATTTTGTCTGCTCTCATAGAGGACTGATCCAGCAGGAAACCTTTGTATCTGTAAGAAATAAGGTTATTTCAGACCTGATTCTGAGAGGGTTCACTGACAGAAAATACACTGGATTTGAATGATAATAAGCTGATTAAACAAGATGGAAGAACAAAAGAAAATGGATTTGTAATTCAGGGTTATCAGCATTTGTTCTGGAAAAAGTTAAGGGGACTAACTGGAAAAAATCAACTGAAACGAGGAGCTCAGATACCTGAATATGAAGGAAGCCTGGAAATCTTAAAATCCCAGGTATCCAAGCCTTCAACATTCCAAGGAAAAAGAGGGAGAGGAAGACTTGGAAGAAGAAAGACTCTGTATGGATGTACAGCTAACAGGGAACTACCTCCAACATCAGAAAGATTTTAAAGGAAACAGGGATTTGTAAAAGCCTCAAACCAGACACAAAGGAGAGGCCAAGAAAAGAAACACTGAAAGGAATTGCTATAACAGAGTCTCAGTAAGATCTCCAAGTCCAAGCACAGCATTTTCCTGGTTTTCGTAACTTCATAAAGATTGTTGGGAGGGATCAGGAGAGGAACAACTCGGGTTCCTGTGCAGTGAGAAAAGTTTGTTGGGAAGGACAATCACAAAATTGTAAAGGGTGGAAGAGACCTCCAAAATCCAACCACTGTAGGTCTCAAGGGAGATTTATGACCTTGTTTTCAGTAAGGGTATTAATCTCTACTATGGTAGGAGAGGAAGGGGACGAATGGGGAAGAAAAGAAAGAAAAAGGAAGAAACACAAAGGTACAAAAGCAAAAATCATCATAAAGGAAATAAAAACCGTAGGGGCCATTAAAGTCAAACCCAGAGTTGTGAAATAAACTGCACACAAAACTGAGCACGACTAAGACATTTCTTTTAACTAGATACTGCATGCAATTAAAGAAGAGCAAATAAATTATTCATGCTTAAGAGAAGAATTCTCTATGAGCCTGTAACACTTACTTCAGTGGCACAGAGACCCAAGTGCACTTCCCTTCAAATTTCCTTCTAAAATCATGAAAGCTCTGGAAAATGTGACCAAATTTCTTATTATTTAGCACGAGGTAGCTGGTGAGAGACTAACCTAAGGGATTACTTCATCAGAGAACGTTCTCCAAATGCTGCAGATCTCCTTAATCTGGATTTTGGCTGCGTATTCACCAGTGTCACGTGGGGACTGTTAGTTAAGCTGCAACTGCAGAGGCATTTGGAGGCAGGGGAGCATCTGGTTCAGGGCAGACAACAGCAGAAGTCCTGAAAACTTAAGTGATTATTAGAGGGTCTTAAAAATCAGGCTTGGAACTGATCTCATTACACCTTTCAGCTCTGTGCTGGTGTTAGGAACAGGCTACTCATACATATCACAGCGGGGACACAGGTCTGAGAGGAGGGGACAGAGAGCCCCACAGGAATATCTTGAGGCTCTGAAGAACTGAAGTAACAGGACAAAATTCAGTGAGGCACAGCCCAGGGCCATGTGCCCAGGGGGCACAAGCATTTCCTGGGGTGGCCTGCAATTCCCAGTGTGAACTGCAAAGGAGAAGGAGCAGGGAATTCCAGTTTATTGCAATAGAGTGACAAACCATCCACTTCTCACAAGGACATGTGACAGGATGTTATGGAAATTCATGGAATTTTTCTCTGCGTTACCAACAGAGAGAAAAAGTCCATGAAAGATTTTGAAACTATAACACAGGACAAGGGGAAACAGTCTGAAACAAGGAAGGAAGGTTGGATGAGGTATTAGGAAGGAATCTTTCCCTGTGAGGGTGGGCAGGCCCTGGCACAGGTTGGGCAGAGGAGCTGTGGCTGCCCCATCCCTGGGGGTGTCCAAGGCCAGGTTGGACAGGGCTTGGAGCACCCTGGGCTGGTGGGAGGTGTCCCTGCCCATGGCAGGAGGTGGGATGGGATGGTCTTTATGGTCCCTGCCAACCCAAACAATTCTGGGATTGTAAAACCAAAAAGCCCATCCATATCCCTGTTTTGGGAACAGGCTCAGTGATTCCACCTGAAGATCTGGCACTAAGGCTGTGGTAGCACAAACCACAGCTGGACATGCAGATGGTCTTTTCCAACCTGAAGCTCCTAATACACATTTGAAGCTCTGATCTTACAACCAATGCTACTAAAACTGCCTACAAAGGTCAGCGTTGCCACCTCTCCACCCTGAAAGTTCACCATCAATGCTGAACTACATCAGTTCCCTTCACAAGTCCACTCTGTGAAAATCTGCTCTTTTTCTTTTCTTTTCTTTTCTTTTCTTTTCTTTTCTTTTCTTTTCTT
>JAJPCS010000146.1:213063-228192 GCA_021164005.1 Willisornis vidua nigrigula
TGAAAAGAGTCAGTGAGGGAAAGAAGGCACGAGACACAAGGGAGGGACGGACAGGAGGGTGACAGGACTTCACTCTCCATAAATACTGCCCAGGGAATATGAATCACAAGCATGTCTGAGCTTCTGGGACCACCTTCAGACCCAAGTAAGCCCAAGAGCCATGGCCAGGTTGGGTTCAATGGGGAGTTCAGGAAAAAATTGGATCGCAGGGAAACTTCCCCTTGCACAAAGTGTCCCAAAGTTCATCCAGAGCCCACACTCCAAGCCACATTTTGCCCTGAAACTTTATTAGACAAGGAGGGGTTTGTTGTTTATAATTACTGCTTCTTTCTTGGAAAGCTGCAGCTTTGAAGACCTTGCAAAGACTCCTGCGCTGAGCAGCTATTTATGCCACCTCTTCACTTAGAAAAGTCATGGATTCTTTGTGCCTTGAGCAAAGAGCCAAGCAAAGCACACAGATATTTGTATGTGCAGAACCCCTGGATGTGCTGCCTCCTCCTTCACCTCTCAGGCCAAAACCTGACCCACCAAGAGGTGACCCCACTGATACTGAGCTTCCCATTTTGGGCAGCACCCTGTGCACCAGCCCTGGAGTCCCACAGCTCCTGGGACACCCTGCCCCAGCCTGGAGCCGAGCCAACACCTGATGCCTCTCACAATAAGTCACAGCTCCAAAGGATGCTCCTGATCCACACCACGTGTTTCTTTAGTCACTTAGCACAAAGGGAACACAAAGGGAACACCCTTTTTTTTTTTTTTCTTGACTATGAACTGAAAAAGAAGCTTTAGGAGGTGTTTTGTTGGGATTCACACATTTTCAGGCTGGCAAACCAAAGACAAACTTGTAGGTGCCAGATTCTGAGATAAGAAAGGAATTTGTCTGGAGATCTTGAGCTGTTGCAGAAGCAAGAAATGAAACCTGCAGAAGCTCCACGGAGTAACATCAAAAGAGCTCTTTTATAAAGTTGAAATAAGTTGCATGAAGATTGTTTAGATCCAGCAATTTTTGGGAAATATGTATTACTTAATAATTAGCTATAGCTGTGTGATGTTGGATAGTTTGCATGGTGTGTATAAGTTTTAAGACTGTGTGTAACTGTGAAAAAACAGTTCTGAATACAGTCCCTCCTGAAACTTCAATATTCTTGTGCAAGAACAGTTTAAATATTGTTAATATAAACATAGTTGGCTCTCCCCTTCTTTGTTCCTCTTCCCTTCTCTCCACAACTACCTAGTAATTCTAACTCATGATGAAGAGGACTGAGAAATAAAATAACAAAAAGAAAAACCCATAAAATTAGATGCAGTCAAGTGATTTAATGACAGGGGTTGAAGCCCCTGGAAGCCCCTAAAAGGCTCAGTTGGGAACTGAGTCTGTGGAGGTCAGGTGTTGTGACAGTATTCAGGACTCTGTGCTTTGGGAGGCCCGTGAATGAAGACCAGAATTGGTTCAGCAGGCTGGAAGGGAAGGGCAGAATTTCATTTTCCTCACTTCTCTTCACATCCAAAGCAGCAAGAGCTAAAAGCCCACCCCGGCTCAGGGATTGCAGGCGCCAGCGGCCCATTGCTCCCCTGCTTTCTGTTCCATAGAAAAGGCTTTAGAAGCCTCAGCGCTGCTTCTAACACACACCCAAAGCCCCGTGTACAGATTACTGAGGAGCTCCTTGTACAAAGGGACTTGATCTCATTTGTAGAATGTGTCCCCTTTGCCCAACACGATCCTGAATTGCTGCAGGACTTCACAGCCACCCCTTTCGCAGGGACCTTCTGCACCACCTCATTTGCTAATGTCCCCTGCTAACTGATCTAAGCCTGGCCTCAATCTTCTGTTAATGAAAGAGAAGGAAGAGGATGCTTTAACAGCTATTATTAGCTCTTCCTACCTGTCCGCAGAAAACAAAACAGAGCCTTTAATTCCCCAGCCTTGCCCAGGAGACACTTTTCAAGGCACAAAAGACATTCCCAATGGGTGAAAAACAATGTGGTGCTCAGTGATTTCTTCCCTTCGGTGTCTGTGTTGGGGAAGAACCTTCAAGCTACACTTAGAAATGAAATAGTGCTGAAATTTAACCTTTGCATTCCAAAAACTGAATTTTAACTCCTGTAACATCACCTGAAGCTTTGGGACCACTCCCTGGTTTGAGTTAGGGCAGGAGTTTGGCAGCTGCTTAAAAACCTACATGCAGCTCATCAAAGACACGTAAAGAAGCCAAGATGACAGCACAGACTTTGACTCCTACTTTTAAAACACCTGTAAAACGAATGCTGTAAATGCTCCCAAACTCCAGGACTTCCATCCCAAAAACGAACATTGTTTTCCTGATGTCTGTGTTTTCCTAGGAGGTTCTATTTAGTGATTACTGAGCAGCAGCATTTAGGTCAAATATTTGCTGCAAGAAGGCTCCCACAATCTTTGCTGACTGCGAGAAACGGTAACAGATGTGATTGCTTGATTGCTTCCCTAACGGGATAACTGGCTAATTACCCACTCGGGGGTAATTGATATGTACGTAAATGGATTAGGTGCTTAACGTCCAGCCTGGTCGGGAGATAAACTGGTTACAGCACTGGGAGTACAGCACGGGGTGGGATTTCAGCTGCTTTTGGCTCTTACATTCATCCTGCAGCCTTAAGAGTTTGGAGAAAGAACAATTCCCTGCCTGTCTTTTGAGAGCTAGAGAGACCTGTAATATTTTGGGGAAATGTTAATTTGGGTTTGCTTTTCTCGACTTCACTCCCAATAAGTTACTAATCCCCTACTTTGAGATTTGGCTCATTAAATGAGGGCATCTGAGGAACTAAGGAACTCTCCCACAAGCAATCCTTCAGTCTCAAAAGAAGGGCATTATCTTTCCATAACAATAATTATTTCTTGACACAAAACCAATTTTTCTAAATATATTAATACCTGCTGCTTAGAGGTTACTCTGTGCATGCCGAACACCAGCAATTTTCACCAAGCTGCCTCTCAGCAAACCACTAATTAAAGCCAGAATCTGGAATAAGGCTACCTGGATCTCACTGTCCACAGTTTTCAATGTCTTGAAGGCTGCTGAGGGGAAAGGATGTCACTGTTTTCACCCAAATAACGTCTAAATAACCCCCAGGACTTCCTAAAAAGGAGGATTTATATAAAAACTCCACTTTACTCACACTGTAAACTCACCCACCAGTGCTCCTCAAGACAGTTTAAATACTAATAAGTTATTGTTATCTAAACCAAATACAAATATATTTATAATTACCAAAACTTGCTTGTCACTTTTACCACAATAATTAAAGCTCTTTCAGTGATACTAACTCAATATTTTCATTAGGAAACTTCCTTGCCTGGGATAGTTGGCAGTGCCACAGCAAGGTGGATGAATTCCTTGCCTCCATTGCCTCACAGCATTGGTTTGTCTGCATTGGTGTCGAGGGTATTTTTGAAGCTGAAGGTGCTTTACAAATAATTCAAAGTGTAAAATCTTGGAACAAGACAAACTGCAAAAATGTGTGTGTGTTACTCATTTCTCCTGACAGATAAAGTGCTATTTTAGATCACAGAATCATGGAATGGTTCGGGTGGGAGGAGAACTTAAAGCTCATCCCATCCCACCCCCTGCCATGGGCAGGGACACCTCCCACCAGCCCAGGGTGCTCCAAGCCCTGTCCAGCCTGGCCTTGGACACTCCCAGGGATGGGGCAGCCACAGCTTCTCTGCCCAACCTGTGCCAGGGCCTGCCCACCCTCCCAGGGAAGGATTCCTTCCCAATATCCCATCTGTCCCTGCCCTCTGGCAGTGGGAAGCCATTCCCTGTGTCCTGGCACTCCAGACCCTTGGAAACAGTTGCTTTCCAGATTTCTTGCAGCCCCTTCAGGCACTGAAAGGCCACCCTAAGTTCACCCCGGAGGAAATCCCCATCCACCCACTCTGATTTGCTAAAAGCTTTTCCCTCTGATATCTCTGAAATCTTATAAACTTCAGAGTGTGGCAAAAAAGTGAATAAATCAGGTTCAGTTCACAGAAGAAACACTCCCATTATTTAAGAAATGTTGCAAAATACCATTTCTGGAACCTTTCCCCTTGCAGGCAAATAAACTTTTACTTGATTACATCAATGAATTGCCAGAAAAAAACCCCACAATTGTCTGTGTTATGTTTCTCTAATCCACTTGGCTCACTTTAAGCAAATCGGGCCAAATTCCCTGTCCAGAAAGCTGCTGGAGAAATATTAACAATTCCTGCCTTATGGAGGAAGTTCCTCAGTGTCAGACTCTGGTTCATGCTCAGTGCAGGTGTGGGTAGGGTGGTTTGTACCATGGACAGTTCTGAGGGAACACACCTGCCCTTCAGGTTCTCCATTTCACACTTCGAGACACCCAACAGAGTTTCTACTTCTCTGCTGTCTTTAATATCACCAATCACTGCCCGTGGTTTTCTTCTTTTCTTTTCTTTCTTTTGTCACAATTCCAAAAAGCCAGGAGAAATACTGTAGGTTGGGATGGCAGTGTAATTTTATGAAAATAAAAAGATCAAAAGAGCATTTTATTAATTCCTGCTTTTACCTTCTTATCAAGCCTGCTGAGACAACACCAGTTACATTTTCAGTCCTCAAGGATCTTTTCTTTCTCTCTCTTTCTTCCTTCCCTCCCTTCCTTTTTTCCTTCCTTCCTTTCTTCTTCCTTTCTTCCTTTCCTTCTCTCTTTCCTTCTCTCATTCTCTCTTTCTTTCTCTAATATATTGGGAATTAAAGACTAAAGTTGAGTTTACTGCATCTTACGTGTTGTATTTCCTGAAAAAAGGCAAGAAAAGCAAACCAGCAGGATGAGGCTGCTGCAACAGGTATCTGATGTAACTGAACTTGCTTCTCAGAACAAGAACAATTCTTGTGGCCTTCAGAGTGCCCTGCAGGAGATGCACAGTGGTGCCTGACGTGTGCTCTGTCCTGCTCCTTCCTCCACGGACTCACAGACACCTTTCGGGGACCTCGGAAGTCCAGGCAGAAACCTCATCCACACAGGGAGCCCACATTCCCCTCCAGTCAATCCTAAAATCTCCCAAGGATGGACATCCAGTACCAAACACTCTTCAGAGTGAGCCAAGTGTTTGTTTTTGGTTTTTTTTCTCCACAGATCCAATGGGATGCTCCTTGTTTCAATTTATGCCCTGAAGTCTCCCGATGGAGGTTCTTGCAAACCTACCTGGTGACAAAGAGCTGCATTTGTTCCCCTCCAGGAGGCCTTACTTGAGGTGATGAATTGACTTCTATTAACAAAATCCTGACATTATCTGTGTTTTATCTTACAAACAACATCCACATCCACGGGCTCAAAAGACAAGACCACAGTTAATACCATTTCACTGAGACAAGGACAGTCCCAGCCCTGGTTTTCAATGGTGCCAAAGGAACTCTCTGTAATTAAGTGGGTAGGGGAAAATTATCCTTGGCAATGACCTGGGACATTCCAAACAGCAGCAGAGCCACGGGATTAGCCTGGTGTGAAGGGGTGAAGATGACTGCACTCTTGGTACACTGAATTCCTTCCAGAGCCTTTTATCCAAACATCACCAGGCACCATAAAGTAGCAAATGTTTGACCATTTCCTAAATGTACTTACAGATATTTACAAAAGCAAACTTAATGGGAGGGTTGCATGGCCATGTGGCTTCATACTGGTCATAGAAGAAGCTTTGGAATGAACTGAGTTGGAAATAGGAAATTCCCATGAATCCTATCAGTTGTTTCCGGCAGTGAGTGCTGCAAGGGGTTAAATCCACCATTTTTTGCCACTTATCAAACTAAAGAGGTGACAAGAAACAGCTGTAAACAGGAAGCAAATACAGAAAGCAGCTGTTGGGAGAGTAGACAACACAGGAAACCCAAGATAACACACAACACTGACTGGAACACTTATCCCATCCCCTACCAGCCTTTCTGCTGCCTGTTTAAATACATACAGTTCATTTCCCCAGAGAAACATTTTCTTGCAGGAACACCTAAACCAGTAATTCTAAACAAACTGTAGCCTGCCTTGTTTGTGCATCATTTAGTTCCATACCCTTCAGGGGAGATTGCAGAAGGAGAGCCAGCCTGCCAGGTGACAGCTTGCCAGGGGAAAGAATTGGCATCGTGCTGTGGCACTGGGTGCTCCATCAGGTGCTGACGGGTAAGGCTCACACTGAGGCAGCTGCCAGGTCTCCAGGTCACAGCATTCCCACCCCTACTGGCACACAAGGCCTGGAGTGGAATGCTAAGCACTCCATTTATTATGACAAAATGTGTTCTGTGGGATTTGCAGGAAGAGGTGGAATCTCGGGGCCAGCGTTCATGTCACTCCTGCCTGCAGGTGAGAAATGGTTTCAAGACACAGGGAGAGTTTGAGGAGGGGTAAAGAGATTTGTATTTGCACATTTGTGCTTAGAAATGCACAGGTTGGGCAGAGAAGCTGTGGCTGCCCCATCCCTGGGAGTGTCCAAGGCCAGATTGGACAGGGCTTGGAGCACCCTGGGGCAGTGGGAAGTGTCCCTGCCCAGGGAACAAGATGATCTTTAAAGTTCCTTCCAACTCAAATCATTCTGAGATCCTATGGCAAGAACTATGCAGGAGTTAGTATAAAGTGTGACTGAGTATAGAAGAACAATCCCTCAGATTGTCACAACATTTTAAAGACATCCCTGTGTGCTGTGTCAACACATCCTGCCTATCACTCCAGTTTTCAAAACACTTCCCAGGATCCCAAAGCAAATGCTGCAGTGGAAGTAAATAAAAAGTTCTGCTTCTTTTATTCCATTCATGCAGCAATTCACACATAATTCTTTTTGCATTTTGCACGGGGTATTTAAGACTCCAACAGCAGCAGAGTTGTAAGAAGAGCAATTAGCAAGCAGGTTGATTATTGCCATCTTCATGTGCTGGAAAAACACCCAGTGCTGCTGGAGTTGCTGGGAGCTTGCAGGTATCCTGGTGCCAAGGATGCAAAGGCAAAGGAGGAGAGAGGATTCAGCAGGAGTCTTAGCTGGAAAGCAAACCAGGAGTGATTCAGCTCCAAGGCAGGTGAGGAGCAGCCAATCATGGTGCTTGGCTGAGCTACTGATGTGTAGACAAGGAGATGAAGCTGATTTCCCAGAGGGTATTTGAGAAGGTGTCCCAGTTCAGCAGGTGGGACCAGTTTATCCCCGTGTGGGTGTGCCCAAAGCTGTGCATTCTAAACCCTCTGGGCCATTGCCCAGCAACTGTTCCCAACGGCCCATTGGCAGCAGCTGCCCAGGGCACACCTGAGCCCTCAGGCTGGGAGCTGGCTGGGAAAGAAGCCTGGCAGAGGAGCTGGGACAACTCCCCTGCAGGGAGTCCTTGGCACCTCCACACCCACCTGAGGGCTCAGCTCTGCTCATGGGCCAGCAACGATTCCAAAATTCCCCCCTGACTGCCAGAGTCAGATCCCCCAGTGTGGAACTCCCTGCCCTGGGGGAGGCACTGGGGGCTCCCACCTGCACCTGAGGGGAGAGAATCTCAGGGGGTTTTGGGACTTGGGGACACACTTGTTGGATCCAGAGGAGGAGCAGAACCTGGACAGGAGGAGCCCACCCCTCTCGACCAGACTGTGACCATCATCTGCACCAACAGGTTTTTCACCTCCCCACTGTGTTTGTGCCCCAAGGGGCTGGGTTATACTGCTGGGTTTTGTGGGTTAAACTCACTTGCTTTTTGTGCCATTGCCTTTATTGCAATATTTTTATTAAATTGTAACTCTGACTTACAATCTCCTTCGTGTTGGGTTCGTTTCTCCTGCCGGTTTACCTTTAAACCAGCACAGAAGGACAACAGCTGCCGCATTCCTGTGGTTTATCATTCCTTTCTCCATGTGAGGACCTCACCTTTCCTTTTGATGCCCAAAAAGGCAGAACAAACTGTTTATAGACAAAGTTTTAGTCAATAAACAGCAAGGTATTTATTAAGACAACGTTGGGGAACCCTCCGATTAGTATTGGACAAAAGAGCTCCCAAGACTACAGTGAGAAGCTACAGTATTCATACATTTCTGGTGAGGGATTACAATATTTTTACTTACATATTCATACATAATTATAATATTGCAATATGTAGTTATAATATTCATAGCAGGCGGAGTTGGGGCGGAGCTGTCCATTTTGAGGAATATTATGAGGGGAGATCCTGTTACTTCATCTGGTGGTGGTCGTATTTTTGCTCTTCATCCTCATGAACTTTTCAACTCGGTCTGATCTTGCAGTGGGTCTTGCCAACCATGGTGCTCTGGCTTCTTGGGATTAATCTGTCGATTTGTTGTTTAGCTAAGCGCAGGTCTACGCTAATTGGATCGTTAATTATAACTCCACTGGAAGTTAGATGTCTCCCGTAAATTAAACCTTATCTCTTGGAAACTCCCATGAAAGTTGGGTGCTTTTAGTAAAATCCCCTAAGTTCTGGCTTTTCTCTACTTCACTTTCATGGCAGCTCAGTTTTCCTTGGAGCCTTTGGGCAGCACCCACACCCAAGGCTACTGGACATGCACCCACATTGCTTTGATCTCAGATGTGATACGAGACCTGAGAAACTGCAGTGTGGTTGCAACAAGGATTCACCCTCAAAACAGGAGCTTGGCAATGTGTTCAAACTTCTCTGTAGGGACACAGATGCAAAATGTTCCTTCTCCTCTCCTGTTCTGGCCTCCTTTCCTGTGGTTATTCCTTTGGTGCCTCTATTACTCATGCCACAAGCTTCGTGGGCAGCTTTTCCACCTGCCATGCTTGCAAAGGGATTTATTAGTTTTCATGCCCTCCTCAAATTGTCCCCCCAGACCTCTCCTGGCACACTTTACTGTTTAATTTTTTTCATTTTCCTCTGTTGGACACAGCCCCAGCTTTCTGCAGCCCTCCTGTACTTCTAGAAACTATCAATTCCCTGCTTGCAGGCAGGGAAGGTTCCTTTTGGATTTTCTCCTCTCTCTCTTGACAGTTAGCATGTTCAGAACATCCCATATGACACCTTCAAGTTGTGTCTGTGCTATCTGCAAGAATTTAAATGGAGGGTTGTACCTACCTAAGTTAGAAAAAAAAAAAGTTGTTTACTTGAACGCAGAGAACCACAGAATCGTTAAGGTTGGAAAAGACCTCCAAGATCATCAGTTCCAATCGTTCCCCCAGCACAGTGTTCACCATTAAACCTTGTCCCCAGGTGCCTCATCCGCGCACCTTCTGAGCACTCCATCCCTGCCCTGGTAGCCCCTTCCTATGCCTGATCCCAGAGGAAAACCTGCATTTCCATTATATACAATGTTTGCAGTGCTTTTTACTGGCACTGCTGACAAACCTCTCCAAGCCCACCCTCTCCAGTCCAGCCTTTGTATTCCAGAATGTCATGGAGACCATAAAAATAAAGCATTTAGGTCAAGAGCCCAGTAAATTAAATACTGTAAGAAACGTTTGTGCATTTACAGGATGTTTTTCCTTAGTAACATATCCATGTTTTTGGACAGACAGTGAATGAGCATAGATAAGAAATAAATATGGCTTTAAAGCTTCTTCTCACCCTGCTATGAGTGACTGAGATTTACAGACCCAAGACTAAACCCTTAACCTGGGGGCAGGTTTTATGGAATTCACAGGATCTCCCATTTCTAATTCAGTCCAGGCTAACAGTGTTTTCATTTCTATTTATCCACAGCTCTCCTGCCTATGGCCACAGACACTGAGTAGGAGCTACAACTGCCTGTTGTTCCCAAAGCTGCCCCAATGCCCCATCATGTGGTTGAACAGGTCTGTGCTGCCCCTGGGAGACCAGAACACCTTGTGGCTGTTGATGAGCACCAATTCATAGAGCAATTCTGCTGTCTCATGGGCAGTTAAATGCCTCCCTGTCATCCGATTCCATCAGATCTCGGAAGGGTCAGCCCCGGTTAGTACTTGGATGGGAGACCTCCTGGCAATGCCAAGGACTGTAGGTTCTGATCCTGAGGACTTCACTGTCACCTTCCAAGCTCACTCGGCTGTGGCAGATGAACCTTAGGAGTTAAAGGGTGGGGCCAGTTCTGTGCACGCTGAGCCTCACCTAAAACATCCACTGCACAGCTCAAAGGACACACCCACGTGGGTGGAGCCCTTCCCAAATCTTCGTTGGCGAAGCTGAACCATTCATATACATCTGCTGTCTCACCCAGCCACCGTCACTCCTCTCCATGCCCAAAGCGGTGGTTTGGATCTACAGGTAAGAGGACACCTTGCAGGGTAGGGAAGCAGTGAACTCATCATGGTTTGAAGGCAGCAAAAAGTACTTCATGGCTCTGAGTGTCACAGTTTCAAAACCAAGCCCAGCTGGAAGCATGTGCTGACCAGGACAGCTTGCTAAGACTTGGAATTCCCAGTTTTTCACGTCCTTTCAAGGTGTCAGTTCAGCCCAACTCTACAAGAGTTGGCTCTCCACATCTCCTTAGTTCTTGGCCTCCCAGCTGTCCCCTCGGAGTCCCAAAGCTGGTGCTGGCAGCAGCCCAGCCAGGAAAAAGGTGACAACCATCACATCTCATTTTTCCTAATTATCTAAAATGCTATACAAAGGTAACAAGTTCTCACCTATTATAAAGATCTTTCTGACTAAAAGCAGCAATTTAGAAACTCCTCATCCAATTATTTTCTTTTCATAAAGGAAAATTAACATAGAATCAAAGAATCATAGAATCATCAGCAAACTATTTAGATACAGAGGGTTTAAGTTTTTTTTTTTAATTAAATTATAAAATTAAAGTCAAATTACAACACAAAGGCAATTAAGGGAAATAGCTAAAATAATATCTGATCTTCACTGACTGAGAATTTAAATGAGGCATTAATCAGTCAAAGACAATCGTGAAAAATAGAACCATCTTGTACCTTATTCAAAATGATCAGCGCCATCCCCAAGAGATAAATCTCAGCACCATTAAATAAGCCTTTACAAATTATTTAAAATATTTGAGATGTGCAAAGGCAAAGAATTCTGACTTTACACTATGTCTAAGCTTATGAAAATCTCAGGGCTTTTCATAAAAAATAAGTAATAACTAATTAGTTTTGTACCTGACATATCTCCAAAAACTCCTTCTGCTCTGACTTGTGCCAAAGGTCTGGTACTGACAGAGCCCATGCACAGAGACATTTTACACCCCAAAACTTTCTTTTCCTTTTCAACCTGTCAAGTAATGCCTCATTCTCTATTTTCTTGGTTCAGCAACCGAGACCACTGTGTGGGTGTGACCAAAGCTGTGCATTCCAAACCCTCTATGATTAATTTCTCAGGAACTGTTCCCAATGGCCCATTGGCAGCAGCTGCCCAGGGCACAGCTGAGCCCTCAGGCTGGGAGCTGGCTGGGAAAGAAGCCTGGCAGAGGAGCTGGGAGAACTGCCCTGCAGGGAGTCCTTGGCACCTCCACACCCACCTGAGGGCTCAGCTCTGCTCATGGGCCAGCAACGATTCCAAAATCCCCCCTGACTGCCAGAGTCAGATTCCCCAGTGTGGAACTCCCTGCCCTGGGGGAGGGACTGGGGGCTCCCATCTGCACCTGAGGGGAGAGAATCTTGGGCTTTGGGAACGTGGGCAACCACTCATTGGATCCAGAGGAGGAGAAGAACCTCAACAGGGCTGCGACCATCATCTGCACCAACAGGTTTTTACCTTCCTTTGCCTTTGAACTTGGGGGAACCACGTGGGGCTCAGCACAGGGGCCACCAAACCCCACTGTGTTTGTGCCCCAGGGGGCTGGGTTAGACTGCTGGGTTTGGGGGTTGAACCCAATTTCTCTTTGTGCCATTGCATTTATTGTAATATTGTTATTAAATTGTAACTCTGACTTCTAATCTCTTTTGTGTTGGGTTCATTTCTCCTGCCAGTTTACCTTTAAACCAGCACATCTATAAATCTTGGCCAACAGTTCTGCCAAGAATCAGCTGAAATCCAAACGTGGTCAGTGCACTGGGAAATGTGGAAAGCTCTGGCCAGAGCATTGGGAAGAGCAAGATTGTGCACATTTAAACACTCAGATTATCCAAAATTTCAACCCAGATTGCACATCTTTTATTTTCTTTTTTTTTTTTCCTGTAAGAAACGCTAACATTTATTTTGTTTGGAGAACATTTAGTTCCAGGATATATTTTACTACTACTCAGAGTTTTTTCGTTGTGCTTGTAAATTAAAGTAATTTCAAAACTCAGTTTGTTATGTTGTAAACATAAAACTTCAGAAGATTCAAAGAAAAGAAGGAATAATCATGTGCTGTTGGATATTTGGGGAAAATATATTGTTCTTTCCTTTCAGAGCTTATCAAAGGAGAAAACCCCTTTTACTTTAGATACTTTTATAACCTTATCCTGTTTGCAAGTTGCTAGAACTAATTAACTGCAGAGCTGCTTAAGTGGTGGAGTAGTTTGTGCACAGATTTGTCATGTTCTCTGCCAGCTGAACTCTGGCCAAGTATCCCAACAAGGTAACTCAGAGTGAGTTAGAGCTGTCAATAAGTGAACCTTGCTGGCTAAACTGTTCATCACCTCCTCACCAACTTCCCTGAGAACAGCCACAGGTACTTCCCAGTCACAGAAGTTGCTGGGATGGCCAAAGATCAGACGTGTGACATGGGCAGGATAAAAATGACAGGCACAGAAAATTTCATAAAGCCAGCAAAGATGTAACCTCAAAGAGTCAGGAGGCACAAATCTCCACCAGCCAGCACATTAATCCCCATCTCCTGCCACAGCCAGTGGTGCCCCATGTGAGGATCTTGCAGCAATGAGGCTTCTCCTCCCAAGCTGATTATATGCATTTCTTTCACACTCTGACTCCAGCTCATCTCCTCACCCTCACTGCTAATTGGTTTTCATGCCCAAAACACTCTGACAGAGCCTCTTCTTGTCTTACCCAGTGCTTGTCATCTCCATGTGTCAAGTGCAGGCAACTAATTCTCCTCAATCCACTCCCTGCCTTTCAGCAGCTTCTCTCCTGTTTGACCCCATTGCAAGGTGCTTCAGGAACATTCCAGACAGTTGTGCCTGAGGGCTTGCAAACTCACTGTTCCCCCAAAGTTCATTCAAGGTGTTTGTGCTTTGCTGCACCACTGCAATATGACAACACTCTTCTGTGGGAGTCCAAATCTGGCCTTACAGGAGGTCTGACACTGCCAGGATAATGTTCCAGCATTTATTTCCCTGTCTCACCACATGCAGCTCCAGGGCATTGTTACTTTTATCCCTGCCCATGTAGCATAAACTGTGGTTTTAAGTTATTATCCTACCTGGGCATTAATTTTAATCTGTAGCATCTTCTTGCATATTACTGGATTTGTGATGATTGAATCTTCCTACACAGACCATTAGAAGCTTGGCCCAAAAGCTCAGATCATCCATATGATTTTAAACGTGCTCTCACTGGTGTTTTCTATCTGTAGCTCTGTCAATTAAATATCAACAGAAAATTTATGCTATTTTGTAACCAGGCATGATATCAAGGCTCAAGGCAGAGAGGGAGGCAGAGACAACCCTGGTGAGATGCTGTTTTACCACTGTTAAAGATGGCCCAGTTTAACCAACTAAGTCCTTCACCATTTCATTACTATACTATTTATCTTGCACTACTTCCCAATGGTCTTATCCTTGATACTTTCTCAAACAAATTCCTAATCACTGCCACAGCTTTCCCACAGCATCCCACCTGTCCAGGCATCAAGCTCTGAGTTACTGCACTAAATCATTCCCTGCTTTAATCCCAACTTCTACTGAACAAATCCTCTCCTTTTCAAATTACAACCATCTCACAGATCCTGCTGCTAACAAAGTGCTCCTTGCCCTGCAACACAGCAGCTAAACTGAAGCCACAGCTTACAGATGCTTGGGGAAGCTTCAGAACACGGATATACTGGGTTTATTTGCATCAATTGCTCCACTGAAACATCTTGTCTCAGAGCAGAGCTTTGCCCAGCCATGCTGGGGCTTTGCCCAGGGAAAAGAGTAAGAACACACAGTGGTTCCTCCCAGGAATAATCTCCAGTAGTTTATTAATTAGACTGCCAGAAGCTGAGATCATTCTCACCGTCACTGGCCCGTGATGGATCAGCCAGGCCCTTTCTGAAGTCCAGCCAGGCAAGGAGCTCTGAAGAGTAACTACACACATGGAAGGACCTTTCCCTGCTTTATTTTGACCCTGGCATTTTCTCTTCCAGGTTCACTGGGCACCCCCCCAACTCTTGCATTCAGGGTTTTATGCTCCTCTGTCACACAGCATTCAGATTTCCTTTTCCAGCCTCTGCTGTCGTTCCTTGTGAGCCCTTCCACTCTCCTGATTATCTTTGTTGTCATTTCTATCCACCTTCAACAGTAACTCCCTCTGAGTGACCAAAACTGCACAATGTACGTGTCTGAATGACAATACACTTTCTATTCCAAATTCTGTTTTGTTTCCACCAACTCCAATGTTTAATTTTACTTGCTTGACTGTCAGAGGACACTTCATCATCGTTTTCAGCTGAAACAAAACCTCTCATCCTAATCCTCATGTTATTTGAGGGTGGCAGCACTTCTCTGTTTTCCCTGCCCTGCCCATCATGGCATTCACTCCTCACAGAGATACCCAGGACCAAAAAGCTCTCCTTCAATCAATACCCTAAAAGATTTAGCACTGACAACAAATGTCAGAGGAGCATAAGATCCTGTGAGAATCCAAACAACCATCCTCTGCACTGAGAATTATTATTCCTGCTCTCTTTTTCTGCCTTTTAACAACTGCTTTGTGTCCTTCAGACACCACATGCCCTCTGTGTGTCTTGTGTCCTCCCCTTCCAGCCCACAGCAGCACCCACACCTCTGAAATTCCCAGATCCTGGTCTCCTTTCTCCAGTGGTTGCAACCACGGCTTCCCAAGATTCTCATCTTAACACTACACATTATTAAGGCACATACACAGCTAAAAGGCAACTCCATTCTAACCCTGCAGCTGGACCCCTCATGTGCTGTGCTGTACCACTGCCAGGTTGTGTTTCCATTATCCCATGAACATCTGCCTGCTCCTGGTCAGGTCAGAGTTCCACCAGGTTGTGTTTCCATTATCCCATGAACATCTGCCTGCTTCTGGTCAGGTCAGAGTTCTGCCAGGTTGGATTCCCATTATCCCATGA